>JAQNCA010000028.1:17236061-17256440 GCA_029783725.1 Acanthurus tractus
GTTATTTTTTTGTCACGTTATTTTTTCTGCAATTAATTAATCGTAATTAACGCAATTAAGTCCCAGCCCTAGCATCCACACAACCTTTGAAAAGAGCCACATGTTAATAGTGTACATGTACACATGCACATGTTTCATAGATGCGCTCTGGCACTAAATAAAAATTGCACTGCACCCCAATTGACAGTAACCAGAGCTGGAGTTTAAGACGTACAGCACAACAACAAAAAACAAAATGAGTGTCAACTTTTAAGTATTACTTTGAAAATATTTCTCCTTACCGTATTTTTTTACTTTAATTCAGAGCTTATGACAGCTGATGATAAACAAAGGACAATACAGAAGACAGTAAATTCCTATCATGAGTCAGAACAGGCCACCAATGCATGTCCTAGAAACTGCATGCAGTCAGTCTGAGGAAAGAACTGCTTCTCATTCACTATCAATGGATTATTGTGCTGAGTCTGACTGCTTAACATTGTTGAATCATCTGGGAAGAGCTACCATGAACTAGTGTTAAGGATTCCTAAGATTTGGAGTTTCCCTGCCTAATATTTAACATTAGATCACACTGCAGCCAGGATATCACCCTCTTCTTTGCTGCCTTACCTCAGCATAGCTATGTAGGAGTGAATCTTTTGGGGGTTACATATAAAGCCAAAAAATCCAAGGAGTCCTTGCCACTGTAATAAGATGTTGCCACTTAATCCATTGAGGAATCAACTTTCACAATACAAATCTGTTTCAATAGTCTAGTTTTAAAATGACAGGAATCATTACCGAATCGGACGTGACTAATCCTTGTAAGGGGAGATACTGACAAGAAATGTGCAATTCTGAATTCTGAACAACAAATTTTTGTATTTTCCTATGAACTCAGCTGTAGGGATTGTTGATAATAAATAATTTCATAGTACAGCAACGTCTCAGCACTGCTGACCTCCATTCCTTCGTCTTGTGCTACCATCCCTACCTCCGTGTTTGAACAATGTTGTTTTAAATCTTGCATTTACTTAAATGTAGTGCCAGAAGTAAAAATTGTAAATTTGGCTGGATTGGTAAATGTAGTGTTGTGGCTTCTATAAAGCATGACAAAAATGTTATAATCTTTCTGAAATCTATTTTGTCTGTGGCAGCATTGTTATGGCAAACCTGGTTTTCTTAACACTTTTAGAAACACTATAGATGGAATGAAAGAAATTTACCAGCCTCGTAATTTTAAGGTTAATAAAAACCTACAATGCAATTTTCCACTGACAGGCTCACAAGGGCTTTAATAGCCAGTCCTAGCTTATGAAAAAAATGAAAAAAAAGTCTTATACTTGGGTTAATACCCTATTACAAAAACAAACCATAGTTCTTTATTTTAGCTTGACTTGACAGGTCTTTGTACTCAAAGGCACAATGTATAATTTAATGGTCTGTAAGAAAGACAGGTGGGTTATTTTTAGTTTGTGTCACATGAACCAAGGGGAGCCCTCTAGTAGTGATTATTTGGTGTTTCTATCTCTGGAGTCATCTTGACACGGCAGGCTCACTGTGAAGTCAACATGCAAGAAGCAAAATGTGGTGAGGTAAAGCAGAGCTGACACTTGGTGCACACGCGCAGCTGGGAGGTGAATGATCTCCTCCAAGGAGCAAAAGTATCAGAGCTCAGCAGGGATTCAGCACATAGAGAGAGAAAAGACAATGAGAAAGACGACTTGCCCTCAAACACACACACAAACAAGGCTGACATAAGGCTTCATTGGTGTGTCTTTACTGCACTTCAAAACACTGCTGCTGTGAAAAACAACCAACCAGTAATAATTGCAACCTACATGTGGCTATTATTATTACAGTTACTCAGTGACAAACAGTTAGGGTTACTGTTGATATCCTCATCTCTGTGGCAGCATATTATTGCAGTGTCACTGTAATTTGAAGATGGATCAATTATAACTGTAAACATGAGTATTTTAGAAAGCAGAAGCTACTTTTGCAGCTGAGTTAAATTGTGCTAATCTTTTAAATTTTAATTATTAGGCTACATGTATACACTTAGGTGCTAAATGCTAGAACTGTGTTAGGAACACCTAACTAAAATAAAGCAGTCAAATACAAAAGCCCTACAATGAAACAAACCATCCTGAGAATTATATTTTGATTCTGTTAAAGCATTACAAAAGTTGATTCAAATTATGATCATTTTGGAGGATATAGTTCATGTTACTTTTGAATGTATTGCATTATACAAAGAGGTGTTACTATTTTTTGCCTACTCTCATTCATATAAAAAGGTTTGACTGCATATGCATTTCTCTATACAGATTAAGTCAGAAATAATGAAAGTTCTTGTGCTGCAGTGGAGTCAAGATAGCTAGAAATACCAGATGTCAATAGCTTGTTGTCTAGGGTAACTGCAAGCCAAGACTAATTAAACGATCAAATGAGGCATGCTTTAATGACGTACAACAAGTGGTTATTCGTGGATAAAACTCTGCACACCCAATTATTTTCCCCTTAAGACTGCAGGCACATGAGAGTAAATTTTTAAGCAGTTTTAAAGGGAACCGCAAACTCATCACTACACAAATAGCCATCAGTTGGGTTGTTTTACTTACTGTGTTTTATTACTCGCACAGCCTTAAAATGCAGGATACTGACTAAGTAGGTCCATTTTAAAGTGCACTGATATTAACTTTACTTTAGAGGATAACAAAAGAATTACTGTGGTTATTGGTGAGAATGTACTGTATCTATAACTGCAACTGAAGAAGCTGTTTAATTGGAAGATTGTGACATGTTGAAATCAAAGCAGTGGTTAGAAACTGGAGTTTTTAAATGATGGTAATATGGTTGTGTTTTGGTTTCTCTCCTGCAGTAAGAGACAAACTGAGAAATCTGCATTTTCCAGCTGTTTTACAGTAAAAAAAATAATTTTATGTTGAGCAGCTTCCTCTGGCCAGTTAAGTTAGAAACAGGATGCAAATGTGGGCTTAAAGCCAACGATTATTTGAAAATCTTACTCTACTATCACTGTACCTTTTCAGACATTAAAACCACTGTGAACTGTAGAGAAAATACTTTTTATTCCCTTTCAAGGAATTATCAAAGGAAGAATAAAGAAAAGACTGCACATATGTCCTAGGCCAGCATATGTTCAGAGCAGAGTTGAACACTTGGTTTGGTTTTCCTTGCATAAAATCTGGGTATGATGTATATTGATACTCCTTACTGATATTATTTGACTCTAGCTCTACACATTTTTAAAGTAGGAATGTAAGCAAAATACCACATAAGTAACACAGTAATCAACCAAACTCCCTCTTTTTTTTTAGAAATTCCTTTTTATATTCTTCCTCTCCTTCTCAGATCTTGTTGACCAGTGCTGAAGAACTAAAAAGGAGCTGTGATAATCCGCCATTTCTGAAAGTGGAGAAAGAATGTTTCTGTGTTCCTAAGGAACCCCACAAGGCTGGGGTCATGGACTATCTCTCTCCAACAGTGAGTGAGTGTCAAAGCAAATGAAAAGCTTTTAGACTTCGAACAGCAGTAGAATGGAAATACCTTTTCTGAATCAATTTTAAAGATACGCCATACCGTAGATGTAATAATAATGTGTTACCAAGGACAATCACTTCACAACAACTAAAACAATGTTAATTAGAGGACTGATCTCTAAGGTTATGCATTATGACTACTTCAAGCTTTCAACTTTGTCCCTTTTATCAGCTTGTCTTGCTCACTGAAGCGCCACCTGGTTGCTAGGCAGCCTTGCTAGTAGATGACAAGTACTCATTGAGGGCTCAATATGTGTGTCTAAGGATCTCCTCATGTGGAATTAAATGCTCAGTAAAGTTTAAAAAGAGATCCCTAAAATACACAACATATTGTTAATTACATTGGTCTGTAGTAAAATTTAGATCATTACGTCACATGTTTGCATTTTAATCTTTTATTATCTTCCTTCCTCTCCTGAATATGTGTATGACAGCTTGCTGTAATCCTCTGTTCATTATTCCAGACGTGGTTGCAGTAATTGATGGACATACACATAGGTAAGTTCACACAGCAATAAACACATTTTTATTGCCTATAAAGTTCAAATGAGCCAGCATGAGGTTCCACAGTAATGGCCAACAGTTTCAACATTAGTGTGTGTAGTGTGTGTGCTGCTGGTGAGATTTACTGTTGTATCACAGGTATCCCATCCAGAAGCTTAGTTAATAATGATTTACCAAACTTAAAGATTTGTGGTGACTCAGATAAACATTAAGAGAATTCACAGACAGCTTTTGTTTTAGCATGTTTTTAGGATACACTATAATCTTAATGTGCATATTGTGATTGTTAAAAACAAAAACTGTAGACACTGCTTACCTCTTTTCCAAACACAACCATCACTTCATCAGTTTCATTTCTCCACCACAGTCTCTGCTCTGTGTGTCTGTATATAACTGCTCAAACACTCGGACGAGAGGAACGAGAAGCGCAGTGACAGCAATAAACGACAACAAAACGTGGTAGAGAGCCAGCGCTGCATGTAAGTGTTATAATGATAGGGAAAACCCCTGAAATTGTGTGCTACAAAAGCAACAAGAATAAATGATGCTGATATTTCATTAGCCAGCTGGATGCGGTGACAAATTACCTTGTTTATAGCTCACACTCCAGGGGCAAAGAGGAAAATATCAAGGCAACTAGGACAGCAATTAACATGAGAAGTGCTACCTTACCAGACTTCAGAAGCAGCTAAGTCAACTAAAACATCTGTGACATTGTAGCATTTATGGACTTTAGGATTAGGAGGTTTAAGAAAACAGAGCAATAACCATAAAATTAGAAAGCTTTCTCACCATCAACTAGTCACGGTTACCAAATCGTACAGAAATGCCACACACTGCTCTTCTGCTTCAACTTAAGGTCACAGCTTCTGCACCAGGTTTGTTTTGCTGCCAATATGTTGCAGCAGTCTTCTTTGCAAGTCCCAGTGATTTGCTCTGAAATCTGCACAGCTATGTATAATACATAAGACATTATTACCTTTCTCTAACTATGGTCTATTAACAGTGCTGCTCACTGCCATTTTCACAGCATTCGCTACCCTTGCTACATTTATATCTGCCGTCTACATTACACTAGTGTTTCAGAACCCATAAAATGTAGTTTGGAATTTGGAATTTTCTGTCCTAGCAAAAAAATTCTATCTGCTTTTCTTCCTTCACAGTGTGTTCTGGGACTATGCAACCAACCATCTATTTCCTGTTTACATCAGCAGTGTGCATGCCCAGTTTCCAGGCATGTTTGTCAAAATGGAGATTGTTTCGGAGACAGCTCCTCAATGCTACTCTGGAGAAAAATGTAGTGGTGTTGATGTAGCCTCAGAAGGCATCTGCACAAAGTTGAATCTGGCTAACCCTATCTCAAAGCATTAAAAACTGACATTCAATGTTTTGGCATCTGAGAAGCCTTCAAACTTAGATCTACTAGTCAAACCACCTCTTTCTGAATTCTGCTTCATCTTCTTACCAGTCAAGATCACTAAATATGCACAATGACTCAATAACTGGTTACTTACATTTTACAAATTGTGAAAAACCATATTTTTTATGCAATTCATCAGCGCTCTCAGTCAATAGATTAAAATGCCTTTTTTCATGAGGCCTACTTTCTTGAGACAACCCTCATCTCCAAGCTTTTAGCTACTCTTCTGTAAGGCAAAAAAGCTGAATTTCATCTTGAATCAGTGCCCGACTGTAAGTCAGCAGAGAACCTTCCACAAACAGTGCAATATACACAGCTGTATCCACACCATCACATCCTATTCTTGTTACTATTCAGACTCTGTGATTGGTTTGTCCCACACTGCAGACAGGGTGCAAATAATAAAAGGTTCTCTCTGACAGAAAATCATTACTTGAAACACAGCATGTTACAATCTCATTAAAACTTCGAGCTATCTTTTGTCTACAGAGAGCAGTCTATAAAAAGTACCTGTTAACAACATAATATTCAATATTAGCTTGTTTGATTGCACAGATAATAAAGCAGTTATTCCTTGTGGTCTCAGTTTGTGGGTGGACAGCAATGAATCGTGCAAAATAATCTGGAGACAGACAACAGATTTTCAGGCATTTCCCTCCAGAAGTCATTACATATCATCTTGGATGTTATATTCTTGTTTCAGAAGTGGAACATGGCCTTCAGCTTGCCAGGAAAAGTAGACACAGCCCACTTTACAAATAACCAAACATGACTAAAAAAAGTCTTTGTTTTTCAGTGGGTGCTGGTTTCGTCTCGACTGAAGATTGCAGCAGATTTTTTTTTCCAAACTACTTTCCCTCATCAGAACATTCCCAAATGTTTGTCCGCATGTATAAGGTCTTTAATGTAGGGAAATTACATTACGCCCCAAACGTATTTAAGCCACATTAGACAGCCATAAAAAGATCAGAAAGCTTGTTACTAAAATCGTTGGCAATATTTTCTCAATAGACCACAGGAGCGTCAATCTGTGAGGACCGAAAGCTAATTGGATTACTTTTAACTTTCACAGTGACAGAAAAAAAAAAACAGTGAGACTATGGACTATAAATAGAGATGTCACTGTATAATGAGTATATGTTCATATATACACTTGTTGATGTTTACTCTGAATATTTTCATAGAGAAGACCAGTCGCCTTCCGAAAAAAGGTTCTTCACTAATGAGTTAATGCTGTCAATTTTTGTCACACTCTTTACTGTTAACCCATCCTCAGACATGCCACAGCCGCCTCCTGGTAAATGTGAATACACCCACGCAGCTTGCTAATCAGGTTTTTACTGAGCACCACAAATGCCATGAGGGCTCAGCTGAGTTTACACAGAAACAAATGAGGGAATCGTCCTTAGCCAGTGGCGAATCAAGCCTACACAGAGTGGCCTATGTTTGAGCATGATGTGGTAGACATCTTATCTGGAGAGGGGTTGCATTTGTCTCCTGGCTCTATTAGCTTCAATGCATTCTACTGGCGAGAGCCTGCTTGTGTAGCATATTTTTAAAAGACCAGTATTGAGAGGAAATTTTACTTTTCCATGGCAAGATATTACTCTCTCCTCTCCCTCATTAATGTTTCAAATTTTATCCAAGTAAAAACAATCACAGATGTAAAAGCGTATAATGGCCTGAGTGGCATAGTTTAAAGCAAAAGTATATTTCAAAAGTCTTTCTGGATGTTTAATATAGGACAACTGTTGAAAAAAAGTCATGTAGATGCGAATGATGTCATAAACTAGTTTGCATGCCTAGTTTTATAATTAGCTAAATTTAACAGGATTTTCTAAAACAGCCTTTGTTGTGTGAAGTTTGGAAATATTACTTTTTGTAAATATGTAATCATTTTTTGTAAAATTAGCAAACTCTTCCTTTCAGGCCAGGTAAGACACTTTCACTATTCCCAAATGCTTTTGGAAAACCTGTAAAGAATTGTTACACTCAGTAATTCAAAGCAGGTATTTGGATCCTTAAAAAAATACTGGAACCTGTTCTAAAAGTACAAAAAGATAATTATAACTGACCAAAGTTAATGAGTTAGAATAACAGAAGTAAACACAGTTTGAGGGTATTTTTCAGCATTGTAATTTAAAAATTAAGTAAATTTTACTAATACCTTTACTCAGTGAGGACAATTTTACGTGCAAGACCATTGCTTGAGCTTTGGCGCTATAGAAAAGTATGTGTATCTGACAGTTGGGGGTGTATCTATGTAATATGTGTTATATTAAGGGCAGGGCAAATTTAGAGTCAAGGCTGAATTAAAGATTTCCCTGGATTTTCTATTATTTTGCACAACAGGGTGGCCAGAGTGTTAACATGCATTTGCAATCATTTGCTTTGAATATGCTTCATCGTCCATTTAAAAGTAGTGAATTTTTTTAAAAAAGTGTTTCTATCAAAGCAAATATAGTGCTAAAAAAGGGAAAGTCTAACGCCAGCAGATGGTTGTGAGTGTGTATGTATGGGGGGTTGTGCAAGATTTTATATTGAAACCAACAACATGCTTTACTCCTCACAACATGTCAAGTGTGGAAGAGTGTTAAACAGGAGCTTCTGTTGTTGAGTACCTTGTCGTACTACTGTAGGTTTTATACAGAAGAGAATTTGCAGTTTTTACACTAATAATATTTTTCAGCTCAAGCTGTCAAAATACATTGTATTAGAAAAAAATCCTCAATGTGGATGATACTAGGGATGGGAATCATTGGAAATCTTACAAATCAATTTCAATTTCTAATGATTTTTTTTGTTCTTGATGTTGGATTCAAAATCAATTTCTGATTCAAACCATTTTTTTAAAATAAGAAACAAATTTCCATTGAATTAATAAAAAGGCTACTATATGAGGTCTCTTGCTCCAATATACTATGTGCCAAAACCCATCACTGGTGCTCTCAGCCCAATAAAATTTTATATGAAACTAGCAATTAAGATAAATTATATGCAGCCTTTTAATTTTAAGAAGTTAACAATAACTTAATAACTTATAAATTATATTAAGCGATTTTTTAATTTGAAACATGTCCGTGCGAGTATGAGAAACAGAAAAAAAAAGAGGAGGATGCTTTTCTGTGTTATTTAAGGTATATTTCCAGTAGTAAAGCACAGCCTCTCCGCTCTCTGCACTGTTAGCTCCAGGTAAAGCTGTCCTTTTACAAGGTGCTCAGCGGGTGCAGGGTTTCTGAGGTGAAACAGACTTAAGCTTGAGCTATTATCTTCACCTTGGAGTTGGTTTAAGTTGTTTAATGCTGCAGTGTGTTAGGAAGCTGGTCTCCTTTTTTTACAGCTGGTCATTGCTCCACTCTGTTAATGTTAGTCTCTGGATGATGACGTATAAAGTTTGCATTAGACTTCATATTTGTCTTGCAAAAGGAAATCTTAATTATTAAGATTCAATACAAAAAAAAACTGCAACAGAAGATTTTTGTGAGGATGAAAACGTTAGGGGTTCAAATATCATTTAAATGTATGTACCCTGTAAACTATCAGGGTGCTAAAGTGGCCTCACATTTAAGTTATACATTTAAGTTTTTGTTTCATCAACATCACATCATCATTGGGTAACTATTGGATATCTTTTTTTTAATATGAGAACTGATTTGGAATTTTAGAGTATAACAATCAAGATTCTTATGTGAGTTGATTTTTTCACCTGCACCTAGATAGTACAATTTTTAAATTTAATTAAGCATAAAAAAAAACATTTCAACTTTTACAGTGAAATTTCATCCAAGCTAGCTGGCTTGGAGAAAGCATTTATGACCAGTCCAGCCAATTTATTGGTCCGGTCCTATTTTGGCCTGGAGTGCCAAAAAATCAGATGAAGACTATTTTTCTGCTATCTTTGAATTAAGGTCCACCAAATCTAATCATAAACATCAGTTGTGCTGACAACCAGAATTCAAGTAATCAAGTTATTCAGTTAACTGATCAAAAGAAAATTAATCTTACTCAATGTTGGTAATCAAAATATGTAGTGTTCCTTGGCTCCTACCATTTATTTGGGTTTTGGGTTGAAAGCACACACGAAAACATACACCATTAGCCAAAAACAATAACAATGCTTCACTGTGAGCATGAATACATACACACTCCAAACAACCAGTTCAAACAGCATGGCTCTCTAAACAGCTGACCAGCACAGCCTGGCATATTCCACATTTTGGGTGACAGTAGGCTTTTTACTACTGACATACCGATTGTTCAACAAAAATTAGCACAGCAAAACAAGAATAAACTTTTTACTTACTAAATACAAATACTTTAGATGAGAAGTTCACACCTTTCTCCTGACCCCAGATGATGATACTGCTGCTTGCTTCCACTACTCTGTTTTTTCAAATGTCCTATGCGGTCCCCAAAAGTCAACCTGTTAAAGATTATAGCACATTATTAAAATTAAAATAATTTTTTCTCTGCAAAATGTTCCAAGCACATTTAAAGACCACAGTAGTTCATAAAAGCCCCAGAAATATTTTTTGACCAATCAAAGAGAGAGCACCACATGTTGTACAACATTACAAAATGAGGGAAAAGGTTTATCAAAGATAATGATTCCCAAATGAGATTTTGCTGCAGACAGCTGGAACTGCCTAAGGGAAATGGCTTGCCAAATATACACCGAAATTGTCCACAGTGTTTAGTCGACACTTAACAATGGAATTGCTTTTCTTTCTTCCAAAGATGTAATTAATGAGTTGGGTAGCTCATCACTGCCGTAAAACAGCGGAGTTTGAAAAGCAACATATGGTCTTGGCTTCTCTAATCTTGTCCACTGGAAATAAACAGAAGCACATCTGCTGTTGGGCCATTATTAAAGGCTATGGCTAACCCACTGTTACACTAGACAGTAGAAAATTAAAAGCGAAAGAGAGAAAGACATCCTCATTGGCGGAAGAAAATTGCTGGTACAGAGCAGTCCCTAAAGACAGACAAGAAGTAAGTATAGAAAGATAAAACTAAATATAGCTAACCACCATTATGCTGAGATAAACTATATTTATTGCTTCTAAATGAATAAAATCTTGAGCAACAAATATAAGAACACAAGTGAAAGACATCAAATTGAGAGTCTAGACTGGGGAAAAATTACAATCTACAATTTTTTTTGACAATATAAAACAGATCCTTGGGGCAAATAGCATTTACAGTCACTGTTAAGACAAAAATCTCTTTGTGCCACTATGCCTCAGGTGTCATAAATACTACCTGTACAACTTAAATAGCATTAAAGCATATGTAAGCACATTTGTAAAGTTGGGCTACAAATAACAACCAAACATGTAATAATTACATTTTTTATGTCATTTGTGCACTGTGTTATGAATGAATATGTTAATTGCTCAGGGGATAAAACAAAAAGTGGTCACCATCTGCTTTGGATACCCAGCATGCAGCATGCCAAGAGTGTGTGAGGGACCTGTGGGATTGCCCGGGGCTGAGCTCGCTGCCGCTCCCTTCCCTAGTGCTTCCCCATACAAAACTAAACTACACTACACAGAGACACATAACTACCTACATATGCTACTGCATAACTCTCTAAAGATCAGTGCAGCTTCACAGCCCAGTTTCACTGAGACCAGGTTAACTCTCTATCCAGTCCAGGGAAGTGCAAGGAGATACATCTAAAACTTGCAAAGAGAATAATTTATTTTTCCACTCAGTTTTGTGTGAAATATAGCACTATTTCCAATGTTACAATCCTCGAAGAGATGATTCCCCACCAAATAGAGATATCATGATGTAATATTCTCATAGCGCAGAAATGTTTTAAATACAGTAGTAGAATGTCTAAACCACTTCTGGGTGTCACAAAGAGTCTCTTTTTGTCTCTCTTCTCGCATGAGAGCCATTAGTGTGAAGAACTGGCACCAAAAGCTAAAAGAGTCTTTGAGGTTGACTTAGGTAACATCACCCTGCAGTCACAAGCGATCGTGGAAAAAGAAAACAGTGTAATAGGTCAGCATCAGGCTCTAACTGACCCATTTACAAGAGCCACTCTTGTATTTAGGAAACAGGGTACGACTATGTCAAGAAAAAATACCCAATGGTTTGATCTCACTTGCTTTGAGGAGAGAGATGCTGTTGAACATCTAGCTCAGTAAGAAAAATAGCTGATGGCTACACTAACAAAGCCACAGCATCTCCAACAGATAGCCACTGCTGCCCACTCCATATCAATTTTATTCTTTTTTTCAACAAAGCTATAAACACTGTCACTGTGGGCCTAAAGAATAGTGAAGGAAGCCCTGATTCATCTTTCCTATTTAATCGCCCAATAAGAATCCCTAGTCTGCCTGCAGAGCCTGGATTACACAATGATTCCTGATTACAAAGCGATTAGAGAAAAACAGTATGACTGCTGGGATGGGAATGCAGCTTGATTCATGAAAAACCAAATAAGCAATTTACAAGGCTTCATACTGGGGGATAAACTCTCTCATTTGTCTCCATATTCAGTGTCCCATTCCTTATTTTATTTTAAGATAAAAGGGATCCAGCAATCACAATGTCACATCCCTCATGTTATTGGCTAGCAAGGTTTTTTTGAAAGTTGGAGTGCTTGGGCATTACAAAGATGGGTATGTCAATGCACAATTTATAAAGCAGTGCTGTAATTTGGGAAAAATACTACTGTTTATTGTCTGCTCTTGTTTTTAAAAACAGTTGACTCAGCAACTGGAGGTCAGGCCATACATCAAACCTATGTTTCAACCGTCCAATAAACAATTCTGATGGGAAACAGGACAGAGACTTTTTTTGCAGACTACTTAAAGGCATAGCTCATTTCACAGCACTGACAAAGGGGTGAAACAGCATTGCTGAACTGCACTTGGGACAAGTCTTAACACACACTACCCTGACGTGTTAGGTGTTAAGAAAACCCACAATGAGTCACTTATTTCACTCAACTTTGAGACAGCGACTATTTTGATGCACTTTTTTTTTTAATTACATTATCAGGAAGAAATTCAGACAAAAAAATATGATTTGTGTACTTGGACATGAATCCCATTCTTTTTTATTGGAACATTACTGCATGCTATTGTATATGACTCCCCTATTCCTTGAGATAAACACAGCTGGTACATTGGCATTTTTTCATTAAGTTATTCAAAGTGCTGCCCTAATTTGGCAATTTCTTCCACCGAAATACCCAGACACTGGTGTGTCTTGGCTCAAGCTGCTCTACCTCACCAGTAAACCCACTTTCACCTATTAAGCAGTCAACTCTGTAAACCCCCTTTAAAAATCGAGTGTGTAGCTGATTTAACTCGACAATAAGGACTGTGAATATTTTAATCTATGTCAGGTTTGACAAAAGCAGCACGTTCTGGACTTTAAGTTAACTGGGTAATAATTACTTGCTCTCTAATAGCAACCTTTGGCTGCTAAATAACTTCACAGTTAATGTTACTGGGTGGGGTGTAACAGCTCAACCGTTAAAACAGGTAGCGTTACAGAGCCAAACGATAAAGAATTTGGAGAATAAAAAAGGGGTTCATTTTCAGAATAACGTTAACGAATATAACATCGACACGAAGGATTTTTTCCCTATTTTTAACAGTTTTTTGACAAAATTATTGAACACGCTCGACTTTTCTTTCCAAGCTTTTGAAATCGTGTCCATACTTACAAGATAATTCAAATAAAAAACTGCTGCGACAAAACAAACACTGGATAGAATAAAAAATCTCTTAGAGAAATAACGTTAACGTTAGTAGACGAGCTCTTCCAAGCACGCGCCGAAAATTACTTATATTTTAGCTAGCAGTTAACGTTAACTCCTCAAGACGAGCGCAAACACAAAACATGGCTCGAAGCAGCTCGAAGTAAGAATGTAGTTAAAGGAAAAACAATGGTTAATGTTATGGAAAAGCGGAGAGTGAAAGTGCAACTTACAGGGAGGAGCGGAGTGGTCTGTAGAGTTTGCTTCAGCGTAACCTTAGCCGTTAGTATAGCGGTAGAGCACAGTAAATAGTGTGGAGGCTCATCAGAGAGCTCCGGTTTTTTCACAGACCCCGGAGCAGCGAATTGAACTTTACCGTAATAACCGACGATAACACTAAAGCGCGCATTGCATAGTCTCTACCGTAATACAGTTCAGTTGAAAACAAAGCTACTGTCACCGAAGGAGGGAATGAAGCATTCATATCTCTTATGAATTAAAAAGCAATAGTACAGAGTAAAAATACTAATAAAACGCATATGTCATGAACCCAAACTCTTTCTTTTGGAAGTATTATACTTCAAAAACTCTACTTGTGCAGAATGCCCAATTATAAGAGTTATATAGTATATTTTCTATAATTAAATAATAACCCTCATAATGGTATTTTGAAGGTATTACATTCCAATTAGCACAAAATCAACCATAAAAAAGAGCTTGATACACTTCAGGCAACAATCAATGTGTAATTTTTTTCACAGCAATACTGTAAGGGCGTTACTGTGTCAAAGTCCTTGGGGGGAAGTGTCCTCTACACATCCAAGTTCATATGTAGATTCATGTGCATACAAGTGCATATTTAGGTCAAGTGTACAGTTATTCTTGATGCTCATTTGTATAAAGCATCTCTACAGCAAGTACATATTTCCAGCTACTATTACTGTATTAAAAAATGAGCATGTGATCTTAGTTTTTCTTTATGTCTACCTTTTCAGAAAACAAATGAACAGTTAATGAAATAAAATGCTCCCATTTACTAAATAATTACCTGACATTTTAACCAATAACCTTTCTTAATATTGCAGGACAGTTACAGTTTGACAGCCTTTTATTTCCATATCCGTCTCCAAACCCTGAGTGGAAAAGGGCAAGGTTATTTGTCTTTAATTGCCTTTGTAACAGCATCACGGATATCCTTGCAGGTGCTAATAAAACAAGCTTCTCAGCTTTGAATGGAGGTGCTGAGTTAGTGTTGGAGCAAGGACCTCTGAGGATTTACTGGCAGCAGCAAAATGAAGTGTGGGAGGGAAAAGGTGCACAGAGGTTGGCAGCAGAATAAAGTAACTCGCATTAAACAGAACAGCTTTACAATAACATACTGTACATACATATGTCTGAAAGAAAAATCACACAGACTACTGTACATTCCCACTGCAGGTCAAAGTAGAACAAATTCAGATTTTTCAGTTCTTTTTTTACACCTTGACTAGGAGAAAATCACACTGAACCTCTAATCATTTTGTTATGATTCAGGCTACTTTCATAAAGTTCTATATGACGCATTGGGACTTAAATCCCAAGAAAAGCAACAGCAGCACATTCCTGATCAGGGGTTGAGCATTTATGTCAGAATCTTGATGCAATTCTTTGTTAAGTCTTGAGTGACAGCTGAGGAATGTAATGACAGTGTTCAGTGAAGGAACAGTGAGTTGTTATACAATAATTAGGAATGTTGCTTCAAAGCAGGCCAGTGCATGCTTGAAAGCCTGCAAAAAAAGACGTCAGGAGAATGTGTTTTGTGCCTGCAAAAAAGTAGGACATGTTCAGGCTGTAACTGATGTTGGAGTTATTGAAAATCATTATGTGAATTATCATGCATTAAAAATGATCTGAGCTTTAAATCAAAACATGCCTTTGTTCAAGCTTCCATGAGGGTGCAGTTGTACAGTACATTGTGCTGCATATGATTGTATATGAAATTCTTTTACATTTTCTTTTCTTATAAAATTAATCATAACATGGTCAAGTATTACTAAAGTGAAATCAGTTTACATTTTATGATGCAAAGGCCTATTTTTAAACGTCAAATCAGTCTTGCTATCGAGTTCTAATGCCAAGAAATATCATGGAAATGACACATCAAAGGATATTGGAGAAACCAGGACATGGTCTTGCTTCAGTCCCATTTGTTCCACCTGCCTGATTATGGCATCCACCTTTCAGGATATTGAACATTCAAGCATTCAAGGGAAACAGTGACATTTGAGAGGGGCCGGTAATAGCAGTGGGTGGATGTTGCAGGTAAATGGCAGGCAAGGGCAATTTGTTCAGGGATAGGAGGAGTAGGAGGAGAAAAGCAAAGATATGTGGATACAGTGCAAGGAAAAAGTAATTCAACCTTTATTTATACATGGTGGTCCAATGAAAACAGTTCACCCTCTTTTCCATGGGTGTCCTGTGTATGCAGTAGGCAAAAAAATAAAACAGCTTGGCAAACAGAAAACTTACAAGACATGCAGGATGAGGTGGAAATCAAGAGAGGATGAAAACAAGTAGGCCCAAGCATTGCACAAAATGTGAAACATAACAGTATATATTTTGGAATAAAACCAGAACTAAATGCAATCTGATCAGACCAATACACGATAATTGCCAAGTTAACCTTAAAAATATGCTCTTCACAAAGATCAACTATTGCAGCTGCATAAATAGTTAATGATTGACTCTGACATTTTAAAACTGACAAACAAATCATGTGTGCAAACATTTAATCTCGCTAAAGTCTATTCCGAGCTTCTTAATATGAATCTTAGAGCCCTTTGTTACTAAAATGTAGAGTAATATTTAGAGGAGGTAGTATTGCAGTCCAATACTGACAAGGTTATTATGGTTTGGGTGTAGAGAGATGGAGGTTTCCAGACAGTAATGTTTTCACTTTCATTCTGTTTATTATTACATTTTTCTATGCATACCATTTTTAGCCTGCAGACACAGCGGTGTGCACATGTGCTGTATTTGATTTGAGCACTGAGGAAGAAAATAGGGGCTCTAAGAAAGGGGCTGGTATGTGGGAGGCATGCATGCTTTGTCTTCACCCACAGTCAAACCTGTCAAACAAACAACACTCTTCTTCCACCTCCATGCAGCAGCAATCAATTGTGCTTAAACATTTCAAAAATAAAATTTCTTGCCTTTTGTCTGATCTTTCTCAAATAATATTATCTGTAGCAAGGTGTTTGGTTATGGTGGATGTGGAGAGGGAACTATTGAAACGTTTTGTGTGTGCTCTAGCTAGATGACCAAGTGTTTGCTGACTTTGCTTTATGTTTAATTACAGGAATGTTAAAATAACTGCTGAGGAAACAGAAATTATTTTACTCCACTGGCACTCAAAACAAAAACATTCCCTGTAATTCCTGACCATGATGTCCAAATGATTTTTGTCTTGTCATTACCCTTTTCCCAAAAAGTACAAATCATTCTCTTAACAAAGAAGATCCAGGTCAACTCCATGTACCAAACACTTAAGTGGATCTTGGTTTGACTAAGGTCCTGTTATCAGCTTCCTAACAGACATCCCACCTCTTCAGATAGTCATGTCAGACAGCCTTCTGGGCATTACTCAAGTTCTCCTGCTGTGCTTCATCTCACTACATGTCTTATGGTTGCAGGATGTTTTTAAAGCCTGAGATATCTCTTGCGTATACTATTCATATGGCCTCAAAAAATGTATCAAAAGTCTTATCCCAATAATCCTCTCTTGCCTCATGAAAGCAGGATATGCTGTTGAAGAGCAAGATTGTGATATTTCCCTCATTTTAAGGAATGGATTATTTAGGCTTATTGCCAGAAGGCTGAGAAACTGAAACCATCCATCACAACAGGAAGATGGTGGGAAATCAAGGAGGACAGTGACTTCCTGGAAAAAAGCGAGAACCAGCCAATACTGTCCGCAGCCAATAATGCCAGGTGAAGGGAAGCAGAAACTGTTCAACAGGAAGATTATTTCAGCAGAGGTGTGAGCTTTTGAGCAAATGGAAGGAAGGTTAAGAGGGTTAGTCGCAGTTTATATCACAAGTCACCTGGCAGAAAGCAGTTTTCTGCTCTGCCGAGGAAACATTGTCTAAAATAGCTGTTGCCAAGCTGTATCCATGGCCTTCTTCTTCAAATGTGGCTTCGGTAGTTCATGGTAACGTGTGGTGTTTAGGCTAAAGAAATCCTGTCATTTAGTGGAATCTTGAGTAGGGAGCTGAAAACATAATCAGAGTTCGGCTGAGTGGTGATCATGTGATTGCATGTACACGAGGTCAGGATCCCTGCCAGCATGCATTGTGGTAATACATTCACAGACATAAGGCTCATTTTTCTGTTCCTGCCTTGTAATAGATGTCATTTTATTCTACATTATGTTCCACAATTGTTCCAGTGTTTCACCATTGCTGAACAGTTCAATATGACTGATGAATATGGTTTGACTACAAGGTTGCATTACTGGTGTGGTTCCCCCAAAGAACATGCATCTATTTTATTTTAATTTAAAAAAGTAAAGGCATTTCACCATTATGAAAATCAAATTATGATAATTACATCAGCAGCTCATAATTAGTTCTCAATAATCATGTTTTCATATACAATTACAATCATTATTTAACCAAACCATTTGTATTTCGCGGTTCAGTTGAAAACATCTTTGTAATGACACAGTTAACTGTAAATGAGGCTTCACATTTGTAGGTTTGGACTCAATGACTTGTTGCTCCGACAGCAGTTCCACATGAATTTTAAAACAACTTTCAGAAACCAAAAAATTCAGACTCATTACAAATCACACATTCTAATCTGGATAACTCAGATGTCAAATTATTACCCATATCTCTGAGGCAATCACATTAGATCACACCTTGACACAAAGATTGGAGATTTGAGAAGTGGAATGGGGCCAAGGTTGCATGACAAGCAGCAGTCAGCTGTGGTTTGGCTGTTTATTCATCAGCTAGAGTCCCACATGAGGCTCAGATTTAGCCCAGCAGTTGCTCAAAAGTGGAAGGAGGCAAAGGTCAAGTATTATTGAAATGCAGTCCCACTCTCCCCTCCTCTCTGACTGCATGCAGGCTTATTGACCTGGCCTCAACAGCACTGGACAAAAGCATAGCCAGTTAATAATTTCCTTGGCTCAACCTTTACCTTGAGATTAATCATTATTTTCTCCCACCGATCCAGGACAGAATTAGAGAACCCACTAATCCAATAATAATCACGACACAAACTGAATTACCTTCCCAGCAAATGGCTTTCGCAAAAAAAAAAAAGCGATAAGAGACAAGAAAATGGGAGAAAAGTAATGCCTTTGTTGTACACAACTAAGGTGCTGTATGTTAGAAAATCGCTTAGGAAAACACTGCATAAAGGCTACATAATTTGGTGCATTCAAAAAGATTAGCCAAATGGAAACAGTCTTTTGATATGAAGCAGCTCTGCAAGGCTTTTAGCACATTATGCTGCTATGTGGGTTCTAACTAAATATTTAGCACCTAAGCTGCTCTTCTTATGGAAACAATAGTGTCCCTTCTTTCAAGTATAATTAAATTTCCTCTTTGCCTCAGCCAAAGAGCTATTTTGAGAACCTGGCTCTTATTTATTCAAAGCAGGAGAAAATCATTAACCCAAACATAGGCTTAATTCACAATTGAGGGCATTTTAGCTCTAAGATTTGACAAGAGAGGCTCAGTAGTCAACCCAGGAGGAGCAAAATCAGATTTTACATGATGTATGAAGCATTAAAATGTCATAAGAAGAAAGATGTCCCAGGGGTGTTACAGCAGCTGTAAAATCACATAGGAATATGTAAGCTTTAACATGAGGTGCCAACAGGTCTCAGCTAGAAGAAATGGTAATAACTTCATTAAATACAGATGAATTCAAATTAATTCTTGTTTAAAATTAAAAGAAGTGTTGACTGTGGCATCAGATGACTGGATGGACAAACATGACTGTTTGCTTGGAAAAACAGTAACAGCCTTTGAACCTTTTTAACCAATAAATGCCAGTTCAATTGATCAAAACCCCTCATGTAAGAACCACATCTATTTGATACTACAGATGGTTTAAATCAAATGGCTATACAGTGTTTCCATCTGGATTAACATGCTCCCTACCTTCATGGATAAATGTATGACTCCCTGCACATGGCCATACACACATTTGCATAATATTTCTTCATCAAGGAAGAAAATGGCTCAGTATGTGGGAGAAATAGTGAATGCGGACCAGCTTTTCCTCTTAATACATGAGCACTGCAGACAGAGAATCATACATTACAGCAAGCTGAAGTGCAGGGGTTTTTTAAATACTTTATAAAGACACCTTTGTTCTGCTGGTTCACCATGGACTTTGCATGTTTAATGAGATATTCTATTGTGTTCTAGCAGGAACTATCCCAACCTTTTAGACAATTAAATGTAACCACAAAGTGATTGCCATCTGTGTCTAGTAGCCAATAATTTATCTCTCTCTAATGAGTGTTAGCCATTTAGAAAGTAAGATGAACATCACTTACTACACATAAGCATGTTGGTATTGTAAGCTTGTGAGCATGCTGATGTTAGCAACAGTTTCACACCATTCTAGCCCTGACCCAACTGTGAGCTGTTACTTCTACTCTCACCCAGGAAAGAGCAGATACACTGTGGCTTGACCTGTCCTTTACAGAGGCACTAGCACTACCACATACTTAGCCTTTTTCACTCACTCACTCATGCACGCAAAACATGAATAAATCATTTCAATATCAAACAGCTAATATCATCAAAAAGGTTAAAGAATCAACGAGCAAAAAGGACTTGGAGGGAGAAGGACTGTAGGTGAGGAAGGAAGTACTGTGAATTCACCAAAAGAAAATACTGCAATGCTAGTGTACACACAAATATATCTGACCTAATATGAACTTTGTATCTGCTCAGGTTGAATTATAGCTGCTGACTCACTGGCCAAATAAAGGCCTGAAAATTTATTTTTGGTAATGTAAAGATGCAGACAAGTCTACAGGGTCAGCAAGTGGCCACACATGAACTGGTGCTTTGGTTGGGGCACATTCAAAACGCTCATCAGTGTGTTCAACCACCACCCTCTTTATCTGCCCCTACACATTTAATACAGCCCCAACAGTTTTACTTTTGTCTACAGAAATAGCT
>JAQNCA010000028.1:17258503-17280774 GCA_029783725.1 Acanthurus tractus
TCTTTGCTTTTGCCTCGTGAAAGAAATGACTCGGACAAGTGTGTAATTGCCAAAAGGGACAGGAGGGATCACATCCCTCCAAATATATAAAACGTGTAAATGCGTTCCCCTCTATTGGTCCTAAGTGCCCACATTGTTCTGTGTTTGGCTGAACACATCACATGCAGCTGCTGGGTAGAGAAATATTTTGTTTTTCATTGATTGTGTTTTCTTCTTTCACTTTGTTGTGTGTGTGAGTGTATTTAGATACAAACAGGAGTCAGACTGACTTCTCCCTGTCCTTGTTCTCTCTATTGTCTGTTTGACTTATCTTACAGTTGCCTCCAGTGCCTTATCTACGAATCAAGATGTTTTCTGCTTTGGAGCTGACTGAAAGATAAGGGCAAAGTCAATGTGATCAGTTCTTTCAAAATGTTGTTACAGGTCAGTGATGTTATTAACACCAGTTGGTTCAACTTATAAATGTATAAACTTAAAAATCAAGAAATATTGCAGCATTTAGTGAAACACACACCCACAGCATGCTCATATTTACAAGTATTAAATATCTACAAAATTAATCTTTGTTGATAATTTGTCTGATTTGTGAATTATTAGATATTTTTACATTTTTAAACAAATGCAAACTTTCAAAATATTATAAAATAATTTGATGCCCCCCAGTGAAGACACAGGTTGTAAAGCCACCATGAGGCTGAAATTTGTGATTTTTATTAAAATTTATGTAAACCTAACTATTGCATGGATTGTCATGGGATTTAGTACAGGGATTCATGTTACCATTATAATGACTTGTTAATTATTCTTCAGCATGTCATACAGCACCATCATCAGGTCACAAATTCAGTGTATACCACAGACTTCTTTATAAGTACCAGCATGTTATCTTTTCCATTGTGAGTATGTTGACATCCTGATGTGAGCTTTTGGCTAATTTAGCCAGGTCTCCACACGAAATATCTGATTTCCTTAATTGCAGGATTTTTATTTCAGTGTTTGTGTAGAACAGTATCAGTTTAACACCAGAGTTGGACACAGAGCACCTAAACTTGACGATATCATTCTTCTCTATTAGAGCTTTTGTTTGTTACGGTTGTTAAGACAAGTGTTTTTTTTATGATAAATAGTATGTGAAGTGTTTTATTTTTACATATATTATCAGGCTTATTGCATTGCTAAGGCACTCTGGGCACATCAAGGACTGCTGAGGCAAACACCACCTACATACTTGCTTTGGAACAAGGTAGGCAGAAGGACAACCTTTTTAAATGTTTGCAAAACTAAAATGACTAAAATACAGAAGACGAGGCCCACCGGTATAAAGTTTGATATTGCCGCGTCCAATTTATACTCTGCAGAGAATCCAGTGCGGTAACTTTTTGTGATGCTCAAGTAAGGATGTAAATAATAGTCACGGATTGGAGAGAAGTGCATTCAGGTGAGACCAGTGAGCTGCCCTGGGGACACAGACGTTATTCACATTTCGCCATGAGACTGAATTTGAGATGTGAATAAATCACTCAAGTCAGCAAAAGCTCGAAGGAGACGAATGACAGTGCGAGAGGAAGATGGAGAGAGAAAACTCTGGGAATTAATAATGTGCCACCAAAAGGCTCAAGAATAAATGAGAGAAATAGCAAGAACTGCAAAGCTTTTATTTTAATGAACATGCTTTGGGGTAAATTTGGAAACTCATCAGAAAATGGCAAAGAATATGTAAAAGTTCTCATAAAGAAGTAACATCTGCCACAAATATTGACCTAATCACTACAAAGACAATTAAAGCATCAAAAATTATTGGTAGCATTTGCGTCACCTGGAGAATAATCGAAGAAGCTGTGACGGCCATATGTGCACTGGTGTTATTAGTGCTCATAAAAACAGCAGAGCTCATAAAAACAGCAGTACCATTATGATTCATATCTAACAATTTCATCCATGGGTTCAAAAAGTAACATACCAATTACTCTGAAAACCTCAAAGCCCCCCTGTCTCCATCAGTGATAGAAAAAATTTTCAGACAGCTGAAAAAGGGCCCAAGAGGAGGGCAAGGGGAAATGAAAATGTTGAGTGATTACAATAAGGATGCAATATGTTGCACCAAGAAGGGCTGATTGTAGCAGGCACAGATAATGGTCTCAGGCCTGGTCGCTTCCTCTCCCGGTCACAAAGATGCAGTATGCGGAAATGCCAAATGTTTCCTCATTCACAATAGTTCAGTGCTGTGTATCTGTTCAGGGTCAACAGCCCCCCTGGCTGATATTTTGATGGTGTGCGTGGAGGAGACATTTGATGACACATCTCCCAAGTTCTCCATTAAGACTTGTCATATAACGAATTAAAGGATAACTGTTTGGATTATAGTTTATTTATAGTTTTTAATTTATCACCAGCAATAAAATGATGTTGAAGCAGGCTGATGAACTGAATGAATGGATCATAACTCTCAAATGGCCACTCAGACTGTGCCTGAAAGCTACTGTGATACTTTTTCTAAATTTATAATCTTACCTTTACTTAAAGTAGAAAAAGGCACGCTATGCAGACAGAATAAATAAACTGTATGTTTTATTCTTTCTAGGTCTCTTTTAGTGTGTGTTTGCTTTGTGTCAAAACAGTTTTGTAAAAGCATGTTACTTTTTTGTGTGTAAAAATGTTATTCCCATATTTACATAATGTAGCGTCACAATCTTTCTTTTCAATCTGCTTTAATCTTCAATCTGGCAGGAATAAAACAAAATATATATACAAGTTTGTTTCAAGCATAATCTGGCTTTTGAATATGCCGGTAGGTGAATTATTTTAATTTCAGACAGCTTTTTCCTCCTTTCTCAGTTGTTAGATGCGCTTATAAGCTGTGCCCTTATATTTAGCAGACTTTAAGGCTCAAGTAAGAAAAAGAATCAACTTATTTCCCCCAAAGTGTCATTCTATTCCTTTAAAAACATAAACTGTCCGTCCATGAGCTGAGTGTTGTATGTATGTGTGTTTTTGTGGTTTGTGTGGGAGATGTAATGTATGAAGAGGGTTAAAGGAGCTTGTGGCTTCGACAGATATAATGAACACTCAGACTGTAAAAACATGTTCAGAGTTACATATGAGCCAAATGGAGAGAGACAGAACAATCGACCATCTCTGCAATGCAGTGCAGTTAAAAGATTAGAAACTCTGACTTTCGGCTTATTTTGTGTGTGATGAGCAACCTACAAACTTTGGCCAAAACAAGACATAACCTCAGAGGTGACAGTCAGAGAGATTACAAGTCCCAACTGTGTCTGTCTGGAAAATGAAGCTGCAGGATGATCAGAGCCGAACAAGGGTTCAGTTCATTTCTGCACATACTCAATCTGTTTCATTAAATACTGCCAAGGCCACAAGGGAACTGAAAAATTTAGAAATAGAGTCTCCTCATTGACTGACAATTCAATTAAGCGTATCCAAATTAGCCTTGTGGAACCCGCACATGAACTGTGCCACTCATAAAAAATGCAATACAAATGCAATTATCTTTTGCAAATATTAGTCACTGTAGCTGCAAAAAGAATAGATGAAATCACAGGAGATGACAAAGAAACTAGATTGTATTGCCACATTTCTATATGTCCCCAGCAGTGGAGGGGGCACTGTTAATGCTTAACACCTGTTATACTAACTAGAATAGAGGCTTATGGCTTTTGCAATTAAATGTAGCAAACATTTATTTCCCCAAATTTATAGTGAAATGTTTACTGGTATGCTGATATTTTTCCTGACTTCTTTCTTTCAAAGGCTATCCCTGCTTTATTTATGAAACCTTTATTGCTTAGTTTCTTTTCTACACCAGGGAGTTTTTTTCCGGTTTCCTAATATACAAGTTATTGATCAATCATGTGATTTATGGATACAGTCTTTTCCAATCTAATAAAAAGAGAGAGATTAAAAAAGAGGGGGGTGAGGGGCAGGCCAGGGAGCTCATTTAGATTATAAATCTGGCCCTTACTGTAAACCCAAGAGGGTCATGAGAGCAAGACACCGTCCAACATATTTTATTCTTTTTTTTAAGAAAACAGTTAAGTTAAAGCATGTATGTTTTTAAGTCAACAGCCATACATTGACTGTCTATAGATGGAAGATACTGAAGTGTAATGTTTTAGGACAAAATAGTGTAAAAATAAGCTTTAATATGCACAGAAATTGATGCATTGCATTGAAAAAACTCAAGATCCAACCCTTTTCCACTGACGGATCAAAAAGAAAAAATATCTTTGCTTAAGAATATTTTGAAAGATAAATGTCATATGTTCGTTTTTGTATTTAGTGTACAGTAAGTCTCAACCTCTCATGAGAACAAGACTCCCCTCTGCTTACTTGTCCTCAACCCAGACTCTGAATCCCAGTCACTTCCTGAGGCTCTGTCTGCCACTGGCCCTGCACTCTGACCTTCCTGCAGTATGACCAAGCCAAAAGAGCAGTAGAGCAGACAAATAAATAAATTAATAATGCTCAAGATACTGCAGATAGTCAGAGCGATGACAGAAAGGAGGGGGTTGGGGGTACAGTATGTGGGATGGGGGAGGAGGCAGAGAAAGAGTGGCACCGAACAGATGACAATGGAGAGTGTTTGAAACAGATGCTGCTGCTATTTTCTCCTAATCTTAAAGCGCTGATCCGTCACACTGATTAAAGTGCAGCAGTACGAAATAACGTCAAAGGATAGACAATTACAAACAAGAAATTATAGTGTGGCATGCCAGTGTTTAATATATATCGTGCACTTGCTTTAATTTCTCTCCAAGCGTTTAGAAATTTTGCATTTTGACATCAAACTGCAATAATATGAGATTGAACAGCCACACAGACAGATGAGAGATTCAGTTTTCATCAGACTGGGTTTCATCAGTGTGGCGCTGGCTGACATATCTCGCAAATGGACATAGACTCGTTTCATGAAAGTCATGAGGCATTTTCTGTGGCAAAGTAGAGAGAGAAAATTGATTTGCCTGGGGAAAGGTGAAGGAAGAGAATAGGCATGTCACTCAACAATAGACCCATCACTTCTTCTGTCTCAGATTTCCACGGACCTTGCCAGGCCTGGCAGGTGACTGGGTCAGACACGTGAGACTCTCTCAGCTCACCTGATCTCACAAACTGTTGCCATGCCAACAGGAGGGATGTGTGCATACGTGTGTATGTGTGTGGTTTTTGCCGTCCCCTAGTAATACTTGCATAGGCAGTGTAAATGCGTCCTTGTTATAATGCTACACACAACATGTGATGTTTGCTACAGATGTAAATAGAATTTAATACAGTTCAAAGTTATTTATGAGCACAGACCCTATTACCCTTCAGAAGAGACTGTGCACCTACTCCAAAGGTTCAAGAACAGCTTCCAGTTCTTTAGTCCAGTTTCACACAGACCGTTAGAGTAATCATTTTATTAGTAATTATTATCAGTTTTATTTTTTCATATGGACACAATAAGATGGAACAGACACAGGACCTCCTGTGCTCTGCTATTAAAATACTTATAAATGTCAAATACCAAGAGGGGTTTGTAGAAAAAAAGCTCTGTGTCGAGTTTAGGGTTTAAGTACCAACACATTGTGTTGAAAATGCCAGCATGTCTGTATATTTTAAAGAATGTTGTGGAACTTGATGTGTTATGCATGAGCAGAAAACCTTCTGCTGTTTGTTGACAAGCTGGTAAAATGGACTGCAAGCTGATTTCTGCCCCCTTCGGAGGAATATGTTGTCTTGTCATGCTGTTAATGAGTATATGCTTTGTAATGAGCTCAAAAGCCAATTAGCATGGATCCAATCCCTTCACAGCTCAGACTCCAGATTCTATTTACCAACTAGTATGCTGGTTGAAATGACTTAAATGTCAGTAAATGCTTTAATTCCATTGTCTGTGTGCTCTCAAAAGTGCTGCTGGGGAAATTGAGCTAAGTTTGTCTCATTGGCTTGGTTAATAATAGTATTTTAAAAGAATAAATGTCATCTTTTTCTACATGAATACAATAACTTCAGATTGTGCATCTCATGCATTGCCATTACATTTAAGACACACAGTTAATCATCACATTTTCACAATAAAATAGCAATAGCAAAAGAGTCAACTATAAATGCAACATTTTACATGCTAAATGGACATTTCACATGCTAAATATATATTTCATGAATTGAAATGGTGGATTTGACTGATCATGTGCTTGGAGGCAAAGACTAACTCAGGGCAGATTTTCACATGGAAGAACGCAAATTGAATTGTTTCGAGCCCAGGAGCAAATGCAATCTGTGCTGCAGCCACTGCTTCCTGAGATGAGAGAAAAGGAGGCTTTAATGTTCAGGAATCTGCATGAAAGCACAAAATGGATCAAAATCTCAACGTGATCGTAGAAATTGCTTTACCTCTTAGCAGTTTAGCACAAGGTCAAGACAAATCCAAAAAGCTCGAAGGGAAAAAGAGTGACATTTTGTGGCATTAGGAAGACAGTCTAGGGGAAGGCTTGCTGCCTACCATCTCTTTGAAAATATCTAACCTCTGTCATTTAATACCACTCCACTTTCCATCCTGACAACAATAATGAGAGATAAAAGCATGCAATCTACAGGAGAGTGCTGACTAAAAAAGCTTCACAAATGACACCCACATTGACCCACTTACTGCACTACTTCAGTATGAATTAACTGGCGAGTGAAGGCATTTTCTGTAAAGACAAATCACATCTATACGAGGCTCGTCTTAATAATTGGATGTGTTTGGATTCCCTTTAATTAAGTATTGATTTTAAAAGCAAATAGCACTCTCTCTTATCTGGCATCTTGTTCAAACCTGTGCTTAATGCCTGTTTATTTGCCTTTGAGAGCACCAGAGGAAAGAACAAAATACAATCAGACAGTCAAACTATTATTTTCCTTGAAACTTACTGTCACGGTAACTCAAAGGCTTTTCGGTTATGAAGCAAGGCCAAATCCTCCGAGCAATTTATCACTGTACACTTCTATGCCGCTGACACAGTAAATCAGGAACTTGATTCTTTGCATATTCTCCTGAGACACAAACACCTGAGAGCATTTCCCCACAGCAGCCAGGAAAGGGTAGGGGTATCTCATTATGCCAGAATATTTGGACAGGTGCAAACTGGAGGCTGTTGCCTTTGGATATAGGAGATTTGTGCGATCCCTAATGAAGACCCTGTATCTTTATTTAGTGATGCCTCATTATTTGCCGCTGCATTGTATCTGTCAAAAGCTCTCAATATTTCATCACATACATTTTTTTCCTTAATAGCCATGACACATTGTTCCCTGCCAACATGCTATATGCCTTAGCTCATTTCATTTAATGGCAGAATGTCTGAGAAAGCTAGAAAGGGTCTGTATGAGTATATGTATGAGGGACCCTGAAATAGACAAGTAGAGCGAAATTTAATTATCCTGACGGTTAAAGCCCCTCCTCTATTTCTCTCAGACATGTCTTGTATCCCCCCCTTCCTGTGCCAGCTGGAAGGAGAAAAACGAAGGCTGAATTCACAGAGGATTTCTGGCTAGCCTTCTTTCATGTGGCTGCAAGTGTGAAATTATTGCCGCGGCTGGCTTGGTGCAGTTGTCTGGATTTAAAAGTGAACCGTGTTACTTATTTTTGAACAGCAGTGTGCTTAATATATTCTGGGTGGACAATGTGCTGTTTTTGTTTTTTGTTTTTTGGTGCAATCTGTTATTTGTTTCAGGAGCTCTGTCTCGATTGTTTATGGGCATATAAAGGCCCCTTTGTAACTATTAAGTTTTTGAAATCGTTACATGTAAATCTCATGTTTGTGTTCACACTACAATTATAATGACAAAACATCGACTTAATCAACTATAATGACATTCTTGATTCTATTTTGGAGTGATTTCTTTGATGCAGGGACAATAAAATGTTTCCAACAAATCAAAATGCAGTTTAAAGGGAAGGGGCGTGCCTTCCATTTGTTTATTTATACCAGCAGAAGTAATGGTGTCACTTGCAGAGGAGCTAACCACATAAGTGCAGAAAAACCCAGCACCTTTTGACAAAAGCTATGAAATAAAATAATCAGTAAAATAATCTTCACCCATTTCCTTGGAGGAATAAGTGCTGAATGAAAGATATATTTCTCATGAATGTGTGGGCAACACAATATCTTTATAGTTATGGATATCTTTATAATCGTCATTCCAAGTGTGAAAGGCCCTTAAAGTTGCATAGTGCACCTTTAAAGTTTTTCAAATGTCTGAAATTATGCAATACAAAATTCTTTCAGAGAAGGGAGATTATATTCTGGAGCTAAATGTTATTAAACATCAAAAAAAGGAGAACTGTAGGTGTTGATTAGACTTTGCTCTTTATAACGGTGTACCCCCCTGTGCTTCTTGTGCAAACTTAATTAAGACTCAATCTTATTAAAAAGTTCCCAAAGTACATTTTTTTTCAGTTGATCCTGAGGACTTTAAACTTCTAAATTAGACAACAAGTTTGGATCAACCCTGATCCATGGCCAGCTGTCCCTGAACTACTGGCATGCTTCTGCTCTACCAATCATCCAGAAGGAATTTGTGAAAAACTACTTTGATCCCTCTAAATGACGCCAACCACACAGACCCTCAGTCAGAATAAATGAGCTTTCCTTTGCAAGGAAGAGGGCAATTTAACGACAGCAGCAACTTGTGATGCTATTAGGAGTTTGTGCCAAATGCAGTGTTTGTTGTGGGTAAAGCTCATGTGCTGTGGGGGCAGTGAGAGTTCAGAGTTAGCACACCAACTGTCACCTGTTGAGGAAAACACATAACCCACTCATGCACCTGTGTTTCTATTTTAATGCAAACAGGATGTAAAAAGGCAAGACATAATGCAGGGCTTGCTTGTTTGTTTGTTTTTTTATTGCTGTAAAGAGACAATGGATCACAATAGCAGCAAAGAAATGTCAAAGATGATTTAGAACCTTATCAACACATATTTTTAATGGTAATATGATTCAAATCAGCTTCTTCTAAGCAACACTACAAATTTGCTTGCTATGTAAAAACTTGTTCCTTTGTTTTTTTGACAATGTAAATTACAAACATAGTAAAGTTAAAAAGTAAAATTACCAAAATATATGACCATTCGGAATGTTGCATGAATAACAGATATAATTTCTGATATTGTACATTTCCAGTATTATTTTATGATATAGAATCACATTTAATAATTAATGCAAGAGTATATCATTATATACAGTGTATGACTGAACTATCATCCCAGAGAATTTTACAAATCACATTATCAATAATAAAATGGCTTCAACATCTGAGCAAAGGCACAGTGTTTTAACACAATCTGTTAATTTTCCAGCAGGCCGATATGCCAGTGTTGCATGGTTTATGAATGGAACAGATCACAGATGGCCAAGTGTGTTTTAGACACAAACAGGGCTGGATAAAGAGGGTCAGTAAACCTGTGCTTGAAGGAATGCATTAAAGCTAGACTGCCCCCTGGTGTCACATTAAAGAATGATAAAATACCCTCTGCAAAGTCAATGAACACTCCTACTTTCTCCAGCCCGATTGCATTTACAGCAACTGCCACCTTGTTATGCTGAGCTTCCACTTTCTTTTTGTCACAGGTCAGGCACCAGGAGAAAGAGTTGAAGCCCAGACGAGAGTTGTCCTTTTGACCTTTTCTCTCTATCTGACCCTCACACAGCCCCACCTTCCAGCGGCCCTCATCTACAGACACGTTCACCTCCCAGTACCAGCGGCCTCTCTCCAGGACACTGGAGGCCAGGACCTGTGGGAAGGAGCTGAAGCGAGCTTCGTGATCTGTGTAGGCCTGCTGGACTTCGCTGTAGGTCACTGTCCTGTTGTTATCAGACAGCTGCAGCTTTGGGTGTGCTGTGTCGGCATCAAATAAGGGGATGGTGCCATCTGCCAAATAAAAGAGAAATTAAAGAAAACTTTAGGTGAGAGTATTAAGACTAACTGAATATGACACTTTGGGGCCTAAAAGATGCATTTAGATCTTTTGTTTAATGAGCTATGTGTGATTGGAAACTAAACAGGTGTTTGATATAGAAGCTGTCTCACAGAGAAGTCTGTATAGGTCTCTGTCTTCGCCGGGCACAGTAAGGACGACCGTCTCCAGCCGCTTCTCGGTCCAACTCTGCAGACATTTCAGCCGGGCTCGATCCACTTCCTCTGAAGCCTCAAACTGGTTCAAACAGTTCCCTATGTTACTAGCCCTGGTGAAGAGGAACAAAGTGGTGAGGGGAATAAAGATTTTAGACTTCAGACACATTAAGACAGACTCATAAAAAAATATTAACAAAAGAAACAAAAACAAGGTAAAAGGACAGTAGCCCAGTAATTATCAAATAAAATACAATGCAATAAACAAGACAAGAAAACATGTAAAAAGACATAAAAACTTTACACTTTTTAATATTATTATTAACTTTTTATTATATTTTATAACACACTATTTAATTGTTACTGCCTTTATCATCTACTAAAGCTTTGTTGGCAGAATATTAAGCTAAAAACATGTTCAACAAATCATTAATTAATATGCAGCTAGGCTGAATCTGAGAGGAGATGACTTACAGGTTGGCAGACTTGCTGTATTCCTGTCGTGTGGGACAGAGGGGAAGAAGAAATTTTCCTTTGTTAGCGTTCATAATACAACAGGACATCTTATATTTTACCAACAAACAAGCATGTTTGTCTGCTAACATCCAACACACCATAATGAAAGCCTGGTCCTGAATGCGTTTATCTCCTTTGGCATCAGCCAGCCCCTCCAGGGTGTGGAGGCCTTGCTGGATGGATTGCAGGGATCTCTGGAGGTAACCGAGTTTCTCCTCTAGTCCCCCCAAAACTCTGCTCTCCTCCTTTGTCACACACTGAAGAGCTGTTTGCTCCTCCTGCTCCAGGGCCTCTCTGATGGTTCTGTACTGCTGCTCCACTCCCACTTGTGCCTCACTTAAAACCACCTGGACAAATACAGTGTAAGTGAATGACACAAAATGCACAGATCTTATTCCTTTAAGTCTCTTCTTGTTGCTGTTAGAGAACTCTGATATCTGATTAATGCTCTACTGTGCGAAAAACTCATCAAACCATTTTCTTAAATGTGATAAAATAAATATATCTCTTCCCTAATTTTAGGATTTATTTATCAATAGAACAAGTCTTTCATATCTAATATAAAACTTTGTGTACAGTACACATCACTAGAAATTTGTTGACAATTTGTAGCTGATAATACGTGTGTGCTAATAGAACTATAATCTATGTATAATGTTACAGCTCTATAGTGTATAATGTAACCTCTTTCCCTTCCAATCATGTAGTTTAGTCTGTGCATCCGTATGACTGTGTGCATCACATTGTGAGAAAAGTCTTATCTTTCAATTTTAGGCAACAAGCCTTAATATTTGCATCATTTAGTGAGAAAACAAGGTGAGCTTTCTTACTCTAAAGGTTTCTTTCTTCTTTGTGAGTTCAGTCACTCTGTTCTTCACTTGCTCTTCAGCCTCCTGCAGCTGCTTGATCTCTTCTTTTAGGTTCCCCTGCGGAAAAATGTGCACAGTGATTAAAGAAACACACAAATACTTATTTAATGCTGTGTTTATGTTTACATCTAACTCAACTTTAACCTTAGTCACTTTGTATCTACAGTATATGTTGTGCTGTAAAGTCACAATTTACCCTGAGCTCTCTTTCTGCCTCCCTGATGCTGATGCAGCTGTGGTCACGGTGTGAGCCAATGACAGTACACACTGTGCACACACACACTCCACACTGACGGCAGTAGATTCGGTTTATCTCCTGATGCTCCTGGCATCTCCAGGTGGAAATGTCCTCCATGGGAGGAACCAGGGTGTGATTCTGGAATACAGGGGACTCCAGGTGGGGACGCAGGTGCTCTTTACACATTGAAGCTCCACACACCAGACAGGTTTTCACAGCAGACTGATACCCAGTTTTAGGGCAGTAATGGCAGGGTACAGGACCCGTATTTTTGCTCTCTGACCTGAGAAAGATGTCAGCAAGACGTGGGGATCCTGAAGCAGGAGCAAAATGAACAGCGGATTTCCGAGGAGAACTGCTGACGTTGTGTACAGGAGACTTATCTTTATCTGGAGATGAGACCGGAGGAAAGGAACCAGAGTTGGCAGGTGAGGCAAGTTTCTCTGATGATGCATTAATTCCTGTCACTTCTGTGACTTTCTTGGGGGTTGCAGGAGGCGGTGCATCACATATGTCTACTTCATTGGAGCTGTCAGAATCATCTAATGTGACAACTTCTACTGACTTTGATTTTTCTTGTGGGACATCACTTGCAGGCTCTGCCTTGTTATCAGAGTGGTCACTGTTTGATGTGCTAGCACCATTTTCAGACCATGCAGATTCTGGGTGCTCTGTTTCCTTGGATGTCTCCACACTAGTTGACTGCTCAGGAGTATCTGAGGAGTCTGAGGAGGAAGTGGTGGGAGTCTCAGGAGTCTCATTGGAGCGCTCATGGGAAGCTTCCACATTTGATCGCTTTGTGTCTGGTTGCTCTGGTACAGGTGTACTGGCTTTTCTCTTCCCGAGAAGTCGGCTGGTGATTGAGGGTCTCCGCAACGATACATCAGCAGCATTTTGTTCATTTGAATTGGATGTGCCTTCAAAAGTAAAATACAAATAAAGCAAAACTGGTCAAAAGGTTACTTTAACACAATTTGGAAAAGTACTTACTAAAAAAACACACCCGCTAGTTGCCTCCTGCCCAGCACAACTGCACATATCTTTTACTGCCCACTAAGCAGTTTCACTTTAAGTAATTCGACCTTTGACTTCAGAAGCTGTTTGTACTACATTGAACTTATCATGGTTCAATGTAACCTCACTAAGTTGGCCACTTGCCCTTACTCGATGTGACTTGTTGTAAAAACACAAGCTGGTATCTGATCCACGTAATTAGGTTATTATCAACACGGGTACTGTTTCTGGATGTAATGAGCAGCGAAATACAAGTTTTATGATTTGCCTAATGGAAGTAAAGAAAAAATCTAGACATTTTTTAAGAACGCTATAAAATCACGATCACATTCACATGCTATAAATTGGTCAGACTTTTATCTCTGAAAAACACAACCTTTGGTCCAAAACTGACCACTACGATTCGTATGAGACCCTTGACACTAAAAACATACGCAGAATATCACTAGCTGCGGTCTAATTACAGTCTGACTAACTGTTAAAGCAATTTATTAGCCTGACCGTTTCACATAAAGTTAAAATATGAAGTGACAGGAAGACAACTAGCTTAAATAGCTAACGTTAATTGCTAGTTAGCTACACCTTCATGAATTTCTCAACTTCCTTTAGGCTAAATCGGTATATAGAGTACTGATAACATGACAAGAAGACTGATAACAAGCCTACAGTCAACTTAGTGTTTGTACCTGCGGTGCTGCGAGGCTGAGCACGCCGACTTTTGGTGGGCTGCCGTGTCCAACTACTATCAAACGGCAGTGTCTGGTACACTGTTCCGCACCTCCACTCCGGACAATGGTACGGCCCGTTCGGGGTAACACTCCACAAATCTCCGATACATCGCTGACAGAACCGGTGTTTACATTTCAGGGTGACGGGTTCCCTTGTCTCATCGTTGCACAGAGGACACTTGGTCGGAGTGTCCAGCGATGCACCCATCTTGTTTTGGTTTTATGTTAAGTTTCTGTTTCCGCGATGACATTCGGAGGGGGGCGGGGCTTAAGCGTTTGAATCCCGCTTCCTCTGCGTGCCTTAAAGGTACAGCGCACAATTTATTTCAAGATAACAGTAAAATCACCACACTGTGTAAATTGGCATTTTAAAGCCATTATTATGGTCTGCATATGGAAAAAAAGAAAGTCATTGTTCAATTAATGCAGGTGATCAAAAAGAATAATAAAATGTTTAAAAACAAAGTATTTTCTATAAGAACCTGTGCCAAAGCTTAGCTTCTCTCTTAAGTTTTCTATGATACCTATCTGTATCATCACTCCCTTTGTTTCAAGTTTGTCCAAAGGAGGCCTACTTCACATTAAGTTATTACCTCTCATTTAAAACGAAAATTTGACTGTTTATACCCTGATAGGGCTGATGGCTTACAATCAATTTACAAATAGGATCTCGATTCAAAATCCCGTGCTTATTTTCTGAATTGCATTGTGGGTCAGTACCATCGAAACAAGCAAAATAAAATTATTCCTCATTTTAGCTCCTGGATACCAAAATCCTTTGAGCAGCAAAAACAGGCACTTGTTGTGATAAAAGCATCAGCTGCAAACAACAATGTCTAAATTTGGTATTTTCTCTCCTCCACAGCATTCTTTTCCTTGTTTCAGTCATTACATGTGACTTGGATGAAAGGGCAAAAGTGTCTTGTGAGAGAGAGGTTAATCTTTCTTAATCTCAAAGAAATTTTATCTTTCAAAGAAAGTATTTTTTACTTGTGTGGTCTGAGGGTTGTGGTCGTGCCTATATTTTGTGCTCTGACTTTTAAATGTGATCCTTAAAATTGAAAGTCAGCATTTAAGTAAAAAGTTGATTAAATAAATGTTAAAACATTTAAACCCAATGAGCAGATTTTACTTTAAGTCACATGGTCATAATTTTACATTCTGCCCCTTTAAACCTTTTAGACCCTGGCAACATCCAGTGACTTGTCTTGCAAAATAAAGTGGCATATAAGACAAATAAATGGGCTGGCTTTCTTCTGCACTCTTCTCTTCCTATTTAAACAATCTGGCACAATCTGTGCAATCTGGTTATTTTTTTTTATCTATGATTAAAAGTGAACTTTAAGGAAATTTGAGTTGAACTTACCACTCATTTGGGAAATGTGCCTAAGGCCATAACAGAATGTTTTTTAAAGAAAACTAACTCTTTAAAAAGATAATTAATGTTTCATTTTTACTTGTTTCATAATGACTGTACTATTGAGTAGCAACAAGAAGTCTAATGTTAATGTGTAAAAATTGATGCAGTGCCCACTGAACAAAAATAGCTTGAACAAATTAATCCAAAACAAAGAAAAACACAACAGCATTTTACAGTGAAAATCTTTATTAAGTGATCATATACTCTTAAAGGAATCTCTTAAATGGATCTAAGTTAATCTCCTTTTCCATAATTGCTAGTTGTTTGGTATCTATAGAATATCTATTTACACAGAAAAAATATCCACATATGAGGCTGGGACAGGCCTTACTACTCCTTTACCATCAGATTTCAGTCCTCAGACACACCAGTCACTGTACACAATGCTCCATCTCCATCACGTTACCCTGTATGTCCCAACAAAACAAAACGAGAAGGGGAGTCAGAAACAGAAAGAGAGAGAGCCGGAGACAAAGACAGAGACAGACAGATTTAGCTACACAACAGGACAACTGTGTGTGAGGCTGGCATATTGGTTCACTAGCCCAACAAACATAACACATTCACACCAACACTCACATTCACTCACACACAAATGGTCTGCAAACTTTCTTACACTCACACAGCAGCTACAGTATCAAATCCTGCAGCACACAGTCCTAATAGCCCCCCATCACAGTGTAGATGCCACAGACTATCAGACTATAAAATATTAAATTCCCTCTCAAACTGAAGCGCTGTGCAAAGTTTGCTAGCAGAGCGTAGAATGGATTTAGGTAAAATTCCTAGAACATCTGTAATAATCACTGTACATAGTTTGTAATACAAGTGTTTTCTCTTTTGGATGATAATATTCTTATAAAACAGTCTTAAACATCTTTTTTTCTGAGTAAATGAAGAGGAACAAAGGGGCATATGAGCAAAAGAAGAAGAAACTAAACTTTCATTTCATTTTTAAACCTTACATATGAAACACAATAGATTTACATTAACCCGATATAATTTGAAAATGAGCATTTTCTTCTTTTCACAAATAAAACATGACACACACATTCTGACGGTGGTACACACGGCTAAGTGTTAACATAGTTTAATACTTGTAATTACAGAGTTTGTGGATGTTTTGTTTGCATGTACTGTATGTGCATGTGTTACAGAGTTGTGTTTGTGCCTATGAGGGGTGAGGCGGCGCTTGTGTGTGTGTATGTGTGTTTGTGTCTGTGCTCGTTCTGCAGGTGTACAATGTCAACCCTGTGCCTTCTCAGGTAGGTAGTGGGTAGTCCATATGCTTCTTAATGGGATAACAGTCTCTGCCCCTGTCATGGTTTTATGGGATGTTGTGCAAGTGTTAGCTCTGTAGACACACTGGGATAAAAGTACATTGGGCTCCATCTAAGTGCTGGGGATGATTTTTTTTATGGTCTGCAAGCAAGATGGATGGACTTCAAGGGTGGGTTACACTGGGTTTTTTGGCAGGTAGATGTGACAGGCAGGCTGGCTGGTTCCACAGCAGTCTTTTTCTTCTTCTTTTTCTTCTTCTTCTTCTTTAGAGACCTGGATTGTCTCCCTTCTTAATGGTAATGTTGAGGAACTGGTACTTTATGAAAACAGACATGGAAATTCGGGAACCTGAAAGAACAGGAGACAGTGTGTTTGTGAGTGGTGGTAAGCAACTACGTTTCAGCTTAATTTTAAGTTGCTTGTCTTTTATTGAAAACAACAATATATAATCTCTGAAGCTGGAGGCCTCTTAATAAAAACAATGAAAACAAAAGATGCCGTTTGACGTGGTGTGAGATTATGGGGTTTGTTATACCGCCACCATTGCAGATGTTAATTTTCCTGACTAACTCAAACAGAAATCTTGTCAGGCAATGAAGTTTAATTAAAGTAATGCTTAGTTACGTTTGCCAACTTCTGTCCATGCTCTCTGACTGTTGTCACCCTGGAAATTAGCGACAGTTGACACAACAATACATTTTTCTCTGTGGTTGAATGTTATTGGAAACTTATCCTGGGAAAGTGCAAGTGGACAACTCAACAAAATATATAACAAAAACATAGCCAGTTTAAAGATATTTTAATTTGGAAATGTTGCATTCACATGTTGCATATATAAGTTACTAGACTTTCAATATTATGATACTTTGAACTCCTACTCCACTTAATATAAAAGGAAAAATATAATATTTTTATTCCACTACATTATTTTGACAGCTATAGTTAATATTTACTTTTCATTTTAAGTCTTTGCACATAAAACAAGATAAGTTTATGTGATAAAGTGTTAGAGATTTAATCAGTGGTTCTCTTTATTAAGACTTGTTAGCGAAAAGAAGCAGTGTTAAGTTTGGCCTCCTCATCATGTTTCAGATGTCTGTGAGTTGTTTGCTGTTCAGCCAAAGAGTGATTTCTCCCTGCAAACTTCTCAGATGGTTTATTTAAATAAGTCTTCGAGGCCTACAGAGATCTAATTACCCAATTTATTAGAAAAACATCCAAGACCAGAAAAAGTTTGAAAAATTAACACAAATTTATTTGGCAGAACATTTTTTTTTCTTCTTTCCAGCTACATTAATTATCTCAGATTTATCCTGTGATTCTTTAAAGTTGGCCTGACTTAAAACTCAACTAGCTAAAATGGTAAAAATCTAAAAATTTACACATTGCTGCATTAGTTTTAACAAACTAATAATGGCACATTTAACAGCTTATTAGACCAAAGAACTATTTTCTATGAATTGGGCACTTTTGAGTATATTCTTGCTGATAATATCAATATACTTTTAGTTCATTTAGTTCATAAATTTAAATGCAGCACTTCTGTTTGTACAAGAGCATCTTTAACTTTCTTTTTTAAAAGGATCTGAGTAGGATCTGAGATTTCCACTATCCATGTTGAGATACATGTTTCTTTTCTTTGAACATTTAAATTTATTTATTTTAATTTACATTAAGGTACATTTAAAAGAATGTTTAACTTTTTCTCCATTACAAGATACCTGATAACTATAGTAACTAGTGCATATTCATTGGTACTTTTAAAGCATTGGATCTGAGTACTAATTCTGCTGATGGCTGAAGGAATTAAATAGTAAAATATATATAAGTGCACCATATTTAAATTGTTGTACTGCAACAGGGACAGAGATGGCTTTTCATGGCTGTCAAATATTAAAGAACATTCATGATGTCCGTGCTTACATAATGAGAAAAAGCTCTCTTTCATTCTGTATTAAATGATTAAGATGTTTATAATTTCAAGATGTAAATTTTGTCCCGACTTACCAAGAGATTTGATTAGGCGTTGCCTCCCTCTGCAAACACAGAAACACAGAAAAATATTAAAGCCCTACAACACAGTTCTCAAGGTCATGCTATTAATAGACTCCCATGTTAACACATTGCCAAATACATGCATCCCTCACAATGACTGGTTCTGTTGCACGCAAACATCAGTAGATGGCGCCACTTGAGCTGATATGAATAATTCATATCAGATAGATTGTTTAGAGCCCTAAACTACAAAAAGGTGTATAACCAGGCTGAAAAGTGAGCTGTTTATTCACATCAAAAAGTTTCTGATCATTTCATTCATGCTGTCTCTTTTGTGACCATGTGATCTTACATCTTTAGCTCATATTTGACATTTGAAGGTCACCATGGTTTAAGATGAGAAAATAAGAAATGTGCACATCTGTATTAAATTATGGCGGATATTGCCAGCCTCATTCACAGATGGAACCATGATGGTGTTATACGTATGTTTCTATCTAGTTTGATTACAAACTGCAGCAAACTCATACACCAATCCTATTTCCTATCAGGAGACTTGTCTGAACCTATGCCTTTATACAGTCAATCACCATGTAAACCTGTGATAGTAATACAAAATTTCACATGCCTGAACACCAGTTTATAGACCAGGCCATTTCAATGACTAAATCATGACATCTCCTTACTGTATGATAGGTCTTTGGAGGGAAAGTTAGGTTTGATGGCAGCAGGGAGTCTGTCAGATGCTCCTGTTGTCTTTGGATCATCATAGTAAGGAGCAAATGTTTTACTTAGAAGATAGTTATGGTTATAAATAATGAAGACAATTTAACTTTTAAGATATTAAAACAGACAGGAGAGTTGGCGTCTGGTTATATCCTTAGTCAGCCATGACAAGATATACATTGCTTCAGCGTCCTGTGACTTATGTCCTGCAAGTGTTGCTAATTTTGTAACCATGTAAATACAATTGAGCAATTGAATCATTGTAAAGCATCTGATGAAAGAAAGAAGCTTTTAAACTTCTCTTAGGTCCCTTTCAGAGGAGACCATAATCATGACTGCAATCACAATGGCTCAAAATGAAGGAGGGTTTTATTAAGGTTTGTAATTTTGTGCCTGTGGAAAAAAATAGATTGCTTATTGAGGGGTTCAAATGAGTGAAGATGGAGGTTTTTTTAGTAATATTATACCTATTATTCAAACATGGACTCATGCAATCCTTTTGGTAATGTTCAAATTCTTTTATGGCTTCCTAATTTTAGATTTGCTTTTATAGAGGCTGCATCAAAAGCTCATTACATCCAAACTTTGACTTTAAATATAAGATTGTGCCGTCTTTTTATGAATTCTGCTCAAGTAATCTGTTTGCCAGACTGTTTTATCACCTTAATGAATGCACACTTTCTATTTTTTTAATCTGGTAGAGAGTCACATGGGTTGTGATAAATGACGCAAGTATTCTTAAAGCTAAATTTACTGTACTCTCATTTACTTTAAGTGTATGCTTTTTTTCTAGCCTGCTGTAGCATAAATTGCACTGAGAGAGCACTTTTGAAGCAATTTGTTTGGTACAAAAATAAAAACTGATTGCACATCAGTGACTCAGTGAGATTTCTAACTCAGCGTACAAGTATGAAAATAGTTTTATGTACCTGAGATAAATAAGGCAGAGGAACTTGATGGTGTAACTGGTGGGTGATGATGACAGAGACAACCTGACTTGTTCATTGCAATGAAGTTACATGTTACATGTGGTGTTGGTGTTTTATGGTGGCAAAGTAAAATTCTGACATGTCCCTGATGTGTTTCTCTAAACCTGGCTTTGACTTCTAGTGCAGTGTTCAAGCAAAGAGTGAATTTTCCACTGGAGATCAATAAAATACCGTGTTTTTATCGGATTAGAAAGATTCTCACCCTTGCTCTCAGCCAGTAGCTCTTCTGTCATGAGTCCGTCCTGTCGGTTCCCAAGGACAAAGGCCAGGAAGGACAGGATGAGAGCGTCCAGGATGCCCATGATAGCCAAGATGTAGGCCCAACGCACCGAGCAGGCCCCCAGACTGTATTTGTCTGTCTGCTCACCACACATCCGCCGGACCTCATCGCTGTCCCAACCATCAGGATAGATCATACACCCGAGCACCAGACAGACACCTAGTGAGAGGCAGGGAGGGGAAGAATGGCAACGAGATGAGGGAGGAGGAGAGGAGGGAGGAACAGAAGGTATCAGCAGAACAAAAATGAGTTTTTTGGGAAATTGTGCAGTGAAATGAGGCCAGGGATAATGAGATTTGGGGGGGAAATGAGCGATATAAAAGAAGAATGATCATTTCAAGTGCTTTAAAAATCTATACTCCTATATTCTCCTCTCTTGAGATTTTTCCTCTTTCTATTGCATTTATCACATTGATTCTCACTCCCTCCCTTAGGCGGGAAATAAGGGTCTAGACACAATGAGTGCCAGTGAAGGAGCAGTAAAAACAGCAGTAAACAACCGCGGCAGCAGTCATTGGCAGACACAACAGGAGCAGGGGATTTAGAGGCTCTGACAAAATGAAATGTTCTCAAAAACTGCAATCTATTTCCTCACATTCACATAGTTTACTTGTTTTGTTACACAACTTCAACCCCTCTCTCCTTCTTAGATTTTAAATAGTGGTAATATTAGATTTTAACTGGCTGCTCCTCGTTCCCAGTTGCTGCCCAAAGGGTGAAATCCCTCTCATCTTCAATTTGGATCTCTCTCATCTTCAGTTTAAAAAGAGACTCTTCTCTGCGGTGATGCTGCGGCAACAACAGCACAAGAAAAAACAAAGCCTGTGCTCAGTCTTGCGGTCTTTTTTTTTTTTTACCTCTCTTTGGATTTTTAAATAAGCACTCTTCATTCTCACTTTTTGCTCAAGGGGTGAAATCTCTCTCATCTTCAATTTGAATGAGTTTCTCCTCTGAGGTGATGTTGCAGCAGAACAGCAGTAGACCTGAATAAAGAAGCTGACTGCACAGTTATTCCAAGTGCTTTGCTTATTAATGATAAAACATACACCCTACTTCTTTAACCCCCAAACACTTGCTTGCAATGTTCCCTTCATATTTCTGCTTCCTTGTCTATATGAGTTTTAAAAATTTAAACATTATTGTAGTTCTCTACTAATGTAATCTGCATTTCAAAGGACCTGCATACTGCTTTTTATTTTTACACCCTTTAAACAGAAAGGCATGTTTGTATATTTTATGTGTAATGGCTCTGTTTTTGGATTTTCCACAGTTTTAGGACTAAAAGTGAGTAAAACATTATCTCTACTCATATGCATACACATACTGCCCACACATTAGCATTTAATCACTCACTCTATGCAGCTTGCTCGAGCGGTGTTGCAGTCTTTGATAGTGCTGAAAGACACCAGGGGTGTTAAGAGATGTTTCAGAGAGAGAGAAGTAAGCAAAGGGGAGATTATGAAGAAATATATGCTGCAGACAAGCTGCATATCTAATAGAGCTGAGCATCCTCTAGATTCCTCTTCTACCTCCTCCCATAGCTTTGGCTGTCATAACAAATTCATATGCACGCCGAGGTTCAGAGAGCAAGGACTCAGGTACTCGCATAGACAGACGGAGGATTACTGCAAAGAAATATTCTGTTTCAGACATTTATGCGGTATTCAGACCAGAAAATAAATCTTTACCTCACCTTATAGTTATGAGAGCGAACAACAAGTGATAAAGCAACAGAAATCAATGTCATATCTTGTAGCAGTGACATTACGGCTGTACTTGGCTCCTGTTTTTATGAATGACTGTACACTGCTGTCTCCAGGCTGCTCTGCTGAATCAAGAAAAAGGCCCTGGACAGGTTGTGATGGGGCATCGCTTGGACCTGTCACTCAGCTCACCAGAGTGCTTTAAATACTGCAGCGTCACAGTCTGTCAAACGTCCACTTGAGTCTACATGACTCGACCCCTGCTGTGTGCACTGTGACCGGCGAGAGGGCCGACAGTGAACCTGCTCACTTCAACCTGCATCACATGAGCCAAGCCTGCAAAATTTGTGTGCCTGTCCACCTCTTGCTTACAAGTCTCCAATGTCTCTAAAACACTGACGA
>JAQNCA010000028.1:17301831-17319637 GCA_029783725.1 Acanthurus tractus
TTTAGGCGGGCTCTTGGCGGAGTCACGCGCAGGTTAATGGCTGCGCCCTGGACAAGATTTCTGAGGCTTCACTTTCGCTGTGCAGAAACCAATGGGTGACGTCACGGAGGGTTTGCCAGTGTTTTATATAGTCAATGGGCCAAATTCGCGCGAGTTACGCGAGTACATTCGCGTGTGAGTAAACAACTCGCGCAAGTACATTCGCGCGAGTAACGCGATGCGAAAATTCGCGTCGCGTCCGGTGTGAACGCACCGCAATCCAGATCTTTGTCTGAGTACAACAGACATTTAATTTATTAATAACACCTGCACAATAACCCCACCTCATACCGGTCAACGCCTGGCGCGCAGATGCTTCAGGAGCAGGCCTAGGAGGGACTTTATGGTAGAAACAAACTACGTGGTAGCTTGTGAAAAAAGCTTATGTCGTTATGCAGCCCTCATTTTTTTCAGCTTCTTTTAAAGTCCTTAAAAATATCTTTAAACCGCAGGTGAGTGTTGTTATTTTTATTATTAACGTTTGTTAAGGTATCAACGTTTGTTTTCGAGAGATGCTTAAGCTAACTTTAGCTTTGTGAATCACCAGAGTGCAAATATCTTAAAGATATTACCTAAAATGTTGATTAAAAACTAACGCCAAGTAGGGGCAAACATACTCTAAGTTAGTTTTATATTATATATTTAATTACTCTTGGCTCATGGCTGTTACTGAAGTGTATTTAAATTGTAATATATTGAGGTTACTTTGACAATATACAGTCTCAAACGGGGCTAACAGTTAGCTAAACAAGTGTTAGCATGAGAGGTGTTGGTGTTAATTTTATTTTGTAATAGTGTCGGTTTCTGTCACTGTAAAGTTTAGGCCAAATAATTTTAATCAACATTGCTGATATTGTTATATATGCCAAAGAGAAAATGTCGTAGTGTAGCGTGAGGCGGTTTAAGCTACAATACCAACGTAATACATTTAAGGTGATATGCATCAAGGGTTAAGCTAATTTGTGTGGCTAATAAACTACAATATAATACAAAACAAGAGGCGGGATTTGGGGTTGGAGTCTTTTTTTTTGGCACATCATCTTTATAATCTCATGAGAGCCTAAAAACATGATAAAAGTTACATCAACACCTAAAAGTCTAACTTCACAAAAGTGCTGACTTTTTAGAGTATTGTTCTGGATGATGTAGTGTTATAGTTGTATGTCCTCTTCCTCCTCTTCTTCTTCTTCTTGTTCTTGTTCTTCTTCTTCTTTTTTTCTTTTTTCTTCTTCTTCGTCTTCTTTTTCTTCTTCGTCTCTTTTCTTTTTTCTTTTCTTGACTAAAATGTGCTCCCAAAAAGGCTTACTTACTTACATTATAATCAGTTTAACATTTTTTCGATTAATTAATTGTTTGAGTCACAAAATAACAAAAGGGCCAGTATAATTTCTCTGAGCCGAACTACATTGACTGTATAAGGTTGAAATGTGAGAACACTTGCCCCAAATTTGAAGATTTTTCGGTTAATATATAAGCAACTTTTACATATTCAAAGTAAGTACTAGATTTTCTAAACTTTTTGAGATTTTTTTTCAGCCAAGCTTTTCTTACAAACACTGTCAAGATCTTTCATGTTTTGCACCAAAAATTAAGCTCGACTCTCGGTAGTTGTAGTACTGTGTGTGACCACCAGGGATCAGTATTGCCTAACATTAGACGGTAGCACAGACAGGCTGGTGAATAGGATCTGAGGATGACTCAGTCCGTAATGAAATGTATAGTCCTGCATCATGGATATTATATAATCATTTTTTGATATTTCTCTACAAATAGAGAGTTGTGTCATGTTATGTTGTAATGTCTTTAAGTCTTGCTTGCTGTTGTATAAGGAAAAGACACTGAAGATGATTTATGATGCCACTAATCTCTTGTAATCTGTTGTCTTATCCCTGTGACAGTCAAGGCCCAGATATAAAGGCCATGCCTCTCATGCTCTGTGCCCTCTGGACCATAACCCTCACTAAGCTTGGAGCTGTGCAGTGTGATATCAGAACAGAATAAAGAAATTATTTGGGAACCAGCTTTAGCTTTGCTGTTGTATTGCATAACGATGGCCAGTGACACAGAGCAAATGATGATAGTGTAACCATTTAAAGTTGAAAAAAAAAACACTGTATACCATAATTTTACATAATTTCTGGGCATTTTAACTACATATGTAAGCCTGTAAACATGTACTGACTGAGCTAAATCTGACAGGTAATATCACACTTTTTCAGGTTGAACTTATTTCAGGAGGAAAAAAACACTGGTCTGTGACAAGGCCGAGGGAAAAAAAAGGATGCATAATGTTGTGAAAGTGAATTGGTCAACATTTGCCAGAAAAACAGATGCAGGGGACAGAGGAGGGAACGGTGCCTGTGAGAGTTGAAGAGAAAGAATTGTTGGTAGAGGATGAGAGAGATTTGCCTCCCTGAATTTTGGGATGAAAGATAGGCTTGTGTGCATGTGTAGTGTGTGTTATTGTGTGCATGTTTGTATGTTTAAGTGAGAAACAGAGTGAGTGAATGCCAAAGAGAGAAAGCCTGGGTGTGTTGAGATAAGCATGGGTCGCTGTGAGGTTGTTTTTTTCCGGGCACACAACTGCGTGTATGTGGCTGTGTGCGTGTGCCTGTGTAAATGATTGTCTTTATGTATGCACATAACAGTTGTGACTTGTTGGGAAGTCGTGATTTGGGATTGTGTGAGTTCTTTTTGAAACGTTGACCCTGAATGGCGCCACTCTCGATAAACGTTTCTCCTCCATTCCCTCTCCCTCAGTCTGCTGCTCCCTCTCTTTTCCCAGATGTTGCTGCTTCTTCTAGAATTACATGATTACGTGTTTCAAGTTTCTCAGCTGTTGTTTACTTGTAACTTTTCTGATGTGGCTAAAAGTAACTCTTATCTTCCCCATGCTGGGAATTGAAATGCCTGCTCATGATGCCTTTCCACCATGCAATTAGTAATCAGAGGTGGAGTCCACAGCACAACTCTCCACAAAGACTAAGTTTTTGGTTTTTGAATGTGGAAGGGAGAGCTATGGAGCATTTAATCATCTGGATTTGTATTTAAAGCCCATGGTTGATGTCTTCAAATGTTTAAAACCTATTTTTTTTTAAGTAAATTAATCAAATATTGTGTTTTTGTCACTGATCACAGAAGTTAGTTTTCTGTTCTGGTTAACTAATAGATCAACCACAGCCTAGTCTAATCAACTCCAGGCTATATAAATGGTGCGAATTATTTCTCCTGTTTAGAAACATATGTAAACAAAGAAAATCAAAAACAAAAAGGTCATCTGTACATTATTTTGCTGGTGAGATCAATGTTGATAATATTATCATGAGAGATTTTGGTCTTCCAAACTGTATTTAAGATTAATTGTTATTCACTTGTGACTTTAAGATCCAACAAAAATGGTCAAATCTGGCAAATATAGAAACTGTTGGTATGATGGTAATCTTCTCTTTTATTTTAGCCTTTAGTAAACAAACCAGCCTTTGGTTGGTTTGGTTTTTCTGCTCTGAGTCAAGCCATTCATTGATATTCTTTGGCAAATCCTTGTCGTCTGTGCTTTGTTTTCTTTTTTCCCCTCAACATCAAAATTGTCTTGTGGTGTTGTGATGCTGAAGTGCCACCAGCCCGCTGCGTGCCAACCCACAGCCTCAACGCCTGAAAGGGCTGTTTGGATTGTGAAGAAGTTTCCGGACTTTTTATTTCCCAGATGAAACTCAGACTCGTCCATTGTAGAGGTGACCCCCACTGAGTCACACAAACACTCCCTCGCAGACTGTTTACCATCACAATGCTGACACTGGCACTTTCCCTCGCTGTCAGGAGGACTCATATTTATGTATTTTCATTGTAATTACATGGCAGTGTTTTTATATTTCCAAAATGCCCTTGTTTTCCCCCACTGGTGCTTTTCATCCACGACTGCAGATCAAACTGAGCTACTGCCAACACTTTGCTTCCCCGCGCCACTGAGATAAAACCCACCAGTAAACAAAAGATAAAAAACCCAAATGAAAGCTGGAGAGGGAGCAAAATCAACACAATGAGAGAGGCTGTTGAATAGTGGGGGGAGTGTGTGTGTGTTGCCTGATGCTGGCTGGTGTCGGAATTTGTTGTTCATAGAGGGGTAATGTGTTCAGCTATGTGTACGTGTTTGTGCGCAACTGTTTCCCAATTCTGTGTGTGTTTAGACCATCTATGGCTTAGCAGAACTAAATTAAATGTTTTGAAAGTCTGAACTAACAAATAGTCTATTTAGCATCGTTCTTAGAAAATAACTCCTGGCTAAGTCTTGGTGTTTATTGGCAAAGTGGGTAATCCAGTTAAATTGACTCATAGATTTTAGAACAAATTTCATTACACAAGTTTGTTGATATTTTATGTTTTTTGAATTTTTCTAAAATTAAGTATTGTCTGTTTACTCGAAGCCTGACAAAGTGTATTCTTCTTTACCATAAAGCATTATGCTCACAAAACATCATCACATAATCATAAAAACCAGCACTGTTGTTCATTTTTAATTTGTCTTACATACAGAATCCTTTTGCCATAAATGTGCTTATGCACACCAGATCTACTGCTGAAAATAGTCCCCAACAAATTATTTACTTGTTTAAGTAAATAATAAAGCCAAGCTGTTTTATGGCATTTGTACCCTTTAAAGAACAAGTTAATATTTGTTAGACATTTTTGTTTTATAAGTCTAAAAGGTGCTAGAAGTTTGCAATAAGAAAGACAAAGAATATTCCCCTTTAACAAACTAACCATGTTCATATCATGATATGTACCAGTGTACAGTGTGTTGATGGGTCTGCAATCTTTTACACTGTCTTCTGGGAATTTTTTGGCAGGACTGAAGGTCTGCTCTGTGTCTGTCTTCCCAGCTCTGACGCTGTACTGTCTCCCTCTGATCGGCATGTTTACATTGCTCTCATTAGAGTGATAACGCCCTGCATCACACTAATGAGCTTTTTAACATGCGTGCATGTGTGTATGTGTGTGTATGTGCCTGATAGTGTGATTTTAAGCACGCGTGTCTTTGCATGTCTTGAAAAAGGAGTAAAACTGTATTTCATTTTAAGGGGAAGTCAGTAAGTGTTTACTGGTTCTGGCTGATTATTGTAAATCAAGTCTTGTACAAGGACGTGTTTATAGGACATACATTAAAATATGAATCTTGACCTTACATTTAATTACTCCGACTTCAGTATTTTAATGCAATTTATTACATGGTGAGAGCTTAAGAGTGGCACAGAGAGTCAGTCAAAGTGACAGTTATTGTTCTCTGTGAGTGTTTATTAATTTACCAAATTTCCCTTTGGTAAACTTAAGTGATCTTGGAAGGTGCAGTTATCTGCATTTCTTTATAAATCATGCAGTACACTGTGTGCATGTCTCATAATGCACCACTAGATGGCATCCTGTGAGAGGCCTTGTCACCTCAGTGCCACTGCTTTGCTGGACAAATGCAAGAAGGGCTTTAAAAATTATTCTTATTTCAATCGGCATACAGTTAAGAGGCACCTAAAACTGCATTGATATATTTAATGCACGTAAGCCCTTTCTTTAACAGTTGAACATACAACTCTAATATACTCTGCCTGTATGTTTGTTTCCTGGGAACCATTTTCATTTTGTCTGTTAGGGCACAATACAATTCAGACTTATTTTTGCACAGCACATTCAAGCAAAAAACCTGGAACACATGTCCTTTGCATTGAAATTTTCTGCCCCTGAAAGCTATGTAGAATTAAGGTAATAAGAGATGGCATTTGAAATATTCACAGTTGATGCTTTTTGTTAGTGTTCTGAGACTGATTATTATTTTATTCAATGTAAAATGATACTGCTAGTGATAATGTTTTCTTCCACAGAAATAAAATGATGTGAAGCAGTCTACATGAGGCATTTCAGTGTCTCCATCCTCGACCACTGCCAGCAAAGTTCTCACAAAAGCAAAGATGAGCCTTCAAGAATGTTAATAAATGGGGACTTTCCAACTAATTTAACAGTTTTCTGTGACAGAAAGGCTCTTGAGAGGTGAATTTGCTTTTTTTTACAGTGACAAATACATGCCCTATGACAATGAGATGATGGGAACTCTGTGTGTTTCTGTGTGTGTGTTTGTCTGTATTAAATGTTTGTCACTGGGAAACAGTACAGGCAGCGTTTGCTGTGCGTGACTGATGAAGAGAGGAGCACCAGCAGCATCCAGCTGTGTACACGCCTGGACAATGGCTGCACATGGAAGAGAAGTGTTTTTCCACACCAGGTCAGATCACCTTCAACATACACTTTCTTCCTCTAACAGTCTTTTGAAACTGCTGGTGAGCAGCTCCTGGTTTCCCTCAATCTCTGTCCATCATTCTCGCTCTGTCCATCCATACATCATCTCCCGTGTCCCCTTTCTCACTCCCTTTCTCTCTCCCCTCAGCTCAGTCGCACCACACCAGCTCTCTTTTCTTAGCAAACCTTTCTCTCATCCATTATTGAGACTTGTTTTTTTTCCTTGAGTCTCAGAATGAAGAAGGGGAACGGATCTTTTGAATTTTTAATGCCCCACATGAAAAATGTAGTGTCAGTCATTTCTCAACAATATGAACTGGTAAACTTTTAGCAGGACACAACACTCCAAGTCACGAGATGATGTGAGACATGGGGAGAGAAGCCTTGTGGCGAACATGGAGATGTAGAGAAGGGCATGGTTGGAGGTCAAAAGTAGATGAAGAAATATTGGAGTGAAATGTCACAGTATGGTGACAAGGTGAAGTTCTCTTTGAACAATCATCTCAAAAGTATGTGCATTCATGACTTGGAACAAATCAGTATAAAAAGGAGGGAGGCGCACAAAGACAAAGTTAGACAGAATGGAAGAGTCAGGTTGATGCAGAGGGGATGGGGGTGTCGCGATATTCTAGCATTAACAATGACTGTGATACTTCAAACTACTCATATGGTAATCTGATGTAGATAATACGGGCCTCTTAAATTAATGTTGTTTCTCTCTGTTTTAGCTTTACCATTGTATCATCATTTGCTTTGCTTCTTCGGGCTGCAACAATCATGTTGTCAAGATTCGATATTGTTGCAGCCTTAATGCAGATATTTTTTTGAAAAGGACAAGGTTTCATCTCAAGTACACTAAGATAATCGTATTCAGTGATACCTGGAAAGGTTTAAATCCCAAAGGAATTTGTGGATTGTTCTTTATAGTCTCTGTCCTTCTGGGAGTTTCTTCTGCATTAGGAAAACCTGTTAAAGCCCCTTCTAGTCATCTAACCCACCACCCCCTTCCCTCTCACCTGAACCACGAAGCATACTCCACGGCTCTTCAAACAGCAGCCAGGTCAAGGTCAGTGTTGTGAAATGGTAAAGACTTTTGTCAAAAGAGAATCAGTGCCACACATCCACATATGCCTGCATATGATGGGATTTATCAGGGCTCCAGCAAACAGCAAGATGTGAACTATGTCAGGAGACAGGCTGAAGCAGGTGGAGAATGAGAATGTGTTTGCCATAAGTAAGAAGAAGGGGAAAAGGCAGAGACCATGTATGTTTGCATGTTACACGCCTGTATTTCTTTCACTCTTTTTTTGATCTCTTCCTTTGATGTTTTGCACCAGCTGCTATAGAAGGTGATTTACACCCCAGTAAGGTGCATAAAATTATTGAGCATATTTTCATGATGACTGCATGCGATGCTTCAGCTGACGCTCTTGTATGTCAGACAAGAGATGAAATACATGAGGCAAAGAAAATAGTATTCAGGTATTGCGTTCTACAGCGACAGTACTGTGAGCTTTATGAAAAATATACAGCACCACTGTGGAAGCGACAGGCTGATCTGCCCTCATCTAGTTATCCAGATCATAAAGCTGACTCTCTGAAAAGAGCTTCACCACCTTCCCCCTCAGTCCCTGTTCCACACATATACACAGAGCTTAAGGTGGGGGAAGAAACAGAAACGGACCCATAGCCTGAGGGGGTTGTATATTCCTGCCATAAGCCTGGAGCATGTCATCTATATTTATGCACTCATTTAGTTGTTTGTGTCTGCAGATTGGCCACAGCTTGTAGTGGCCCATAAATATTCCTTGGACAAATTGATGTAATGTATAGTACCCTGATTCACCTCCTTTACCTTGTATAATCATAAAGGGGAGGTTAATGTCTTCATACGTGCACACAAATGAGTGGATAAATGGATCAACGTAGGAGTGAATGAATGTTTAATCAGTCACATTTAGATACTTAGATTTTGCACATTAAGTAGATAATTGTAAGGTCATTTCATTCTCAAAGTTGTGCAAAATTTAATATTTTTTCTTTTTTGAGAAAATACATTCAGCTTTGCACTGGTTGCAAAGGAGAATATTAAACTGTTTTCATTTTGCTCTCTAATGCTGTTGCATTTACTGCGTGTTTACGGTCCCTGGTAGCCTTGGCCAGCTTATCGCTGACTTTCAGTCATCCGTCAGGGGGAGTGAGGTAGTCTGGAGGACAGGGACAGGGTGCGGCCCACTGCTCTAGTTTCAGGAGTCAAATTGACAGCAGGAGGATGTTTCTGCCACAGGCCTTGGCTGGTTATGACAGTCAGGAGGATCCATTAAGGGACCTGGCCTCATCTATAACACTGTCTCTCTGTGAACCCCATTTAGCCAGAGGGACTGCTCTCACAACAGCAACATTGAAGGACATCAAGAATACGGTTTACACTGGTTTACAAGGTATCTAGGGGTACAAACAATGAGTTGAGACAGAAAAGCAACCAGTGATTTTTTTTTAATCCACCAGTTGGTTACATTACCTTTTTAATAATTCACCAGATTATAGATGGATTTCTCTTTCTTTGCATTGACTACAAAGTGAATCGCTTTGAAAAAAATCTTGTGTGAATGTAAGATTTTAGAGAGTGAAAGGCAGGTGTTCCATATGTGGGTTTCATCTGTACATGCACAATATGCAGAATGTATAGCCTGCAGCGATGGACAGAAATAGAACCAACAGCCTGGCAATGAACTGTCAAGAGACAAGGAGCAAGAGGTTCAAATGAGGAGGAGGTACAGTACAGGCCGAGCTAATGAAAGAGGAGCTGATCCACTGAAATTCCTCCATAACAACAGGAGGGAAACCAGGGAACATCTATAATCATATTTGACAAAGGTGAATGTCTTCTGTCTTCATTCTAATGCCATTCCATTCCCTCTCTGATGGCGACAAAGTTCTAATAAGGAATTGATTTTTTTAAGGGAGAGGGAAAGCAGTTCGACGGGTAACCTCCTGACCCCATTGCTCATTGTAGGTGTGGCTGGAGATGGTCCTCATCTCCGAGAATCGATGCAGCAGTCCTCATAACCATCCTCGGCCGATTTCAGAGGCCCAAGTGTGTCATCAATGTGTCATTGAGCATACGTCTTCGCCAGAGGCGACAGGACCTTCCCCTCTCTACCCCCCTGCCGAATGAGAGGGCGGTGAGTGGCATTTCCCCCAATTCTGTGAAATGGTGCAGAAAACAGGAGAAAGAGGGACACGCCCCATAGTGTCTATCAATCCTGAGTCTGCAGCGCTGACCTCCTGTGAAACTTCATCTAGATGCCCTCATCTATCTGTCAGTGAATAGGAAAGGAGGTGAAGAAGGAGGGGGTGCTATTGGAGCCAGCAGCCAATCTCCCCTCCCTTCTCAGATGCATAATTCAGTGTTTCTCTCACAACAGCCTGCGCTTCGAAGGGCTCAGCTTCCCCCAGCCTTGCGGCCGGCAGTCTGCTAATATGAAAGAAGCTCAGATTCCACTCTGTTGTTCCTTCAGGCTTTCTGGCTCTTCGCTCTCAGTCATACTTGTATGATTTATTCAGTTCGTTCATCCATGGCGTGAGACTCGGACCCCAATGGACAAGTTGGGAAACATTTTTGTCCTTGTCAGGATCCAGCCACAGAACTTGGCAGAGGAAGTGTGTCGGCATCACTGTGGGTTGTCAGAATGACAGTGGAGTAGCTTAACCTCCCACTGGTGGTTAGTTTTACTGCTCCTTCTGAGAGGCCGAGCCAGCGTGCAGCAGCCCTGCATTGGCCTCAATAAGCAACCAAGGAAGGAAGCGTAGAGGACAAGAGCACAGGATGATTCTTCCTGTTCCTCCAAATACAGTCCATGATTTTTCTGCAGTCATTGAAAGTTCACCAAATTCTGCACCTGTGCTAGTTTTAATCAATATCTAACAGCTTAAACAGTAGCTATAGGTCTTGTGCAGGTTCAATAAATTGTAATTCTGATCTTGATCCATATTCCCTCTAAACATTTTCCCCGCGAGGGACTTTGAAAACATGATGGTTTGTCTGTTGAGGGAAGGTGGCAAGCTGTTTATAGAGTTAGAGCTTCAGTAGTGGTACAATGTTGGCTGAGAACCAAAACTCCACATAGAGGGCCTCCTCACTGAGCCACTGGACTACTTTTTATCTCCCTGAAGGGGTTTATTATTGAAACCTGGCACCACCACAGTATTTAGACTTGTCTGCTCCCACAATGCATTGACCAGGAACAGTTGCCAAACACTACCATGATTTTCTAGGACAAAGGTAGGTATTGGATTTGGCAAAGAGTCTGTGTTTTTACCAGTGTTCACTGGGCCAACACAGGTACAGTCGAGAAGCAGGCTGGTATGTCTTGAATTATTATGACAAATTTCTACCAATGCTTTGTCTCTAGGAAGGTCTCTGATCATCCCAAACACATTTTCTATCATCCTCTGGAGAATGGGATGTCGTTATAGCTTGCTCTGACCTTCCTGGGGCCCCAAGCAAAATTCTGCTCAGGGACCCATTAGCCATATAAACCATTTGCCATTGCAACACAGTCACACCTGACATCTATGCTCCTGCTACAGTCTTCCCTCCTTTAAAACAGTTTGCTTCATCTGTTGGTCATAAAATGAAATTGTATTGATATTTAATTGACTGTTTATGTAGAAGCTTAAATATTTTAATATTAATATTAACATAGTAAAGAAAATATTGAAATACTACATGGACAGTCAAGTAAAACCTAAACAGTCGTCTGACTCCACCTGATTTCCTTATATATATTTTTAAATCTGACTTGCTATTTATTCTGAATGGCTGAATACTTGATGGCTATTACTTAATTAAAGATATGTTCCCTTAATGCCCTTTATGTCCAGATAATTAACTTTTGAAATTCCACAAATAATCAATAGTCAGTGCTGATCCATTGCTTTCTATTTTGCATTTGTCCGGAGCTTTAACTAAACCTTGAGAGGTTTGAGAGGTTTAGAGAGACTAAATAGGCCTGATCCATCCAGGGTAGATTTGTTTTAAAACATGCATAAAACTTTTGATGTGGCCCAACAAGTTAAATAATGCATTTTATTTGGGCACTGAATAAATCTGCACAGAAGCAGCTTTGGCCCCCGCGAGCAGCAATTTTCTCTCCTCTGTTCTAGGGTCTGGATTGACCTTTAGCTTCTCATTATGTGGTTGCTTCCCTTGTGTATGTGAGGTTTTATTTCTGGTTGTGAAGGGCATGACTGATTAATATTTGAACGCATTATTTCACTCTCTTATCTTTCCTAAGACAAAATACTCTTTCCACTTGCTTGAATAATCTGTTTATGTTTTGCATCTGAGGCAGAAGATGATGGTGATTCTTTAATTACTGCAGGGCTCCGTGTGACCTCTCTGCCCATGTGCTGCTGCAGGTCAAACATCCTTCTGTGACGTCATGTGTAATGAGATGGCTTATTGGCTTGTTAAATAGCTTGGCATAAATGATGGCGAGCAAAATGTTGTGGGGGTGAATGAGCCTAGCTTGGCCCTGTGACAGCACCGCACAGGCTCATGACCATAATCCATCAGCTTCTACTGATGATGAGATCCCCTAGAATTTATGGAATTGGAACTGGAACTGGAATTGCTATTTAATTGCATGGAAAGTTTCCATCGTGGTCCCAGCAAATGGGTTTGATCTCACTCACTGTTGTGTGAACATTTCATATCACACCCTTATCTCTCTGTCTCTGGTGCTCTCTTGATCTTCTTTCTAATAGAGAGGAGCATAGCTTGGGGAGCAGGTTAATTATGGAGGAGCTCATTACTCATGTTTAATTATTGCAACTAGATTTCTAGCTGATCAAAATGTGTCCTCTTCTTTTTATTGTGTGGAGCGGAATTACTCCATTGTGTTTTTTACCACTTCAGTGATTGATTTCACTTTAGCTGAATCGGTATTATGGCGTTCTTTTACAAAATCTCTCCACATTAATCCCTGGGTACTACTGAGCACCGGAAAGCCTGTCTAGCAAATGATTTGTTTGAATTATTTTAATGGATTAACTCTTAGAGCAGATAGACATTAAAAAAATATTTTTAGCAACTCTACAATCCATAGATGTACCTGTAGACCAGACCAAAGAGTCTGACTGTCAAAAAGTGCAGGTTATACAAAAGCTTTGCTCTGTACAAGCTGTCACTGAGCTGCCAGTGTAGGACTTGGTCATTAGCTGACAGTCATTAGCAACTTGTTTAATTGAACTCATTTACAGGCTGTGCTAATCTGCTGAGGTGACCTTGATTCTGCGTCTGGGTAATGTTTATGCAGTGCAGCAGAGTGTGTCTCTCTCTTTATGCCATTATGAGCACAAAATGCAGTTAGGACCATGTTTGGCCATAAAAGTCTGCACTTCATTAGTCATAATTACCTTTGCTGTTGCCCAGAGAGGTGATGAGTTTCTGTGCTCTTAGACTAGATGCCAGAGTGATGCCAGGAGAGAAAAACTCATCAACAGAGGTGCTGGGAGCGCAAAGGGCTAAATTCTCAACTCTTATCTCTTCCTCTATTTCTTTTTTTTTTTCCCTTTAACTACTAACTGTATATCAAACTCACCTCTGCCAGGAAGCTGAACGGTAGTAAATCTGGAGGCACTCTTGCAGGACAAGTAGCAAATGCATACTGGAGGAGAGGAGTGAAGATGTGGGGGGCTGCTTGTTGGAGTGATAGATTAATGAGGCATGGCCTTGTCTGTGGCTGCCTGTATGGGAGGTTTATATATTTGTATGTATGTGTATCCTTCTTTTGGCAACCATCGCTCCCCTCCTTCCTGTTGCGTTGGTCCTTCTGCCCATAATCTGGATTTTGTAAGCAATTGTTTTGATTAAATCAGAACAGTTTTATATATATAGATAAGCAGATTTTTTTTTGCAAGCTCAGATACATTTTAAATAACACTAGTGAATGACCGATAAATACATGAATGAGATCAGTAACGTTATTGTTCGCTGCATTAGAAAGCCAGTCATATGTTGACATAGTGACACAGTAACACAGTGACTGCCACACACAGGATTGACTTCCCCCACTAGTTACCAGAAACAAACACAGTGCAGTGACAGAGGGAAAGAAACAGATTTTTCTCCTCTTCAGGTCCAGCGAGTTGAAAGGGGGAACTTCCCTCAAGGCAAAAGCTAGAGACTTACCATGTAAAGTGGAGAGGAATAGTAAAGAATAGAGGAGAGAGTAGGAGAGAGGCTGAGTGAGTAGCATTGGATGAGCGTAGGAGAGAGAGCTTGGTGAGAGGGCAATGATTGAGAAAAGGGCAACCACAGAGAAGTGGTAGTCGATAAATCTGTAACAACAACACTTGGACAGTATGGAATGCCTGAGGAGTAGAGCAAATTAACAGAGAGAGGATTTAGACTATATAAAATGATAAAAAAAAATGCATCCATAAAGCAATTGGTTAAATTTTTTGGCCATTTTTCATTGATATAGGATTGGTCAGAGCGAGGAGGTGAATATATAAAGAATGCAAGCCTGTGATTGGCAGACACATTTGTCTGATGGAAACAGACAAAGAATGAAAGCTCTGTGAGCATAGTCAATGGCCATTTAGAGGAGACGAAGTGAGAGATGACAGCTGAGCAGAAAGGGTGTGAAGAGGATAAATGAATGAGGGAAATGCTGGGAGGATGGGGGAAAGTGAGTGGGGGAGGTCCTATTGTATATTGTGGTAAAATGGGACTGTCTTGTGACCTATGACCTGTAATTGGATCAGCCAGTGTGTGGAGCACTGTTCTGAAGGACCTACAGTGAGGGATTTGGTGGGCCATTTAATTTTATGTAAAGGTGTGGCTGTGTGTGTCTGCATACACTCGCTGATGGTAATACGTATCTGCACCTCGCTGTTAATTAGAGTCTGAAGCCATCATGATGATGGTGGAGCAGGTGTGCGTTAGGCTCTGTTCTCTTTGTCATTGGTACACTTTAGTGGAACAGCCATTGTCCTTGATTTTTATGATTGAACATCCAAGTCCTCAGTGTCCTTTTTATTGATGACTGAATATATAGTTAGAAACAAATGTTCTTTTGTACTCTAGCAGCAGCTTTTTTTCCATGTATTTTTTTTCTCTGAACTGACAAAACGCCCTGGAATATATGACTGAATATGACTGAGTGTGTATTGTATTTGCATTTTGGTAGGTTTCACTTTATTAAGCAGGGCCTCATCATTGATTGACTCCCTTTAAATCGACTGGCTCTCTGTGTGGGTTTCTGCATTTGTTTGACTTGTTGATCCCCTCCATGTGGGACCACCAGCTCCTGGTCTACTGACCCACATAATTAAGGGCAAAGGCCTCTCTTTTTCTATTCGTAGCCACAAAAAGATGAAGGGCACATTATCATCTGTATCATCTGTCTCACTAAGTCCCCACTAAGGCTGCCCCCCCCTCCCCTTCATACCTCTTCCTTCTCTGTTGCTGGTGGGTTTTTTTTAGAGTCCAAGTGTTTGCTCTTTTTAAGAGAGATTGTGTCATGTCTGACCAAATCCCTTCAGTGAGGGCAGGATGTTCATCTATCTGTGAGTGTTTTACATGCCAAAACATTTGTGATCTGTTGCAACTCACCAGCATCCACACCACAGAATCCACATGCCCACAGCCACGACTTATCTCTGCTTGTTTGCACAATGCAGCACAATGTGGATTTGGCTACAACTCGGCTCAAATGAGATGGTGGGTTGCAGCGTCTAGCCTGTGGAGCTCTAGCAAACTAAGCCTACATGGTAAACAAGAAGGTAGTATGCCGACTGTGGTCCTCAGCCTGGAATTTGTAAGCTCCTATGAAATCCTTGCCTCTCTCTAATCTGCATCATCCTACCAGCCTCAAAGTTCAGCATAATAAAACATGGAATATGGAATGGAGCCAGCTGAATTTGTTACAGTAGATCCAAACACATACAATGTGGACCCTGCCCCCTCTGCAGGCTGATTGTCAGGTGTCACAATCTGCTGGGGTATGATGCTACCAGAATTAATTGTAGGAATAAAGAAAGCAGAAGACAGTGCAGCACTCCTTGCTCATGTCTCCAGAGGCCCACGATATTTGGGATGGATGGAGTTGAAGAGATGGATGTCGGGCAGCCAGACTTCATGCTTCCTCGGAATGAAACCACGATCAGTAATATGGGGAGGAGGAAGAGGAGGCAGGGAGGAGGAGTGGGCTCCAAGAGGGGGTGTGAAGCTACTGGTTTAAAATGAGATTTTCACTTATTTATTTATTTAGCTGAGCTCATAGCTCAAGGCTGTCTGCTTGCTTTTTGTTGTATGTTCTGCGGCCTCAGTGCCCCTTCCCCCTCCTCTGAGTGTATCTGCAAGTACAAATATGTGCTTGTGTGCATGCACATTAACACCTCTACCACTACTTGTGTATTTTTTCAAATGTGTCCACGTGTTAGCACTGTGTTAGTGATACTGTGTGTTCATCATAACAGTGTTTATGAGTGTGTGTGCACATTTTATCGCTACTATCACTGCATGTGTGCTTATACACCCTCTATTTTGAACGAAGTGAGAGCTTGAGCTGGTGTCTAGGGATGAATGGTATCTTTTGGGATAGATCTGTTTTATTATGTGTGTGCCAGACATGCTGTGCATGTATTGCACACACAAAAAAATCAACCTCTTCCAGGCTGTTGCCGAGCACAATGCCTGAAAACAGCTCAGATTATGCAGGACACAGCAGAGTAAGAACAAGGGCTGTTTTGTCTTTTTATTTATTTTTTTACACGTTTATGGACATTTGCACCGACCACACTGAAATCAATATTGTTTCTATTAGGCTATAAGAGTTTTATGTTAGTGCTCAAGGGTTTTTTTGTGAGTGTTTGTGTGTAGGATTTCAGATGTTACAACAGTTCTCTGTCATTTATCTCATTGATTTTCAGCCATGCTCATAGCTTATGTTCTCCTGAATGCAAAAAAAGGGTAACAGAGGGGATTTATAGCTAGAATGATAAAAAGAGCATGTCAGTAGGTCAGCTCATTGATCTCTTTTAGACAAGTCCTGTGTCTGCATGTGAAAATGATACATTAGTACCAAAAACACATGGATTTTCCCTCTAAACAGTAAAACTTATTTTCAGTAATTACATTCAATTACTCTGCTCATAACTGCCACTCAAACACTAGCATTTCTGTTTTCCTCAACTCTGCCGTGTCCCACATAACTTTTCCCTTTTGTCCTTTCTAATTGCTTGCATGCTGGATGTTAGTATGGGGAAATGGCTGTCTGTCGCAGCACTCAGCGCTCACTCCGTCTGTCTTTGTCACAATGTGGCCATGTGTCTGTCATCCACCATGTCTCATATTCCTCAGCTTGTTCTTTCACAGCTCTGTTACCATGACTGCAGGACGGGAGGGGGGGTTTGCTGTGATGACAGTGAACTGGGAGCTGGACGGAAAACATGGAGTTCTGAGAACAGATTTCATGTCTAGCAAATGCAAAAAAAAGTACGAGGCCAACAGTCTGTGGACGCAGACAGCCCTGAGCGACACACTTTGCCATGCTGAGAACTCAGAGAGACCTATGACTCACAGCTATTGAAAAATGTATCACACTTAAATAGAGCCAGGCCATGTGCCTCCACCATTCAAACTCACTGACATATACAGACACACATCTGCTGAAGCCACTGCACACAGTGATGTCTGTTGAAACCCCAGTGTTTGACTGCCCAGTATTTTTCTAAAGTAAATTCATGGGTTCACTATTGTGGAATAAAGTGACAGAGCTAGAACCAGTCCACCAGGACAACAAATGTGCACCTGCAGTCGTTTAACCTCTACTTATTTCTGTGTGCACTCAGTGGAACAGAGCCCCTGCAGTGGATGCCAAAAAATGCACTTACCTCTGTCTGGCAAGGAAGACAGCAGGGGAGAGATATTTTTACATGAAATATTCTTAACTCTACATCCATAACATACTGTAGCTGTGTCCCGTTGCAGAACAGAAATGGCTGTATCTTACTTTTTTAACTGTAGGGAAATTCTAGGGGTGCACGATAACTATCGGGCCGATAACAGGAAATTATGACGTCATTCCGATAAGTCCGATATCATAACGAATAGCCCCGATAACATATATATTTTTGTCAGCATGGCAGTGCCTCGCTCCCACTGAGACCCGAATGACCTGCAGTTAATGCTGTGACGTCGGCACAATCAGAAAAACTATTTCTCACTGGGAAAAATCAAGAATACCCCTTAATGCCAGAAAACAACTCGTTAACTTGGTCATAATTTTGGTAGTTGCTAACTTGAATTGATATTCGCAGTATTTTCACACGTTACACATAAAAAAATAGAAACATGAACTTAAAAAGGCAACCAGAACAACCAGCAAACGAGGGAGCGGGGGAATTTACGTTACACCTTGAATGCAGCATGCGGCACAGCGTGCTTACCAAAACAGAGAACATGGCGTCGATT
>JAQNCA010000028.1:17326325-17341192 GCA_029783725.1 Acanthurus tractus
CAGGGGTTGTGTAACAGTATGATAGTGGACTCCACATGTGGAAAATAATTGCCTTTTCTTTTAGGCAAATGTGATGACTTAGTTCTTCAAAGTGTTTGAGGTTGTGAGAGAGAGTTGTTGCTCTATGTAATGTCCATGGATAAGAAAAGCAAAAAGCTGAGGGACTCAAACTCAAATACATGATCTCATCAGGCATAAAGTGTGTTCCGTGAATGAACTGTGAAAGACTGTGACGAGCAGAGCACTGAGCAGGCATTTATAAGAAAAGAGGAGGGCCGCCGTTTAGCTCGGTGTACGATGTACGGCAGGTTCAGTCCTCCACGCAGCGGTCGCGAGTTCGACTCCGGCTCCGACCCTATGCTGCATGTCACTCCCCCTCTCTTCGCCCCATTTCCTGTCTACTCTTCAGCTGTCCTATAAAATAAAGGCATAAAGGCCTGAAAATAAAATTTAAAAAAAAGAAAAAGAAAAGAGGAGCAAAAAAGTTTTTTGGTTTTATATCACAGTCAGATCTTCAGAGTGCGATAGTAAGTAACTGTGTTTGAAGCATTTCCCTGCAGGGTCATCTTTGTCTCACTTTTCTGGCTTGTAAATTAATATGCTGTAGATAAAATTGGCCACTGTGATGGAAATCCACAAAGTGAATGAAGCTCACCCTTTAAGTTGCATAATATTCGCCTTTTTGTCCAGCCCTCTTTAAAGTCTGGACTACTATGTGGATAAACATGCTGACTGCTGGTCTGGGTACAGCAGCTTGTCTGGCAGGTGAATTACTTTACTTGAGCAAAAATAAATCTTTCCAAGTACCAAAGCAGAGAGAAACAAGAAATCAGTAAAGACACTGTGTGGCAGACTTGCATTTTGCTTTGTGTCCATAATTGTGCATATGGACATGCTTGTGCTTTGTGCGTGTGTGTATGTGTGAGTTTGTTTATGTGTGTGTGTGTGAGAGAGTATTTGTGTGTGTGTGAGAAAGAGGGAGATCCAGGGTTTAGACTGTGAAAGCATCTGGCCATGCAGGCCTGGCTGTGTGCTCCTGCTGTGGGTCAGTCAGGCTGTTTGGACATGAAGCGGCTGTGAGTGTGTGTGTGCAGCTTGCTGACTTAGTAGTGTTTATGTCTGTAATAGGCACTTAACCACACAAACCCAGCAGGCAGCTAAAGAGAAACTCCAGAGGAGATGCTCCTTGGTGTTAAAAGCAAGTTCTTTAAGTTTCCTCCTTGGTGATAATTTGTTTTATGTGGAGGAGAATATTTGCAGGATTTGGTGAAAGGGAGGATGGGGGGGGCATAGTGTATCACTTACACACAATGCAAGAGATGGATGAGCAGCGATAGCAAGACTTGAAGGGTGTGTGTGGCCGAAAAGTATAAGTGGTCCAGGATTCATGTTATTTGTGTTATTCACTTGATGAAAAAAGAGAGAATGAGGTTGGGTGCGTGTGTCTAAAGGTGTAAAAGAAATACTTATCCATCATTTTATGAGCTGGAGTAGAGACCGAGGAGTGAGAGAAAGCAGCATTATGGCTTGTGTCTGCACCGTAGTGGTGGGTTAATCTGGAGCAGAGAGGCGGTGCACGCTGCTCTGACAGGGAGAAAAAAGTTGGAGAATCATGTGGAAAAGGAGATTCTTATGGAAAACACATGAAAAAAGCAACAGTGGAGAAGAAGAAAAACAAATTTGAGCGCTGCTTAGGAAGAGAGGAGAGACAGAGAGGTAGAGGGTTGGAAAAAGAAGGAGAGGGAGATTGGAAGAGGAGGAGGGGGGACTACGTGGGAGAGCAGCAGAGAGACATAGGGAAGGAGAGGGAGGTGAAGAGAGCGGAAGAGGGAGGGAGGAAGGAGGTGTGATAGTGGGTGGGAGAGGAGGAGACAGTCTGTTGGATGGGCAAAAAGACAAAGGAAAGAGAGAAGAGTGAATGGGATATGTCAGTAGTCTGGTTAGGGATGAAGAAACCAACAGATGCATTGAGATAAGACAGCAAAGGTCTCAGGAGAAGGATACAAGATTGCAGTGTGGAGTAACACAGTGGTTTAGTAAGAGGTAAAGAGGAGAAGAGAAGAGAGGGGGAGGAAGAGATTAAGGAAAAAGGCAGAGTGATAGACTGGCAGAGAAGAGGGAGGAGAGAAGAGCTGGATGAGAGAGAGAGAGGAGGGAGGCCGTCTCGTAAAGCTCAAACAGCACGCGTGGAGCTGGTGTTAGAGCGAAAGAGAGACAGAGAGAGGGAGGGAGGGAGGGTGGGAGGAGAGAGGGAAAAAGAGGGAGGGGGTGAGGTATTTAAACGCCGGAGCAGGACAGCACAGGCGAAGCTCTGAACTCCCCGAGAGTGAAGGTAGGACAGGGAGAGGAAGCAGAGAAACAGAGCTCTACAGTTTTCCTGACGGCCAAGCCCACACACTTACACACATAAATATTGCGCATACAAACATACACAGACGCACACACTCTCACGCACGCACTTTTGGACTTTCGACTCATCTGTGGACTCCAAAAGCGGTCCTCTGGAACTCTACCTGTACTTTCCTCGCTCCCACTCATCACTCTCCTCACCTCTTCACCCACCTGCACTCCCACAGTCCCTCGCTTGGTGAGGGTAGATGGCCATGGCGTGGGCCTCTCTCGGGGGTGCCTTTGGCTGTGCCCTGCTGGCCCTAGTCTTGGGGAGCAGCAGCATGGATTTCGGGGCGCCCCCTGCAAGCTTCTATCCTCGTTTCAACCCCTTCTTCTTCCTGTGCACCCATCACGGGGAGCTTGAGGGAACCGGGGTGGCAGAAAGTGGTGGAGAGGTGCTTCTCACCATTCAAATTACGGGCAACCCCACTGCCTACACCCCTGGACAGGAGTACCAAGGTGAGCGCACCTCCTATGGTGTCCACTCTATTTTTTGCAGCATGTTCAAGATAGTGGGTTTTATCATCAGCAGCAGCATTGAATCATATGAAAAAGAAATGTGTTGAATAATTCTGATTGTATATTTCTGATTATAAAATCAAAGCATTTTCCTTTTTAGGAAATCTTATTACTTGAAATTGTGGAGATTTCCGAGTTGTAATATGCTAAAAATGTTTTGCTTAAAAAAACAACTTCATGACCGAAAATTCTTCACACACACACGTGTCCACAGTGAATACATTTTCTTGCAGGTGTTTTGCCTTACACATGAGGTTCTGCTATTATGAGTGCATATGGGTGTGTGCAGGCTGTGTTTAGTGGCTGTTGCTGGAAACCAGCATTTATGTAACTGTAATAAGTAGTGATGTTGAGTGGGACTCCTGTTCAATGCGCTGAGCAGCTTTGGTGTTTTACTGAGCTGTGATCCTGATGCTCCATGTGTAGGTGGCTTCTCCACAGGACTAACAGCGAGATCCGTCCAACTGAATGAGAGAGTACGAAAACTGTGAGAATGGACAAACCAAGTGCTGAGATACTCAGATTGATAGAAATAAAGATAAAGAAACCATCAAACCATGCAAAGTGTGAGAGAGTAAATGGAGATTAATGTCCCCTTTCCCACACTGATGTGCTGGCACCTGGTCCCGGAAAAAAGATCCCCTCTAACCTCCCAAACTGTCTCATCATTACTCAGTCACTCACTCTCGCCTTCACTCACTTGACACGAGGGACACTGACCCGGGCAGGCCACCACAGACCGACTGAGGTCACATTCCCATGGAGCCATCCTCTTCTCTTAGAGCTGGATGTATACACTTTTTATGTATATTACTGATTATATGTAACTTCCTGATAAATACACAGACACATAGACTTCCCTGCATCTAATACTTACCCTGTCTTTGTTGTATTTTGCCTAATTTGATACGGCATACGGTGGATTTATTACACTGTTCTTTCACTGTTAACAACTGTATTCCATTATCTTGGCAAATAAACCTCTTGATTTCATAACGGCTATGTGCCACAGAGTTTGTGTAATTGTATACAGAAGGAAAAGGATATGAGAGGGCAGAAAAACAGAGCAGGAAAGGAGTCTAGAAGAAGCAGTATTATCCTGTCTGAAAATAACAGCCCGGATCAACCCTTCAGTCAAGCACCTTTTAACTGGGGCCGGGCTTGTCGGGAGAGCGGGTGGGGAGAGATTTGAATAACTAGCTGGTGGATGGGAGGGATAGAGCGCATTGGAGAGGTTTAAATAATTAGCATTAGAAATGTGGTGGACTGGGAGGAGGGAGAGATTTAAATAGGGCCACGGCTGGGATCGGATGGAGTAGGGGGGAGATTTAAATGACGATGAGAGGATTGAGCAGATAAGATACAAGCAGCGGGGCTTGCACAGAAAAATGACAGGGTTCCAAGCTGCTCACTTTTTTTCTCCGTCCCATGTTTTGGCACATGATGGCAGCTCATTGTTACATTTCTGGGGTTTTGACTGAGTTCGCATGGTTATGGAAAGATAAATGGGAAGTGAGCAAGTGCAACGTGGTTGGATGTGCATTAGTTGTGCAATCGAGCGCAATCCAAGTCTCCAGTTCTTTCCCCAGTTTCTCTTTTATCTTCACAAACCTAATGTTTTTCACCAAAAGTCACTGTCAGGCAAATATCAGGGGTTTTAAAGAGTGCGTATACAGGTGTATAATTGAGACTGGATATAAATCTACCTGCATTGTTGACAGCAAAAAGAGAGAAAAGTGATGAATGGAGAAAAAAAACAGCAAACACATCTTTGGGTAACGTGTAGGAGAGGACAAGGGAAGTGCATTTTTTTGTATATTTTTGCAAATGAGCGTTTGTATTTCAGCATGTTTCTTTTATTTGGTTTCAATTGTTTTTTTATGCACTGGTCAGGCTTCGGTTTGGATTACATTTGGTTTAATCTTCTAAAAGCAATGTGTGATCTAACCACTGAAAGAGCTGCGTGTGGAAATGGTGGGCGGAAGGCATCAGAAATGCTGGCCGTGTGGTTGTTAAAGGGCTGTAGAAAAGAAAACTGAAGAAAGAGCGCAAAAGAGAGAGGTTGTTCATGGAGGGAGGGAAAGTTGGAAAAAAAAAGGGTCAAGAGGTGAGTGTCTCTAAGACCTACCTCAGTACTGGATACTGAGCAAGAGGAAGACTGTGTGGCCGATTTGTCGTACAGTAATTGGGTTTCTGACCTTCTGCCTTTCTGTTGCTTTTGAGTGATAAGACCATGTGTGGGCAGCATACTCCGTGTGTGTGTTGTAGATGAGATTACTGTGTTTAGCTATCAGAATGAAATGACCAAGAGAGGTTGAGTTACTATCTGTGTGAAATGTTTTAGAGGGTGGGTGTACTGGCAGGGTCACAGTGGACAAAATGGAAACAGAAATACTGTATAGATGCTCTGAACTACTGGGAAACAGAAGGAGGAGAAATGAAAAGATTTGTGGAGATTTGTGTGCTTGTATTCATATGCTCGGGTCAGCCCTTGCACCAAACAAATGGGGACCAAGTGTCACTCACACACACACTCACAAACTGCCCACATACAGCCTTATCTTTCGTAAGATAAAGAGAAGCAAAAAGAAGTAAGGTCACTCTGGGATTTGAGCCTGTCCTCTAAATAATCAAACGACCCTTTTGAACTACTTTTACAGGAACACTCAGGAAGCAGTTCTTTATTTCTGTCAAGTATTTTTGAAAAATTTGTCTTTGACCTCTTTTAACACTGCTGTGGGAATGTGAGATGCTCTCTGAACAGCAACCACATGTTTATAGGAAGCAACATCTGAATACGAAGCCCAGAGCCCTGTTTCTAAACACAGTCAATCAGAGACTGCTGTTTTTCATTCTCATTGGTTCTTGTCCCCCTGCATTTGAAACATTATATTTTCATTTTCACAGATGAACAGTGAGAGGCGATGGTGACAGAGCAGATGCAGAACAGGAAAAGGCAAAATTCCTCCTAACAGCCTGTTTTAGTGTCAGAAAACATAGCTTTTCCAGTAAAGCACATTGGTTTCCAATCATGTGTAGAGGGGACATGATTCTACTGTGTTGTTTAGTATGATTAGAGAGCACAATGGAAAAGATTGGTGAGGGAATTAAATGGCAGCTCTGTGTCCTCTACAAGTCAGCAGAGAATAGCCGGAAAAATGGAGGTGCATGAGCAGAAATGGGGCCAGTGAGATTGATTGAGTGCCTTTGTGTGTTGAGAAATTTGTACCATTTATTCTGTTGATTTCATCCTAGTTTGTAATGATGCGTGTGTGCATTCTAAAAAGTACAGTCAAGTTTATCATGCCAGTGGTTTCAGGAACTCACTGCATGTTTGTTTGTATGGAGCGAATGCTGTGTCACATGTCAATTAGACTGCCAATTTTATGTTTATGGTATTTGAAAAGCTTAAGAGAGTGCTTGTGTTCACAGTGTGAGTATTTATATACAGTGTAGAGTTCTTGTCTGTGTTACCATATGCAGAGTTATTCAAGTCACTGAGCACTGAATGAGCCACTCGTACAAGCCCCTGCTGTGGCACGCTTGTTCAGGTAGGCATCGCGGCTCTCTCACTATATTCATTGTTCCTACACCCAGATGCGAACCAAACAATATCCATTATAGTGAAATATAATAGAAACAAGAAGGAAAAACACAGGAGCGAGGGAAAGTGACAGTAAGTAAAACAGGAGAGGTTGTGTAGAGAACCAGTTGACAGTTCTGGCTGAAATGGCCATTGCTAATCTCCCAGTGGCCTCTGTAGAAGTCCTTGTTCCACGTACCTTTTCATGTGCAAATGACCGAATAGGCCCAAGAAACAATCAACATTTCAAGGAGATTTGGTCATTATTGCTGAATGACATTCTTAATGGGAACTTGGAGATACATTCATCCCTACAAAATGCCATCAGCTCTTCCTATGATAACCTATCAGATTCCACATTGTGAATTATTTCAGCAGTTCTCCTGCCAAACCATCACAAACAACTCAGTGTGCTTTGCAACTCGAAGGGGGTGTTATCTATTTCTCATTGTAGTTGAGGGAGTCTCTTCGGTGTCTCGGAGTCTCTTGCTGTTGACTGATTTTTGTAGAACAACACGTCAGTCAGGTTGAAATAAAGGTTACAGTCAAAAGGCCCAGGCAAGGCTTTAGAAAGAGCAGATGTTATCATACCATTTGCCATGTTATATCAATAGGCCTCAGTGAGACATTATGAAAATACAGAAACCATATTTAAGTCATTTGCTCTCAGTTTTTTTTTTTTGCCAGAATGGCATCAGTCTTCTGTGACTTCAGCAGCCAGTCAGATGTCATCATCGCCTCCTGCGGCACTTAACCTCTGAGGGGACTGTTAAGGGTCTGTTTTCTGACCTCTGACCACATCTTGTCAGTGCTGCATTGCATGGGGCTCTTTTCTCACAAGGTGATTAGATTTGGCGGGTGTCTCTGTCTTCTTGTCTGCCAGTCTAGCACTCCCTTTGTGTCCTTTTAGCTTAACTGCTGCATTTTATATTTCTCTATTTAAAAAAAACAGGAAAACTCTTACGAATCACAGTGCAGCAGGCATTGGTCAGTGAACCATCAAAAGACTGGCCTAGTTTTCATGCAGACATTCAGTTAAGAGGAACAGCGACACTGAAAAAGAAGGTAAGAGTGATGTAAAAGTGAAAAAGAATAGAGGGAATAGGGGGCTAATGGTTTAACAGGGTCTCTTCTGACCAAAGGAAAAGCAGCATGCAGACAGCACCCGCACTTTCAAGCGGTCCAAACTCGTGCATTCATTAGCTTCCTGGTTCTTCAGCCTCTCTGCCTCCTGCTGCTTTGTCTGAATAGATCACTTCACTGAGTAGAGAGAAGTGTGTCAAGAGTATTACTGTTTGTATGGGCTTACTGGGTGTGTTTGGGTGTTCTGTCTTTGTGGACATTGAATGATGAACCATTTAAAGAGCATTGTATTCCCTGAGACTTTCCAGTTTCCTTTATATGAAAGAGCAGATGGGCGAGAAATGAGAATGGATATTCATTGGGAATCTTCCCTTTGTCACACATGCACCCTTGGCCATGGACACAGCACTCAGCTCTTAGTGGGTGATCCATCACAACATAAAGACAGGTCAGATGTTCCACTGGCTAAACACCAATGCCCTGGTCAACGGGCTGTTGCAATTCTTTTGATGTTACAACTGGATATGACATGATAATATGAACAGGAGGCTACTATTTTACTCTGACCAGTTCCTAAATGGTTGTTTCAAGCTGGTTTTACAGGAGCACACTCAAGCTATCATAACATGCAGTACAAACTCATGTTAATGTAATGATGCTATGCGAACTTGCCCAGTCTTTGTATTTTCTCGTAAAGGCACAATTAGTTGCCGCAGCTTGGGAGAATTTGAAGCCATGATAGTTGAGCCGGCCCAGATGCCACCTACATGCTACATTTCTGGAAAATTGATTCAATGCATCAGAGCATGGAGAATCGCCTCTGATAACAGTGACATTGTTAGCTTTTGCCAGGCTGGTGCCAGGTTGATGCCAGCATGGTGCCAGGTGTGGTAGAGAGACCTAAAAATGAAGGCAGTGAGTGGATTCATGCCAAGCAGAGGTGTGTGCCTGCGCCAGTCTTATTTGGGCAAGCGGCAAGAAGCTCTTACATTTTTCATTTTCAATTTCCTCAACACATTCATTTTCCAGCCAAAACAAGAAAGCTCTTAACAAGCAAATGTGAGTTGTGTTTCAGTAACTTTTATGCGTGGGCAGACGAGTGGGCCTAAGTATTTTCAGGATGTTGGAGAGTGTTCGCTTGCCTTTTGGGGGTTTGCCTGATTTAAAGTGCCTCCCTGTTGATAATACAAGCGGCGGTGTGCAGATGCTAGGTTCTCACTTTCCCAGTTATGTGCTTGCTTGCTTTGTTTTCCTTGTGTCTCTTTTTTATTGTCTAAAGTTTCAGATAGCAGGAGCACTAACAGGGATTCCACTCCTGACACAACTTTACTCCAAAATATAATGACATGATGACTTTTTCCACGCCTGAAGCACATTGCATTTGGTAGCATTCTTGTTGGTTGCTTGCTCTCATTCCTGTTGTTGTTAAAGATGACATTTTACAAGGAATGCTGTACTTTAGCCATTGTATATAGTTACATGCTCCCTATAGTAAACCACAGTGAGAAACAGAACACAAGCTCACAGAGCCCACACAACGTACTTTAGACCCCGAGGGTGTGAGGAGAAATCTCAACCACAGTGTATTTACAGGCTGATAGAAAACACAAGGGACGCACCCTTCTGCTTCTATTTAAATTTTTTTTATTGCCACATTACAGTGTCCCCCATTGCCTCTTAATCTTTGATGTTTACTTTCAACTTGCAGACAGGTTGTAAACATAATTACGGATTTGTTTTTTCATCTCGAAGCCCAGGTCTATATCAGGTCTGCATATGTTATTAAGAGCTCCGTCTGTCTATGCAAACTCATGCTAATGTCCCTGTCCCAATCTACCTCATAACAATGGACCAGTGTTCATTCTCCTTAAGGAGTACCAAGTGGTTCTAAAGCCGGATTTTGAGAAGTGATAGATCCTTTTAAAACCTTTCTTTGCCTCCTCCCCATCCTTCGTGCTGGACGTGTTGTCCTTATGGGGTGGTTTCCCAGCCGCTGTTGATTAGCGTGTCAGCTTTGCCGATGGCCTCTTCCTTTTAGAGAATAGAGCTCCTGTTGGAGGATTGTGTACCTCCTCCTCCCTCTTCTCCTCCTCTTGCTCTGGATCCTCCTCCTGGCGGCTTCGTTGAGAGAGCTGTAATCCCTGCTTGGGGGGCAGTGTGTCGTCTGTGCTGATAGCATTCAGAGGGCCTTGTAGCGCTCCAATGGACCCACTACAGAGGAGGCAGCATGGTGCAACTGGCTGGGTGCTGGGCACATGGCGCATGGCACAGGCGGATTAGCCCCAGCTCTGCCCACCATTCAGCGCCAGCCTCCTTCAAACAACCAGGCCCTCTCTGACCACAGAGACGCAGCAGGCTGGCCGAGGCAGATTACACATCTGTGCACATGCACAGGCTAACAGATACCCCAGCTGAAAGTGACAGCATGGGTGAGGGGGTTAGTGTTTACACGACCGCTGGAAATACTTCATTCCTATAATTCTCTGTCGTAAAATCCCACATTACAGATCCCATACCTACAGTTCCCTAGGTTCTGTGTGGTCAGAGAGCTATGACTCAGGATTAGTGCATCCACAGATATTCTTCCATTAGACCACAAAAGCAAGCTTGCCTATCCATATGTCATCTAAAGTATTTGTGTAGTGTTGTCAGGGATCATTGAGACAAAAAAAGCTTCAAAGTCAATCCCTTTAGATGAGAGGTATTGGACAAACAGGTAATCAATCAGTGTTTTAGATAAAGCTTATCACTTCCTACCAAGGAGTACCCACAGCAGCAGCATCTCTAATACTGCAGTGGATCAGGTATTTGATTGTTTTTTTTGCCTGTCAGTGAGTCTTTGATTGGCAGCTGTGGTGCAAATCAAACTCACTGCCTGTATCACTACTCTAGGGATACTGACTATGTCAATCTAATGTAAAGAACAGTGCTCCTGTCTGACTGATTTTCTGCTTTTGGCTTCACTATTTCTCCAAAAAACAACACGGAGCTGGGAACGTGCGTCTGTCAACTAGTGCTCAGTGTAAAATAAACAAATGTTTATTTTTAAAGTCATGTCTAATCTCTCAGTGATATTTTAAGGGATCAGTATTTTAGATAAGCCACATGTGATGGAGACTAAGTATCAGTGAAATACTTGTATTCAGTCTTTAATTTAGATGAAACCGATGAAAGGAGACATGATTCAGAATTACCAAAGAGTAATCAGGAAAAACTAAAACTGGTTAACCTCTTTCAAAGTACAGGGAAATTTGTGGCCAGTTGCAGGCTACTGTGTACTAGGGTTTGTAAATTAGGCCTAGCTGAACTTTAAACAAGTGGACCAGTAAACCACAGTTGTGCAAACTAGTGTGACCAAATTTAAGACAGCGACTTTTGGTTTTAAACACAACAAATACCAATACTACCAGCTTAGAGCATAAGCTACTTCTACTTTGTTGGAATATAGAGATCACAGTGTCTTTGTTAGTGACTCAACACATTTGTTTATGTACACATGTCATTGTGTCTTGACAGCAGAGAATACGGAATGACAAAGTCATTGGGTGATCCCTGCTATCAAGTGAAAGCAGAGGTCTGAGTTAGAGGTTAAGACAGAAAAGAGGTGGGGAAGAGTGAGGGGAGATGGAGGGAGTGTGACAGTGTTAATTACAGCAATGAGTGCATTCTTACCAAGCTGAGCTGGTGTGATTAAAACTGGATGTCAAGGGAAACGCTCCCCATTGATCCACTGCCAGTAGAGACCATCTAGTCTTTCATTACTGCAAACAGCTTGTTAATTAGAAATCAATCTTTCCATTCTGCTCCATGAAACTCCCCCCGCCCCCCACACACACACCACCCCTCCCTGCACACCACTGTGCCACTCTCCTTCCACCCAAACATTCATACCCAAAAGCTATGGAGAAATGTCAGGCTTTGACTAATGTCAGTGCTTTTTCACTTAGTTGGCCATAATCTGTAATTTTCATGCCAAGAAAGAGCAGGGAGCGGAGAGCAAAATAGTGAGACACAATATCCTGGCTTCCTTTCCAAGATCCCAGGATGTCTTTGAGTTCTTAGAAGATTTTGCCAAACTTCAGGATTGCTTTAAAATTGAGAACTAAATTCAAATGTCAAGCTGAATAACAGTTATCAAGTTGTCCTTCGAGTACATGGAGAGCAATTGTGTATTTTTGGGATCTCTGAGAGACATGTAGATACTTTTCCTGTGAAAACTAAATAACACTAAATGGCATTAGCTTATTTATCTTTAAAGAGGCCCACTTTACAACTGTTTATTTGTTTCATATCATAATGGAATTAATATGACCATCTAATTAAATTTTATGCTGTATAATAACAAAATATGCCAGTCTTCTACACGAAAGAAACATCTGTATACAAACAAACAAAAAAAATATGTGTTTTACATCATAACATTTTTGTTTTGTTCTTTTAAATACCAGGTTATCTTAAAGTAGATAAGATTAAAGCAAGTGATAATGAAAATATTGGATTATCATGATGGAGGCGGGAGGACATTATTCATATTAGAGCTATTATATCTGTGATAGTGGGAACGTGGCTAAGACTGATGTCAGCCTGGAATACGGTAGGCGGCTCAAGTCCTAGCATGTGAGAAGAGCTCTGTGTATGCATGCGCTCGATTTTGCACATATGCATGTGGTCATTCAGTAGTCAGTGCAGGCAAAACAGCTGTCCTGTATTGCTAGAGGTAGATGTGACCAGATGTTTCTGGGCAGTAGGCATTCAAAACAATGTACAGATGTTATTATTTTACAGAGACAGGTAGATGGATTACTTTTGCAGACCGATTTTATGTCAGCTTAAAAAACATAGACTGCATTATGAACAGTGAAGAGTGTGACTGTGATCACCCATTGGTTTTTGAAGACTTTTGAAACCTCTGTCCTCCTCCTCCACCACCAAGCTGTTGCTTAAAAACACAGAGCTTTTAAAGATCTTTGCAATCTGTAGTGTATGTTAAAAAAAAAAGGTTGACTTGTTTGGAACACTAATTTCCAACGTAAAGTGAGTCCCATGTCTTTTACTTTTCATGAAGCTCAAACAGTTCAAACGTCCAGGTTGATGCTCTGATATAAACTGCAGTTTGAAGTGTCAGCCTATGAGGATGACTAAGAGGAGGGCAGGTTCACCTGGTGCTAACTTCCTAAAATATTCTCTTTCATCTCATAAGGCTTCGTTAGCCTGGAATATTTAATGTTGGATATATATATTGATTGAAATCAAGCAAAACAAACAAACAGCGGGAAAGTTTTTTTTAAACTCCCTGTGAAAATTCACTTAGTGAAAATATACATGCAACACTCTTATTTTTTTCCTATGTTTTTTTAAATTTGAAGTAAAAGATGAAAATTCTGTTAGTGGGATCTTTTTTAATGCCAAGATATTAAGGATTTGGAATATGAAGATGCTGATTAAGCAGGATGTTTATTATGCAGTACTTTGGACTGGATACAATTTACGACTGCAAAAATGTCAACCAGGGCTGTTGCAAATTAATGAATGTCAATTTCACTACCATAAGTCATCTCTAGTGTCATTTCTGTGGATTTAGCATTACATTCAACTGGTCTTATAACCACAGACCACATGTAACCACACCAGTCTGTGACCTCCACATCCTGCTTTTCTACCTTGGATGTCAAAAACCATCTCAGGGAATCTTATCTGCATGGCCCTCACCCTTACTGAGGTCTTGACCTAAATGCAGTTTGTTGTTGCTAATTTTTATGCACAGAGATAAGTTCAGACAATATCCTGAGCCCTCATGTCATGCCATTCATGCAAAACCATCACCTCAGGTTATAGCATGATAATGCATGCCCCCATCTTGCAAGGATCCAGAAGCTGAAACATCACAGTTCTTGCATGGCCTGCATACTTAACAGATATATCACCCATCCAACATGTTTTGGACACTCTTTCTAGTATGACTTCAGGTCAAACTGGACAGAAAGGGTGTCACTTTTGCTTAGACAAGCTTGTGTGCCTAAATATCAATGCAAATCCTTGCTTCCCTTGGTCTTAAGGCCTTGCTTTGACACTTGTGGTAGGTCAGTTGTGGAGCAGTTTGGAAAAGACTGTTTGGTGTTTTGGGAAGTGGGGGACAGAGCAGCTGTGGGAAGGGGACAGAGGTCACGTAGGCTAAGTAGCCTGGTGTCCCTCAGGGGGACGAAGCAAGCAGTGAGGTTATATAGGCTGTGGTTGACAGCTTGGCCCTCATTACCTCCTTCCTGTTTCCTATCAGGGCTGCTCCCAGTGGAGCAGGTGACATAGAAAGCAAGTTATGCAACAGTGTTGGTTTGTGTTAACAGTCTGCTTTTTATGTGTTTTTTCAGAATTAGTTTATTGCTTAGCTCTTTGTGTTTGTTCATCTTTGAATATGTGCATGTTTCTTTTAAAAGGAATTTAGCATGTGATGATGTGTCTCTTTGCTCCTATAGATGACTGCGTCTGGTGGATGCATCAGGCAGATAGATTTTTTTCAATAAACATGTTGTGTTATAGAGTGTGTTTTAGTAGGGAGTGGTGGTTTGGGTTTTACCCCAGTTTTTGAGGCTCACTGGGCTTTCCATGTTTTCCTACATTCCTTGGATTTTCTCTTGGGAAGGCTCAGCTGTGTGCAGTGGCAACTTTACTCTATAACCTGTGCTAGTTTACATTAAGATTGTTTGTATTTTCTTGAACATGTTTTTTATGTTAAAAGCCTTGGCTTTCACTTGTGTGTTAGCATGTTAAGTAAAGAAGGATGCTTTGCGCGTCAGGGCTGGATGGATGAAGCCTTTTCTCTGTCTGCAGAACACATGGTGTTGATCATAAGGACAGCTCACTCTCCAGTCCTGGCAGTCACCAAGCGACAGAGGGAAAGAATCATGGTGTTCCTGAACCCTATTACAATATAACCCTTCACAGCAAAAAAATAATTATGCATCCTATGTTAAATGATTTTCCCTTTATACTGAGTGCTTGGTAAAAATGAATGCTTCATAAAATAGCTTTGCGCCTTCGTAATTATGAGGATTTTGTTGCTTGCTGTTTTCTCATGGTTTCTTATTAGCTGTCTTTCAACTATAGTGTTTTCTTGTCCTTTTTCTTTTAATTTTTATCTGGATTTAATCAATATTGATGAAGACAAGGTCCATATAATAGGACTGGAGCTTATCATAACTAGGGCTGCAACGATTAGTCGAAGCAATCGATTACGTCGACGACAAAAATTCGTCGACGCGAAAAATTAAGCATCGACGCGTCGTGTTATTGTTGT
>JAQNCA010000028.1:17341292-17363370 GCA_029783725.1 Acanthurus tractus
GCTTTATGCTCATCTGTAACTGCAGTGCACTACAGGAAGTGCTGGGGGCAGTATCGCTCGCTGTTTTCATCCCGCAAAGAAACAGGGAAGAAGAACGCACCAACTATTTAAGTTAAGTTCGCAGTATTCTAAGTTTGGGACATTTAAAAATATATCAGCTATGTTACAGATAAATGTTTTACATGTAATTATTCTAATATATTTGTTTAAAACTAGGGCTGGGACTTGATCGCATTAATTACGATTAATTAATTACAGAAAAAATAGCGCAGCATTAAAATAAGGGATTTAATTGCAATTTATTTTTGCACTTGAAATAGCGCGGAACATTTCTCATTGCACGGGCTCCCAGCGTAGCTCAGTCGGTAGGGCAGGTGTCCCATGTGCAGAAGCCTCATTTTCCATGCGAGTTTGACTCCGGCTCCGATCATTTGCTGCATGTACCACTACCGGTTGGAAATCTGGACGTGTGCACAAATTGTCCAAGAATTTACCGATCCGGAGATCTTCCGACCTCCGCTACCACCTCAATGCTGAACATGTTGCAGCTAGCACAGACAACAAAATGACAAAAAATGTTACTTCTCATGTCAAATATTAATTTGAGATTAATTAATTACAAAGCCTCTAATTAATTGGATTAGTTTTCTTAATCCAGTCCCACCACTATTAAAAACTTAAACTGTCAGAGTACAACAGGGTAACTTTCACAGGTGTGATGATTTAAGCAAGTCAGGTTAAACAGAAGTCCAAAATAGGTGCTTAAAAATAAAGAAGATAATCGTGACTAATCGACTAATCGAAAAAATAATCGATAGATTAGTCGACAACAAAAATAATCGTTAGCTGCAGCCTTAATCATAACCCATTTAGTGTCATAGTCGAGGTTGGTACTTAGATCTGTGCGCTGTTTGAGTTTTCTGTACAATGAACCAATGAATAATGTTAAAAGCCCAGGGAGATGATTTGCCATCAAAGTCAATCTCAGGTAAGGAGAGCAGCCTTTGAGTTGTCAAAGTACTTCCTCTGAACATGCAATGTTCAGTGGGAAACTATGAAGAAAAGTTCTGTCATAATCAATTTTGATTTGTTGTTGGGTGGATGTGCTTTCCCACTGGAGTTGTAACTTGCATGTATGTCAAATGTCAACCATTTAGCACATCTCATGGAATTAAATCCACAAATAGTGTATTATATGCAGAATAATATGGCCTTTAGAATCAAAGTTGTCTCAAAGATGTAAATGATGCTGCCCCGAAATTCATAACAAAAGAAAAGAAGAAAATCCTTAGAGCATTAAAAGCCAGTTCTCATACTCCAGAGACTGAGGAATCTTAGGAAAATATAAACTGTGGCTTCTTTTTGTGTGGTGAAAGTTACACCTTTGCAACTGTGCATGCTCGTGTTCAAGCACACACAGGCTCATTTGAATGTAAACAGACACACACATACATCGCATGGTATGAGAGCAGCACAATGAAGTGTGATTCTGAAGCAGATTATGTGTGAGGAACAGGATGTGTGTGACAGAACTGCCTCTTCACTCCTGTTTTTTTCCACGGCTGTTGTAGGGGTGAAGCCAAGTTAGGCAGGCAGGAAGGCTTAGACTCCTCTCCTTGGTAAACACAGTAGAACCTCAACAGAGCAAATTGGACCAAGAACAAGAGGAGTCTGTGTGTTATAATTTCTGGCAGAGATCATGAAAGGACCTGTAACCTGGCCCAAAGGGTTTAATTGGTTTCATTCAGCCCTTTGCAAAAAAAAAATGTTGGAGATGTTGTAGTTTAGCAGACCTGTAGAAGCTCAGTGGCTGATAGGTTGTCTGTGATCTAGTGTTTCACAGCAGCAGATGGCAGTGCCGGCAGGCCAGGATGGTGCCAGAAGGTTACGCAATGGAATGATGCCTCTAAGACCTGACTGGAACACCGCATGACACATATATGTGCAGAAACACACTTCCCACACATTCTCCTGAAACTGCACAGAGACGTACACATTATGGGATTCAGTTTGTCTGTGTTCTTGAACTTGTGGTCAGTTTAAAGAAGCAGTTTTTTCTCTTCCTTATCAATGGAAGTAGCGGCCTATTTTAATGGTGTCATGCTCAGGTGACTGACAGTTTGAACCATTTCAGAGAGCTCGGAGTGAAGTGGCACCCTGACATTGGCATGGCCGCGGAAACAGATGGAACTATAGCTTCCCCATGGTCTGGCCTCTATTTCCTGGTCCTCTCTGTGGCACGTGTGTCTGTCAGTGGGATATGGGTCTGATGGTCGGCTATCTTTGTCCAGATTGTTGCCAGGAAAACCTCCATCTATTTGGTAAACAAAAGGGCGTCCTCCTCATTGACCTAAAAAAAAAAAGGCATTTCATTGATAATACTATCTGCTCCGGTATCTCATTTGTAGTAGCTCACATTTCTCATTAATTCCATCTCATGACTCGTACTACCTTATGCTATAACCATGCAACAGCACAGACTGTGATTCTTTCTGTCTGCATTATAGTTGGTGTTAGCAAATCAAATATTATCATTAAGCGGTGTCTTTCCAGTCTAAGGTACTTTCTAAATGTTTTTCTAAGACTTGTTTGAGTAAAGTAAAGGTTATGAATGTGGGTGTGGTGAAGACTGGTGGGTGTGTTTCTACACAAAGAGTAGAAAGGAGCTGTTCAGGCCATGCCAACCACACATGGACTTCAAATGTAAGTGGCCGAGGCCACGGCATAAATCAGGTCTTCTCTCAGAGGTCTCAGACTTTCTGTCCAGCTCCAACCTAATGAGCTCATGCCACCAGGTTTGGCAACCACACTGCCGTCTATGCTTTGCTACACCTTAAGGAATCATTATTATTGGTTTTTGGATGGCCATGGAGCATATTTTTCCTTAATGATTGCTTACCCAGAATACAGTGAGCATTACTTCGTTCTAGTTTTCAATATTTAATAGACCTGTTTCTTTGTCAAGAAATCAACCATAAACATAATCAACCATGGCTGCCTCCTTGCTGCTGGTACCAGAAATGAAAAAAGAGACAACCAGAATATACAAATTTTCTGTCTACATCAAATGAGTCATTTCTAAATGCACCAGACACTGCTTTTGCACAGGTGTAAAAGTGTATTCTAGTATTTTATCAGATTTTTTCTCTGTCATTTTCCAGTACCTTGTTTGTTTATGTTGAGAATGCTTTTAAAGCATTCAGGATAAGGTCACACCACAGTAATATCTGGAGCAAACGCAGTCGTGTTGTTTTTTCTCGATTACCAGGTGGTCAGAAGAAGTTGAGAAATCTTATCCCTAAAGGTGATCAAACAATTTTAAACCAAAGTTGGTGAGCAAGTGATTTAATGATTCGCACATAGTTAAACTTAAATAATTAAACAAATAGGCTCTCTAACTTAATGACAATTTTTGTGACCTTGTCTTTAGATTAATTTTACATGGTTGATTAGTTGTCACCTTTTGATTCTGTTTTGTGTGTGTCTTCTGTTGAGCTTTGAGAGACATGTCAGGAGCACCAGTACTGTATGTGTAAATGTGTGTTTTGTGATGTAGTGTGGGGTGGTGTGCTAATACTTTGCGCCTTAACATTACTCCTGGTTGATGTAGAGAGGTGAAGAAAGCCCCAGGCCCATCAATAGTTGAGTAGGAGCACGGTTATGTGTGCCTGTAATGAGGCATACCACATCGCATCATCAATATTACATGCTGGCTCAGGGCCAAGGAATGCGCTTTGTGGTGTCTTCAAGTATAAAGTATGAGTGTGTGCATGTGGGTATGAGTACTATGCATACAGTGTAATTAGTGTTTAGCAAGACCTAAGTAAAGTGCACAAGCACCTGCAGGCGCCAGACTTCTCCAGGAACATGTTGAGGTCCTGATGTGGAGTTAAAGATGGAGAGGGGGATCAAGAGCAAAGGGTGCCCGTAGGTCAGGAGTCTAGGTGCACCCCAATAGAGAGAGACCAGCTGTAAGCCCTAATTTTACTCTGCCACCGCCCAAGTCATCCCTTGAAGATAACCTGGCAATAAAGTTGAAACGGAAAATGTAGGATAAAATATTCTCCCAAAATTAAAGTACATATTTATGTGCCTCTATGAATATCTGCACTTCATTTGTAAAACCAGAGATTCATTATCCTATCCAGAAAACCACAGTGCCGTTTTTTTAAAGTCTCCTTCTATTGAAACGGTCTCCAACACTGTTTTATGTACGACTTTATCTTAAAATCTCTTTGCACCCTACAGTGCAGGTTTAATATAAGCTATTTGTCTCTTAAGTTGTATAGTAGGAAAAGCCTTAAAATTCAGTCCAGATGTTTGAATAAACCATGCCAACCTAACACCTGGTGTGTTTACACATGAAAAAATCAAATGCAAGTGCACACACATCCTCACACACACGCACACACACAGAGCCTACTTATGTGTTGGATGAGAGTGTTGATAATAAAGTTCACCCCCATTCCCTCCTCATGGCTTCTCATCCCCCTCGGCCAAGCGAACAGTATTCAGAAATGAAGTATGGACAAGAATTTTAAAGGCTACCATCAAAGGCCGCCAGCCTTCTCCTTTAGATCTATGTGTGTGTGTGTGTGTGTGTGTATGCGCTTGTATGTGTGAGATAGAGAGTTTGTGTGTGTGAAGTAACCCCACAGGTGATTGGATCTCATCTCATCTGATCTGATTGGCTCATCCGTCTATTGCGTTCCACGGGCGAGTGAGAGAGGGTTGTTAGAGGCCTGTCTAAATAATTTAGATCTTGCATTTGTATTGATCAGGTAGTGCCACTCTCTGTGGACCACTCCGCTACTACCTATCCTCTCCATCCCTCTTCGCCCCTCTTCTTGTTCTTCGATTGTAACCTTGTGCCCCTAGCTTTACCTCCCCTCCACTCTTTTTCCCCCTCAACCTCTACATCAAACAGCAGCGCAGGCACACTGCTGCGAGGAAGCAGAAAATGCATGAGAAGGGAGTAGATGGGGAAAGTACAGGAGAACGCTTTTTTTTTTTTTTTACAATGATTCCTCAAGTGGGATTGAGGCTGAGGGAGAGATGCTGCAAGAAAGGTATAAGCAGTGGATAGAGAAAGAAATAGCATGGTGAAGGCAGAAAAAAATCTTTTGTGTGTGTCTGTCTGTGTGTGCGTGTAGTCCGTATGCACGTGTCTGTGGAGAGTAATGGAGTGTGTGTAACCTTGGTGATGCAGGTCAGTGGAAATGCAGAAATGAGTGTATTGTGTGTGTACGTAGGCTGGTGAAGCCTGGTCCAGCTCAGTGCTTCAGACTCAGTCCATTACTCCATTAAATACTGCCTCATGTTACGGCCTTGGATCAATACATCATAATGTAAACACTTATAACCTGTCTCACTGCACTCTGGAATGGATTCGTTGAATAGGTAATGTATTCTGGGGAGCAAAAATAGCATAAAAGAGGAGCACATGTATGCTCAGTATAAAAATGATAATTGCTTGCTTGAATAAGAAGGCCTTTTCCCTGCATTCTGTTAGTATTACAGTGTTAGAGGTGTGCTGAGCAACATGGATTGAATATGATAATGCTTCTGTTGCCAAGCAAAATATCTGCCGTCTCCACAATACGGCTTCTTGTACACGCTGTACATGCTGATAGAATTTGGCAGCGCTCACAGCTGACGAGAAAAAGGAATTACAGAGAAATTACTTGTTGCTCAAACGGTGTTATTGAAGTCATTCATACAGTGGAGAATTATTTGCAAGATAATTATAAGTAGCTCACATCTGACAGTGTTAGTCAATTCAGATGAATTATGGAGTGCAGATCAAACACTGTTCTTTCGGCTTCAGTTATTTCAGATACAGAGGCCAAGCATGTGCTCTAGTTGATGCATGTTATGATGTACACTTTTGTTTATTGAAAGTATGAAAGTTTTCAGTAGATGATTAAAACACAAATGTGAACTACATAGTTGCAGAAAATGTCCGCTATACTGTATGCTTGAATTCTATTTTTTAAATTTAGATTTTTAGATTCAGGAGTAGCTACAAAGAACACTTACAGTATTTCAAACCAGCTTAGCCGATCTACGCAACTAATTCAAAATCTTTTTCCATCCACAGATCGTATTCACAGTCTTCCTCTTACGTCAAGCTCAGGGTGGGAAGCTCAGTTGCTTTTATTAAACATATGCTGGGTAACTGGTTGTCTTAAATAAAAATAAATGAATAAATGTTTCCAACGTGGTATAAAATGAATTGACACTCTAGACCTCAAAATATGTAAAATAGGATTAGGTTTAATAGAACAGGAATTAACCTTTAACAGGTATGTCTTTTACTGTTTCATACTGTAGTTGAGAAAAGAGCATCTTACATGACATGCCGCATTAGGGTCGTGACTGAATATCTGTGTAAAAAGTGAGACAGGAGGAGACAGGAAGAAATGTCTGGATATAATAAAGAGAGTTGTGGGATGAATTATTGAGACTTTGATATGGAGGGGAGAGATGTGCTGAACTGTGCTCCAAAGACAGGGTGCAGCACAGACAGTATATGCAGACACATGCAGAACACACACATTTGGACACACAATATCTGGGCGGCTTGCGTGAGGATACATTAATGGAGTCACCCAGACAGACAGGCAGGGAGACTGGGCCACACAGGAGTCTGCTCTGCCCAGATATCCCACATTGAAAACACACCAAACCCAAAAGAATAAACGCCTCCAGACCAAACTGACATGTTTCTATTCTTACAAAAAACACGCCAACGCCGCGGGTGTCTCCTCCTTTCCCGTTCCCTTTTCCCCTGAAAGCAGAAGGATTCCAGGGTCAGGAAATAACAATACCCCTATCTTTCCCCTCTGCAAAGGATTTTATTCCTTAGTGTGTTAAAGTGTATTTTTTGGGAGTGTGTTCTCCTTTGAGCCACAGACTGTTCCCCTGTGCTCTGATCTGTCTGGCTGGAAGCAGTCCAGTGGCTGAGCTCTTTCTCTCCAGCGATGCATCCGGCTCTGTGGTCCCGTCACTCAGGGCCTTTGTTTACTGGGTAGATCGATAGTTAACTTGCTGCTGGATACGCTAAGCTGTAGATCAGTACAGCTGGATAATAAACCTTCGGCAGGTTTCTACTCTGCTGCTGTTTGTGGTGACCTGTGATAAATAGCAGCTCAGCAGGGCTATCAGGGTTACAGCCAATTAGCTCATCGCTCTCTTCTAATATGGTTGTCAATAGGGACAGGCTTTGATGAAAGCACTGTGATTTGTTCAGACTGGGTTAGGTTACATTCTTGAGCAGTTTGCCAAAGTCAGACAGTAAGAGGATGTTAGAGGATGTTTTTTTGTCCAGCTACTTTAAAAATGACTCCAGTGTCCATTGATCAGGCTTGAGTGTGCACATTTGTCCCTGTATGTGTTTGTGTGAGTGAGACATCAGAGAGACATTGTTTCTTGTCCTTTAACACTTGCTTGCAAACACTTTCACATACTTGAAAGACACAGCACTCATGCCCTTCCAGGATCCCATACTGCAATAGATGACATTTCAAAATGTTAATAAAAATCTGTTTATGCATTCTTAATGCTTTCTTAATTCTTAACCTACTTTTTTTTAATAAACATGTTATTATTATAACTCTGTCTTCTCTCGCATCCATACTCAATCCCTGTAACTAAAAAACATTCCATCTTTAGCAAATTTCCCTTTGAACACTAGATTGTTATACGAATTTAAAAAGCCATACCTGTGTTGTAGACGTGTAAAAATAAAAAGAGGAGAAAAAAAATATTTTTTTACCTGTTTGCTATCCTGCAGGGTGTTTGGACTCAGCAGCCTCTCTATTAAAGGTTACTTCACAATTGTAACACCTGAGCTCTTCACTTATTACCAGCAGGATGTTGTGGAGCTTTAGTGTGTATTCACTTTCAGACGTTTTGTCCACAGGCATGTACAGCTCACAGACTAATTACCACAGTAGCTTGCAAACAATGTGTGAACACAACTTTGTACTTGCTATCTATAACACCTTATCAGCAGTAAACATTTGTACAGTTTGTCTTCCAGTGAGTGGAAGACAAACTGTAAAGAGTTGCTTAAGTATGAGAGGATCATCTATATTTCATGACTAACCTTTTTGAAGTTATTTCTGTGTTGATTCGGTGTGTAGTGGCATAACTGCATGTGAGTAGCACTGGAGTTGAGAGTAACACCACTTTTAAGCATCTGCTTTTGTCTGTCTCCTCAGTAACCATCTCTACCAGTGTATCCTTTGATGGTCTACTGGTGACTGGCCTCTACACCTCCACACCAGTCCAGTCAGCTCCCATTCCTGCTCCAGCTGCCTTCGGCTTTGGTAAGTCCTCATCAAATAGCACTTTACGATGTTTAGAGTGACTGCCTTGCTCCTCGTGCCAATACAAGAAGCTCATTAAAGACTTAGCTGTGCTTTTTTACACAAACTCTCAGTTACACTAGACAGCGTCTTACATGTAGTGTTGAACTATGAAGTATCACAGTGAGCATGACCCAGCTCAGTGATCCATATCCGTCCTCAAAATGAGAATAAGACCACTTCCCCATTCCTGTTGTGACAGGCGCTTGATGGATGAGGAGCGGGAATGATGTGACCACGAGTTCAGCCAGATGCGTTTTCATTGATGCTTGAGAGAAGAAAACAAAAAACTGAATATGACATGATGAAAGGAAGCCCTTGGAGAGATAAAACCAAACTTCATGTAACAAAGAAAAACATAATTATGATCATTAAGTCAGCTGGTCAAATGTTCAGTTGCAGGAAAAGTTTAGTGGTTTGTTTGAATTGCATTTGGCTTTTGGTTTACAAACACATAAGCTCAGAATGAATCGTTACAACAGTAAGAAGTCAATAATGGTTTTTGAAAAGAATTTCCCTCAATCTTTTTTTGACAAATTACAGTTTAGCTACAATCATCATTCTTTCCTGTTATCTGCATTATGAGTATCTGAGTGTTAATATATTCTGGTCTGTGAATCACCTTTGTACTGCAAAATGTAAAACTAAATTTAGTTTTTGGATTGTTTTGACAAATGCTGTCTTAATTACACACTGATAAGGCAACTAAAATAAAGTGAAGTTTGACCCATTTTTGGACACACAATGAGTTTTTTTAAGCTAAGATACAGTGTGTGGATGGAGCCCCTGTGTGCAGGGGTGGCGGCTCTCTTGGGGTGATAAAGTGGCCATAAAGAACTCCTTAGAGAACAGGGCTGCTGGCCCAGAACTGCCGCCCAGCGGGCTCACTTATCCTGACTAACTCCACTGTTCTTTAGATGCTGACTTCATCCCGGCCAGGGCAGCTCTTCTCTCTTGGCAGCCCTGTTTACTGGGGAGGCATCCAAGCATGGATTGCGTCACCTTTGCTTCACTCTCATTAATTTGAAAAGTTTTAAGAAAAGGGCTGCACAGACTGATAGGCAGCAGCTTGTGTGACTGTGAGCATGGTGTGTGTTTAAATAAGTCTGCAAAGCCTTTCGTTACAGTATATGTAATCTGCTCAGCAGTGATGCTGTCCAGGTTTCATAGCGCCAGTCACTGAGTCTGTCCTCAGCTGAAGAGCTTTCTGCACTGTGTCTCTCTGCTCTAATTCTCTTGCATCTTTTCTCGGTGCAGGCTTCAGGACTTCACAAGCAACACAGAATCGGTATTTTCATAGAAGCAAAACATAAGGGTGATTTAATACTGAAACAAAAGTCCCCTTTTTAGTGCCTGTGGTAGGTCCGCTGTCAACAGTGTTATTATTCCTTTACTTCACTGGCCTGCACAATTATTTAGTAGATGGGCTTTTTGTAAGACGCCCTCTGAACCCTAAGAGGGAACCACCTGGCTGATCCTCAGACTGATCCTTTCACATTTGTGGAGAGATGACTCTTTAACCCTGAGAAGGCTGAGTAGAGATGCTCCCAGAGAGAGTACTTCATCAATAAGCACTCAAAAAACCTGGTGACTTTGCTGTGCATAAGATGACCAGTGTTTGAGCAAAATGCTTTGAAGATAATGCATTGGAACAATAACAGAATGAGACACTGCTTGATGTCTAAAGTATTGTGACAAACATCAAGTGATATGTGGGGGAAACGGGGTCAGACTATTCCATAAGGGAGTTTTATGAGCCTGGTGTTTAGTGCAGAGCGTCTTAGATAGGGTGCGGCTCCAACCCTGGATTCATGTAGGGGACACAGATTTGTATGGACTGCAACATACATACACACATACATAGACTTTAATGAAAAAGATACCCACCCACTCTTATCCCAAAGCACACACACTCCGGCTGTGTACAGCTGTTTACGCGGCGACTGGCTGGGGGAACATGTGGCTGACAGATGTATCAATGCGGGAAGCAACATGAACCCCAGCATGAGAAGAATGAGACCTAACTGCACTGCCACCACAGGTTGGCACACAAAGTGAGGATGTGAATGCACTGAATGTGTTTGATATTTAGAAATCACACAATAATGCAAAGCAGGAACAAAGGGAAGACATTTATGTAAGCATATCCACAGACATTGAAAGGAAAGAGAAATATGAAGCTGGTAAAGGCAGAGATGTGTGGAGGTAGTGTTTGTACTCTGTGGGGATGTCCAGTGGTTTGTGTGGTCAGAGCTGTTGTAGTGAGTAGACACGATGACTACTTACCAGCCTCTAAACAGGGTAGTTCCTTTTGCCTTCCGTGTCACCCTTCACTGCTTTTTACTGAGATCCAGCGAATGTTTTCTTTCCTTTTTTTTTTTTTGTTAGTCACATGCACTAATGAAGATGCCCTCTTACATACTTAAACACACATACACGCACAGACAGACACCAACACGTGGAGACAGAGAAGTGAGCATTTTATTGGCTTCCACTCCCTCTGAATAACAGGGCATTTGTAATAAAACTGTACAGCTTTGAGGGACTGACTTTTTACTGCATCGTCAAAACACCCACTCATTGTCGAATTAGCTCAAGTGCAATGGAGCAATTGGGGTGACAATCAGCATAGTCTGGGGAATGCCATAATTTTGGCTTGTTTGGTTGCCCAAGGCTCGTTCTTCCACTGCCTAAAGGCAAGGGAGCTGCTGGGTGGCTTACCACAAACCGTTATGATGCTGTAATTGCTTTGCTATTGCTGGTGCAGAAGCAGAAAAAAAATGTAGCTAAAACAATGTTGATGGAGAAGAACACAGGGGTGTATTTTGACTGTGGTTTTTATAAATGTGCCCATTAGGGGTTTAATAAACTAGCCTGGCTGCCACAGCAGTGTTTCTGTTCTAAGGTGTGAGCGGCTGGCAGGAGAAACTTAAGGTGTCACTGTGGGATTCATGAAGTCACAATATACAGTTAATGGACGAGGTAGAGTGTCTCAATTGATTTATTTTATTATATTGAGTTGTATAGTTTGACAGCCTAATTGCTCATTAGAGACCTTTGCAACGTGTTTTACAGTGAAATTTTACTCTGTTTTTGTGCATGTGTCTGTGTGTGTGTGTGTGTGTGTGTGTGTGTGTGTGTGTGTGTGTGTGTGTGTGTGTGTGTGACGTGGGGGAGGGGATGTCTACACACACTGCCAAAAAAGCAACATGAGTCTGGACTGACTCAGTTGCTGCAGAATTCCAACAGCTTCATGTTTTTCCCTCCGTTGACTTTTATTCCATTAAAAGCTCTTTCTTTCCATTCCAGACACTTGGCTCTCTGAAAGGAACCTCACACAACTTTCAAACTGGCGTCTACAAAGGTTTTATGGTGAAAACAATGACCTATGTACATTTTTATAATTTTGATTTACTTGATTTGGTTTAAATAAGAACAGTTCGTTGTTGTGTGTTCCACAGTAATGATGAGGTGACTTACTGGACCCCATCACATGGATGGAAAGAAATGTCACATGTGGTCTGATTTCTAATGGCACCCTAAACAAAATGTTTTCCTTTACGTCATTATCCATTCAGACAAAAAGACAGAGCGTGCATTCATTCTGAATGTCTCCAGATTTATAGTTAAATTGATTGACAAAAAGCACTTCAGATGGAGGAGAGAGCTTTGAAAATAGACAGGACAGGGAAATGGAGAGGCAAAAATGCCAACATGGGTCCAACAAAGTGTTTGAGAAAAAGCGAATGAGTGTGAGAGAGGAAAATTGGAGAAAGTGTGCATGAAAAATGGCAAGGAGGGACCAATGGAAAGGAGACTGTGTGAAATATATAAGCAGGGGGATGGAGAGAGAGAAGATGAAAGGATGGCGTTCCATCACCCACTCTGACGGAGTGGCTGATTGGTGTTGCCGTGCCAATGCTGAGCTGCTGAGAAACTGGTCATTGATGGATGGCTCGTTTGCAGGGTGATGTTTATTTTGTCGTTAATTTGCATATTTGTATGTATTTGTGGGGCGGTTGGCTTCTGCAAGCAAGGATCAGTCCCCATCTCAGTATGATGGATCTGGCTGTTTGACAAAATGGACAGCTTAGTGACAGGGACATCCAGCCGACACTCTGTCCCCATGACGGATGGGCTCATGCTAACGCACAGTGTGATCAGCGATGAAATCCTGCTGCACCTTGACCTGTGGAGGAGGGGCCAAAGAGGGTATGCAGCCAAAAGCATAATCATGCCACACATATAGTATTTAACAGAAATAGAAATGTATTAAAATACAGAATAATGAAAGGTCTTTACTTCTCATTATGCACAATTATACATTCAAATCCTGATATACAAAAACTCATCCATCTCAAGGCTGAAGGTCGGCTGTCTGTGCCCTCTCGCCACCAAGCCAGATTGAGTGTCAGCCAAAATGTCAGGCTATGAGAGATGGCAACTCATCATGTCAGTATTTATGGAGACACACTCACAGATGTGTTTCCTACTGAACAAAGCGTTGTTTTGGAAGTGCTAACAGTCCCAGGAGAGCACAAGTGTGCTTCCGCATACCCCCGCCATCAGTGGGATGAGGAGAGACACTGAGAAGGAGATACTGTGTAGGGAAAGTTGGAGGATAAAGAGGAATGATATAGAGAAAGGGTGGTGCAGGGAGTCGAGTAGGGGCGAGGGAAGGGGGTTCCCATGGGGAGAGAAGCTGTCAGTCCCTGGGAGACTTCAAACACACTGCAACCCTGTGATCAGCCTGCTCCCTGGCTCTCTGCTGACAGCTCCCTGACTGCGCCGCTTAGACTCCTTCACACACGAATACAGATACAAACACACACACATACACACACGCATATACACTTGCTTTGCCTCCATAAGAGCTCTTACACTCTGTGATTTATTCACTCATACCACAACGCATTCACATTCCATTGACATAAGCACACTCATGCTGATTCTCACACTTAGGATGCACGTCTGTGACACATTTGCGCTGACATCCATCCTTATACTAACCTCGAACACTAGCAAAGTTCCCCTGTTTGCAACTCTGTCAAGGACGCCACACAATCTCAAACTGTTGCTCCTGAACTATGGGCTGAACAGAGGCAAGGTGGTGCTGGCGGTGGTGCTGATGATAATGATGATGATGACTTATCTGAGCCATTACTCCTGCTCAGCTCAGGGCTGAAGCACCCAAAGGCACATCCCTCCTGATGATGAATTCATTAGTGCGGAAGATGAAATGAGTTGTCAGGGGCAGGGTTATGTATGGGAGGTGATTTGTGTTCTCTGCGGCACAGTGTTAGATCAGACTTCAGATCGGCTGGGTCGGCTTGCTGTTTATCTCCCTGCTTTGCTGGCACAGGACTTTCCCACCCCTCATGCCCAGACTGAGCCTCTGTTCTGTCCCTCCCGTTGCCCGGCATGTCCTCCCCCACCAATCTCACAATGCATGGAAACTGCTAACAGGTGGCTAAACATTTGGGTGCTCTTGGAGTCCAGAGGAATGCTTGGGTGATTATGCATCACAAGTCATGTCGCTACTTTCTATGCACAAATCCTCCTTAGAAGCAAAAAAGCAACACCACCTTCAAACAGAATCCAACATAATCCATTATTAATTAAAGGCACAGCAGACCCTGGACCTGTCCATTACTGTCAGCCATGCAACCCAACAGCATAGGTCTTATATCTCAGGTGTAATCGTACAGTAGACCTGCTGGTGCACTATAGCTGAGGATTTACTGGGTCACTTAGTGTACACCAGCTCTCTTGGAATACATAGTCCTCTCTTTGAACTCCCACTGCTTCACTAGGTGTGCTTACATCTGTATGTGCTGTTCAGTATGTGTGTCTTATGTTCATGCATATGTGCATCTACTTGTGTCTGGAAGTGAAAGTGTGTTTGTGTGTTTATATTAGCTATTTCTGAGAGCACACATGTATCCGTATGCACATGCTGAGCATTTGAGTGCTTTTTCCTTTCTAAGCTGTATTTTTTGCATCCAAATATATGGTAAAAAGGTCTAGGGTGACTGAGAAAGCAGAAGGGGAAAGCAGGAGCTGGACTGATTGTGATAGAGTTTTCAAAGTGGTGTGTGAGATGTTAGCCAGTTTTTTGTTATTTTTATTTTTTTTATCCTGCAGGAGAGAGCAGCAGGCGTAGGCAGTTTCTCCCATGTGTGGTCTCTCTTGAGCATAGCAATGTTATTTTCTGCCATGCAGAGAGGTTGGTTTCATGCCAGAGAGAATGAGAGAGAAATAAAGATAGAATAAAGACAGAGAGAGCTTTGACTCAAAGACTGCTCAGTTTGACACATTTCTGTGAACACTAGTGGGTTTGCATCATTTCAGCAAAGAGGCAAGTGGACTTTGAAATGTATCTTTGTTGTGTTGTGATATAAAACTCCCTATACTCTATACCTCCATATGCACCTTGCAAGTGTGTGGGCATCTGTGGGTTTGGTGTGAAAACTGAGAGAAAGTGATTTTACAAAGTATTCTCCACAAAGTGCATGCCATCAGGGCTGCACTATGAGGTCTATTCATTTTTAAAGTTCCCTTGTAGAGAGTATTAGAAAAAACGGAAGTGCTCTCTCTGACTCTGCGATGAGGAAGCATAGTGGTACTACTGGTTTCTCCCTGTAGGGCCCTGACTGGATCTGGCTCTCCACCCTCTAAAAGCCTCAGAGAAGAACAGGAATGCTCCACTGCCAGACCCTTTTTTTTTTTATTTTACATACAAGTTATCTGAGAGCAACTCACCAAGATCCAGTTTGACCCATATTTTGGCAGCAAAAATAGTTGATGACCTTCTCCATGTTTCGCCCTCCTTACAAGAGCCAGGCTGTTGCAGTGATTAGTTCACTGCCTCCCAGCACTCCTCTGTCAGACCAGGCTCAGCTCCAGCCTACTCCATAAACACACACATACTGTATATACACATGCTTGCAAATGCAGCACATGCACCATGCTTTGCTTTCCATTGGCATTTCACTGGCTCCTCACCTGTCGCCTCAGGTCTTTATCTCTCATGCTCAACATGTGTGTCAGGACAAAGCCTGCAAGACCACAGCCGCACCAGTTTGTTTGTTTGCTGCATTGACGGGTGGGGAGCAGGGACGTGGGTGCAATAAATTAGCACAAGTCAAATCAGATTAATTAATCTCCAGCTCAAACTATTAGCCGAGAAGTCGTGTTGAATTAAAAATCAAATTAGCCCTGGCGCCTGCCGCTGAAGCTGTGGTGTGTGCCTGCCAAGCTACAATGACACACACCCACAGAAGGCAGCCGCTCATGGGCCTCACTGATGGATGGACGTATGGACGGAAGGGTGGAAGAAAAAATGGGTGCTTAAGGACCAGAGGGGCAGGGAAAAAGGAGTTTTGTGACTTTGCCACCCAGTGTGGTAAGCTTCTCCTGGGGCATGGAGCTGGCTGTCCTCCACTGGGTGCTGCTCCACAGGCCTCACACCACTAGCGCTCAGCAGGCTCGGGTATGTCACTCCAATTATGCCTCTAAGTTGCCTTTCTCCCTAATGGTTTACATAATGGCCACACATTTAGAGCTTTGAACTGAATCCTGTTCTAAACAGGCTTCTGCCTCTCAGGTTCAAATATACAAAAAAGGGAAAGGTAAATTCTATTTTTGTTAGAAAACTACCACCCTCCTTATCAATAATTATAAGTTATGTTCCCCATAATTATTGCTGATTTCTGAAAATGTGGACATATCAATTAAAAGAAGTTCAAATGTAGCAAGATACATAAAAAGCCAAATCATTTAACAGATTTTAAGCAAACCTTAAGTTTAGCTTCAGTACAATTAGACTTATTCGATAGAAATGATTAAAGTGGAAAGTTGAATTTTAACATAAATTCTCTGTTGTAAACAGTTTGCAGATTATCTCTAGAAAAACTTTGACCTTTATTCACTGGTTTGAATACTATTGCTAAATCATTGGCTTGTTTCCTGGCCTGTGATCATCAGACCGATTTTGTTTCTTATTGAATTTTGTTGTTGTCATGTTGTTGTATTCTCAGCAATGACTTATGCAAGTAAAGTCACATCGTTACTCATAGTGGAACAATGAACATGAGTTTTCATTTAACTGCTACACTGTATTCAGCATTATAAAGTGGCAAGGGAGCATACATACACAGGCATACATGAATTAGGGTGTACTATATATGTGTTTACAATTATGTGAGTGTGTTTAGATGAATTGCAGGGCTATGCAGTGAACTAGAAGTCTCATCTATCACACAGGGTGGGGCTCTGAAACACACAACACTTGTTTGATTCAGAACAACATTTGTTACAATTATGACACATTAGTTCAGGGGGGTATATTATGCTCCAGTAGTGTTCCTGTATTCCATTTATCATTCATGCTTGTTTGACTTGTAACTCCTGATCATTGAAAGGAGGCATTTTGCAGCCTCAAGCAATGAACCAAATTATTCTCCTCATACTTTAACTTATGTATGGAAAATATTGTAGAAGAGTAAGCAATTTTTGAATTAGTGGAGTATTTGTTTAAATCATTTTTCTTGTACGGCTGTATGTTGTTGTGTGTTTTCTTTCTTTCAACTGGTTAGAGTCGTACTGACAGCTCTTACAATAGGCCTTAGCTTTGTATGCTTGTGTGTGTTGTGTCGCTGTGTGGGTGTGTGTGGCCTTGCCTTCAAGAGTTTATGGATGATGGATGCTGTGAGATACAATGGAAGCCCAAATGAAAGAGCAATTGTTCTGTGAATATATATACATGGGCAAAAATTGGTTTGGTGCTTAGAGTCAGGGCATGAATACATACGTTTTGTCCATACACACATATGCGTTCTTTCACAGAACGTTCAACTGAACACACCTTTCATATACACATGCACAGTAAGTCTCTCATATACACTCATACACATGCTCACCTACACACATACAGAGCTCAGCAGACCTCCAGGTGTCCTCTGCTGCCAGTGCCTCTTTCATTCATGTGGTAAAAGTCTCACCCTCACATTTTCCCACAGAGTCTCTGACCCCCTTTCCCCCTGGCCACTGGCATCTCTCACCACCCATATTAACACACAGCTTTCTCCTGGCAATGCTGTCCCAGACCCCTGCCATCACCAAAACGCTGCCAATCCGTCTCCATGGTAGTGTGATTGGCAGATGCTGAGATGGATGCCCGTTTTAGCCAATGGCAGATCAGAACTGGGCTGTCATGCACTGACCTTGCAGTGGTCCAGCTGACCAGCTGAGGATGGTGTTGAGAAGAAGGGGTGAATGCAACACACCAGGCACACACAGGCACACACACAAATAGCAATGGATTATTCTGCAGCACAAAGCGTATGGGGTCCCTGCTTAGGCTGTCGGTACTGTTGTGATGTATCATTTATGTTCCCATTGTGTGGCCTTCTCTTTAAACATGTTGACAGCGGCATTATACTGGCTTGTGACAGATTCCCATACATTCACAGGCTTTAATAACACATGTTAATGCTCCAATAGGTTTATGACAGGTTTTAAGAATCACTGCATGAAATATGAGCCTTTAATGGGCCTGCTGGCCAAATTATCTGGGGTGGTATACATTAAATTTCCAAGTCTGAGTAACTTGGAGAATAATCACTCTTATTTTCTGTCTGAGTGTACCCATACACACACACACACACACGCACCATAAACACACAAAACAGGCCTGGAGGACAAAAGCTGTGCATCATACACATTAATCTGTGCTTTTTAAATAAGACTCAATTTTCTGTGTTTAATCAAAAAGAGTATAGTGAGGGGTGAGAAAGAGAAATTCCTCAGAAAAAAGTCGAATAACCCTAATCTACTTACACGACGTTACGCATAAAGGTTTTCATTAAAGCTCCGAGCAAACTGCTTTGCACATACATTAATTTCCGCATTCTGTCTGTAGTTGCTCATTGTATGCTCATGTGCATGAATACAAGTGCATGTGTGCTTATGGTTGTGTGGTATGTGTGTGTTCTAGCATGAGAGGTGTCCATTAATTCATTAACAACAATTACTCAAGAACAGAGAAGTTGGACCAGTCAACTACGTTTATTGTGTTTAGAAGGAAGGAAGCAACATTTAACCAGACTCCTCTCATTTTAAGGATACAAGTATGTTTTTCCTCAATGCTACTGTGAACCAGAAAAAATGCCAAGGTGTTTTGAAATCTTATAAGAAATCGTTTTTGCGTTTTCATTGTCTCATGTTTTGATGCTTGAATTTGTTGAAATTCTGTTTTCAATAAAAGTCGCTAATTTCATATAATTTTGGACAAATATTATAATCATATTTGTGTGCAAAAAGTTTTAAAACTATGATCAATAAACAACACTCCAAAAGCTCAAAGTCAAATCTTATTAAGCACTGAGGACAAAGTACAGCTATTTGATCAGGGAAAGTCATTCAGTTAGTTTTGATGCTCTCCACATTTATTTTAAATTCATTTGGCTTGGGTTTTGCTGCACCTCAGCCCTATGATTGTAATGGACCCCTGCATTTATCAGAAATTGATTAAGTCCAATTAAACACAGACAAAACTCAAACTAGTACTTCTCTGAAGCTCCAAAAGCCAGACATTATTGTCGGACAGTTGTGAAATGAGTGCAAATCCAGTAGCTGCTTGGTACTGACCAGATGTCAAATGGTGTGTATAAACACAGAATGGTTCTGGTAAATATGCACATCAATTTGAATGGTGCCTCTCAAATCCTCACCACTCTGCCACAAAGCCTAACTATCAGTTCGAATGCCAGTTAGACCGGCTCCTGCTGGGCCTACAGTGTCAAGTCGCTGCCAGGCTGAGCCACCGATCGCCCATCTGCTCCATCGGGGAGATTTCTCACTCCATCTATTTGACTTGTTTTGAGGTTGGCTGTGGAAAGCTCATTAGCTTTGCAAAGTGAGATATAAAGACAGATAAAAAATGCTCCAAACAGAGAGATGTTAAAGATGACACAGACAGATGTGAATTGAAGTGTCTGCATATTTAAAAGAAACAAGACCAGACGAAAGGGAATAAATGTGGAGAAGTCTTTGTTCCTGCAGACATGGGCGGACTTCTTATGAATACATCGAATACGCTCAACTTCCCACTTCCTTCTTGTGTCTCACAAAAAGGAGAAAAAATCGCTACAATTACAGCAGAGATTGATGTTGGGGTGACACTCCTATAACCAACATATGACCCTTGAAATCCTGACACACCCATTTCCTGTGTTTCTGTCTATCTGAGCAAGTTTGTGTGCAAGCATGCCCTAGCATGCATGAATAGGCATTTGTGTTAGCTTGTATATATGTGTGTGTGGGTTTATATTTATGAAAGATGCTCTGCCCAGTCATACCGTGGGAGTTAACAGGTCATCTTCTCTTGCCATTAATCACTGCCAAGAGCTCATAAGTGCCCAATCTGCATGTGAAATAACCGCATGTGTTTGCGTGCGGCAGTACAAGCGGACATGTATTTTCATGTGTGCATTTGACTGTGGATCTGTGGTAGTCACAATTCTCCTATCTCCCTTTTAGCTGCTTATTGAATAACAATTGGCCTCTGCTAATACTTCCAACATGCAGCATGAATGCATCTCTGGCGTTAGCACAGTAGCTACTATTAGCACAGTAGTACTATTAGCACAGTAGCTACTACTCAACGCCATTGTCCACTTGTTAACTGAGATCTGCATGTGTAATAACAAGATCATACATAGAGAACAAACAACAACACTGTGCATTTTGATAAACAAAATTGAATCAAGCCGAGCAGAGCTAAAAAAATGACATAAAAAACAAGCAAATGAAACAAAGTTAACATCTATTAGATACCAGAGAAGCTATAAAAAACAACTTGGCAAACTAAGTGAAACAAGAATTAGTTACAGTTTTTGCAGTTGATGTGACCCTAGTGTATAAGGACACCTGCAGTGCCGTGTTGTATATTTTCATTCCACAATGATCAGTCTGTCCCTTTCTTGACAAAACCAGCTATGTCAGAGCCTTATTTTTTTCAGTCCAGGTACACTACAGCTTGTTGATTCACTGAAAAATTTCACTTGTGGATCTCATGGAATAATAGTGATTCACCCTCTCTCTGTCTCCCTCTCTCTCTCTCTCTCTCTCTCACTCAACCAACACCCGGACATGAAAGGGACTAGTTTCAGTATTTGCATTTTTACGCCTGAGTGTATTTTTCAAGTGGGAATAGAAATTCTGTGTGCGGTGTCGATTCCCAGTGCTGCTGTGTCCTGAAGTGCATCAGTCTGCCTTTTCATCTTCACCCTACTCTAACTGCTCTCTGCTTTTCTTTAGCCATACGCACAGTTCCTCCCTCTCTACCTTTCTCTGAGTTTCTGCTGTTATTTTCTCTATTTTATCATATTGTTATGCTCAATTTTTGTTTCAGACAAGGAATTTCAAGTGTGTTTTTACTTCATCCAATTTCATCAATTAATAGTTAAATTTCATATTCAGGCAGAGCTTATGGTAACCTGTGGTAAACTAATCTGGGATGTAAAACAAGAGTTTGTCGTGACTCTAAATGAAAAACCAATCTGTAAAACTCTTAAGCTATTGTTGGTCTCCATCATCTCCATGATGAATGACAGGACTGTTTATAAAATTATCCCTTCAAATGAGTTTAATCGTTTTTTTTATTGTTTCTGTCCTTCTGTCCACATCAGCCAGAGCCCATACACTTTCTCCTTCTGCTATCTCCTTTGCTCAGTCTGCTGCTCAACTCCATCACCGCACTTTCCTCATATTGTTTGTCTTTGCAGCTTCCCATCTAAGTTTCCATTGCTACTGCAAGAGCTAAGCTTGTACTATACACATCTGCAGGGACTCTCAAATTGCACCATGGCAATCATTGTGAGAAAGATTCACAGTGCTTCTCCTTCTCATCTTCTGCCACAAAATTGGACAATTAGTGCCAAAACTGTTGTGCCTTGGTTGTGTCAGTAAAAGCGTGGCATGTAACAGCAAGGAAATTGTTCTTGAAATGGTGCTCTTTTGTGTCACAGGGGGTTAAAAAGAGAGAAGGATGTATGGGTATGTCAGTGTATGCTTCCCTGAGTGCTACGTAAGAATAGCACAAGTACAATCTCTGCAGTTCCATATGTTGGCAGTATAGATAGGGTGCTGAGGAGGCTCGCCCAAGAAAACAACATTGCAATAACCCTAGACAGTAATGTGTGTTTATGTGTGTTTTCCTGTGTGAATGTGTGTGTTTGCATAAGAGTAAATCGTAGCCATTACACAGAGAGGTTGTAGCTGAGGTGATTAGAGAACAGCAGCACTATTAGTGGGTGATTACATCCCAGTCTGTTATTACACACCAGCAGCTCCTTTGCAATGTAAAAAGCTGCGTTGCTCGACACCTCGTAAATCTGACACACCAGGCCCACACGCTGCTTGCACTCACACATAATGACACAATATGTTGTTGTCTTCTGAAACCTCTTAAATCATGTAGCTTTGATAATTATTCAGTTTGAACTCTATTTAGAGAGTTTGATGTTTCTCTTCACAAAATAAATTCACAGCATAGAAAACCTTTGCAAACCCCAAAGGCAAGGCAAAAAAAAAGCTTTGGTGTTCATTTAAAAACAAGCTTGTTTTTCTTAGTTTTTCATCCGATAGCAATGATAACTAGGTTTGTTTGTAACATGGCACACACACACACACACACACACACA
>JAQNCA010000028.1:17363470-17380959 GCA_029783725.1 Acanthurus tractus
TCTTAGTTTTTCATCCGATAGCAATGATAACTAGGTTTGTTTGTAACATGGCACACACACACACACACACACACACACACACACACACACGCACACACACGCACACACACAACATAAATTTCATGCAGTGATACAAATGAACACACACACGCACAGCTGGCCAAGTCAAAAGAAACATTTATGAAGCTGTCGTTATGGTGTGTATTTATGGATGCAATCTGTGAGGTCAAATTTATTACTGTCTGAAATGGGCGGAATTATTTCTCTTTGAATAATTAGTTGTGAACAACACACACACACAGACACACACACAACACAATCTATGCATATTGATTTGCACATCGATTCGGGGATATTAAAGCTCTGATGTTATTAATCATTCGTGAGTTTGTTTTTAGTAAGTTGAGTAATGACAGAGGAGAAGAAAGGAGAGGAGAGGATTGTGTTTGCAGGTTATACAGAGCAGAGGCCAGCCAACAGAGCACTGCAGCACATCTTTATACACAGATGGGACATCACATACATTTTTAAACTGGCTAAATGTGTTTGCTTCGTGTGCACTGGACCAAAAACTGTGTTGACTTAGTAATGTAAAATTATGACAAATTCCCGGATTATCTGTCTGCGCACTCCATACTGTATTTGTGTCTGCATGTGTGGTCGTTCTGCTCAGTCTGGACACCTTCACAGTTACAAAGCCGTTTAGTTGCAGTGAATTATTAAACTGTTCTGTACCTCTGCACCGTGATTGATGAATCCGGCGGCGTCCTGCCCTTGCCCTCTGTGATATGAAGGAAAGATTGTGTGACATGATGTCATCTCATCTGTGCAATCATAGCCAGACGCGAGTACTCATTAATAAGAGCTTATGTTATGCAGTGTCAACTCACAGAGACGGAGAAAAGCAGGAGAGGGTCAGGAAAAAAATGTATGATTTAAAGGAGAGAAGCAGAGAGAAGTCAGAACAAAAGAGAGAAGGTGGATGAGAAGTGAGTGTGAGGGAGTAGGCAATGAAGAAAATAAAGAAAACTGTGGGATGCCTGTGGAAAGGAAAAAAATAACAGAAAAACAGCATGAGATCAGAGAAGTGAGGGCAGAAATTAAAAGTAAATGTAAAGACTGGAGGCGTGGATTAGGCCTGTATAAATGTGCAGAAGTCAAAATGTCAATATTCTCTTAATACTGTTCTGTTTTTTGTCATCAGTAGTGCCTTATATCAGTGCAATCAATCCTGTCAAATAAAGTTGCTATTTAAATCACACACAAGTTATTAGATTTGACTTTGCTGCAAAGGAACAGAATACTTTTTTTATTGTGATTGTCCATCTGTTCTTCTCTCATTTCATTACCTTTTATAATCGACCTGACCAGAATTGGTTGACATTCAGCTGGTAATCCATCACAGCGCTTTATTTTTTAATTTTTAATTTTTTTGAAACACTAACTGTGTAATTGGATCAATTGAATGTGGATAAAGTCTGCTGTTTTGCAAGTAGTGAGAGTTGACCATAAATTAAATAGTAACAGAAATCACAGTCTTATTAACAAGCCAAACACAAAATGATACTACAACTTCTATGAATAACAGCACAAGTAGCACAAGTTTTATGTGCATGTTGATTTTAATATTGTTGTTAAAGAAATGTAAACCAGCTGCTACCTGGAAGTGATGGAAAACATCTTAAAGACTAAGACTCATATTGTGTTCTGGTCCGTCTCTCATTTCCTTTTCCTATCTCCTTCAGGTGTGATGCCAGAGCGGCAGTTTGGTGGAACCCAGTTTGTTTGCAGTGTGGTTGCTTCCCACGTCAGCCACCAGCCCTCCTCCAGCTTCAGTTTTGTCTGGATCGCCCCGCCGCCTGGCACAGGCTGTGTCAACTTCCTGTAAGTCATGCATGAGTGTATGTGTGTAAAAAAGAGAGGCTAATAGGGGAGTATAACGGAAAAATTGCAGACGAGTAGCTATGTGCAGACTAGAACCATAACAGCTGCCACGCGTCTGAACCAGACAGGGAAATCATAAACTGGAACATTAATATCCGTTAATGTTGTGGGACTGCATCCTGACCCAGTAAGGCTGAGTGAGGCTTATCAGCTGACATCACGGGTGGTGTTTTCTCTGTCAGAGGCACAGAAAGGCTGTGAAAAGGCCATCCTGTCAGACAAAACATGCATAATGACTGGAAAGAAGTTAAACCTGGGACACAGATAGGAGATGTTTGTGTGTGTGTATGTGTGTGTGGTTTTATCCTCAGTACCTTGCTTCACAAGGTCGTCTCAGTGGGAGGTGCGAATGAGTGCGTGTGTTGTTTGCCCTGCTGAGAACAAACAGAAATATCCATATCCTCTCATTCATTGGCCTCAGCTCCTCTTCCCATTGGAAAATGTGTGAGTGGTCAAACAGATCCACCCATCCTCCAAGGATGGGTGTGATATAGACACACAGACTTTTTGAGACAGAAAAAACCCTGTTTCTCCCGATGCTCTGTGACATTACATGAAGGCATTAATAAAGAGCAGTTATCCACTCTCATTTGCACAAATGGTTTCTATTTGAGGCTTTTTTGGATGTTCGGCCCATTGCAACAAACTCTGGGGCAGTAACCAGTTGCTCAGGGATACTGCAAAGTTTTGTTTGTATACATGAACCTCATTGTCTTTCCCTGAAGCTTACATGTTGTCCAATTGGCCCAAGTTGGGCCCAAGTGCTGGAGAACAACCTCGGTCTTTCCCCTTTTTCTCATTCTCTTCCCCCTCTTCTCTTCCTGGTCTGCTCTTCATCATTTTCTCACTCTCTATCTGTTGGAAACATCCTCTAACTCTCTTTCCCTGTAGTTCCCTTGGCTAGTGATTTACAGCCTCATGCTGATAATCAGTCAAAATGCAATTAGCAGCTGTTGCTGGAGAAACGTAGAGAAAGAAGGGAGGATTCCAGTTACTCTGCCCCATGCAAAGTCACAGCAGCACATTAACACATTACAGAGATCTTTCTGAGATTCACCCACAATTACTGAAAGGTTTTTATATTTAACTCGAATAATTCTCACACCTCCACATCAAGAACAGTCTTTAGTTTTAAGTGAAATGCCGTTGTCCTCGTATGATCTCGATACTTGGATCCTCATATCAAATTGCAAACTAATCTTTTTTTTCCCCTTATTTGTATCACTCGACTTCCGCTTTCCAGACTTGAAAGACATTGCAAATTGCACATCAGTGTTTCATAAAAAACACAACTAAATTAAACATTTTGGCAGTGCTCGTAAAAAACCCTCAATGAATTCCTGGAGGGACACGATAGACTATCAGACAGGGACTTTTATGGACAGACTGACAGAAAAGGATTCAGCTGGGGAATTTGCTGAAGTGGAGCTGCCATTTAGACAATATCCACTGAGCCAAACAGATTTACTGGCTTTTTTGTCTGCCAGCAAACACATTTACTGTTGAGTCTGTGTCAGCTTATGAGGATTGTGTGTTTCCTCAGTATTTGTGTGTGTGTGTCCATGCTTGTGCTGTGTGTTTGAGTGTGAGTGTAACCAGTGGAGCTGCAGTGTTCCAGCGCTGATGACAGAGAGGATGGCAGGGGGCCACGACTCTGTGACAATAGGGGCCCCTGCGGCTGACCTTATCAAAATCAGCCAGTCACACTCCAGCTGGCTACAGACTGCTCCTTAAACACATACACACACTCAAACACACACACACACACACTCTTACTGCTCCCTGTTCTAGTTCACAGCACCCATCTCCTTCAGTATTTCCCCACCTTCACAGCTGCCCTCCCTGGTTTCAGTGACGTGACTCTGGGAGAAATTCAACAAGCAAGGCCCTTGTGACCAGAGCCAGAGTTACTTTGGGTGGCATATACATTTTTCCAGCACTCATTTGTCAGTTTTCTTACTCATAAATAAACTGAGCCAAGAAGTGCAGTTTTATGGCAAATCTTCCCATCACTCCAAAGTCATACAAGGTAATAAAAATATGGGTATAAGACAGATTTGTCCTGGCTGTAAACAATGTAAATAATGCAATGTCCTGCCCTTGCTCAAAGTGCTCCTGCCCTGATTGATACAAGGACCATTTCTCCACAGGCAGTGTCCATGAGTGTTTAAATTAAAGGCACAGACATCGTATGTCCTTCACAGGGCTGGAGCTGGGCCACCACTGCATCAATATGGGGCCTGTGAGCAGTTTTATAGGCAATATTGTGGGAGTGTTCTTGGTAACAGATCTCCAGCAAGAGTGTGATGAAGTGCAGTGACGTGGGCATCCAGAAGAACTCATTTTCTCGGTGGCTGTAAATCGCAACCAAAACAGAAGGGGAGGCCTTGGAGGAGAAGAGGAGATGAAAAGGAGAGGAAAGGAGGTGGAGGTGTAGAGAGAACACACACATATAAATCCATAAGTAAACAGCAATAACAATATTTAAGCTCAAACTAATTTGTCAATGGGAAATTAATCAGCAGCAGTTTTAGATTGTAATCCTTGTACTTATTAATCAGGTAAAAATACAAACTTTTTCAGGTTTTTAGCCTCTGAAATACAAGAACAAGCTGCTTTTCTATTTGATTTCACTATAAATTGAATAGATTTATTAAAAGGTTGTTGTTAGAACAAACAAGACATATCGATATGTAGGCATCTTGATCTTGAAAATGAGGATATTTCAGACATTTTTGAGAAATCTAATTAATTAACTAAAAAATTTTGTAGTAGTGGTGATCATTAGTTAGCAGACTACCCGTTCTTCCATGACTGTCATTCCGAAGCTAAACTTTTTGCCAGAAGCAAACCTCTTACTCACAAAATGCAAACCAACTCAGGCTTTAATGATTGCATAAAAAACGTTGTGTCCCACTTTTTATTCTTCTTGCTCAGACATTACAGTCTGCACCACAACATAATGTACTGAATGCTTTACTGCACTTAACAGAGGTGAGACTGGCTAAAAGCCTCCTCTGGTGAATGCAAAGATGCACTGGTGTGTCTCTTCCTTTTCCTTGCCTTTATTCTGCTTCACTTACAGCCTAAAGGCAGTCAGTTCTATGTGTGTTTGTGGCTGTGTGTGCGTTAGTGTGTGTCCATGTATGCATGTTCTTTTGTATGCAACAACAGCCACCTTTTGAGAAACACATTCAAACATAACTTTTGACATAATTTATAACTTTTCATTCTTGTTAGTATATGGGTGCTGTAGGGCTGCACATCTGGGTGCTGTATGCACACATGCTGCCTTGAACATGTCCTTGTGTGCTGGTACCTGTCTTCATGTCTGTGAAATGTGTTTTTGAGCTGCAGAGTTTTGTACTGTGTCCCTGTGGGTCTCTGACAGCTGCCTGGTTAGGGACCGCTTTAATTACTGCATGTGTGCCCCCTTTCCAAAGTGCTCCCCTGAGGAGAGGGATGGCTGCAGATCTGATGCCACACTGTTCTTAATGTCATGGCTGTGTATATGTGTGCTCATATGCACATGTGCATATATGTATTTGTTTGCAAATACTTGTGTATTTAGTTCTGTTCTGTATAGATAGCACCTGTAGTGACCAGATCGAATCTGATTAAAGCCACTTTCAGGAGCAGTTAGGAGGAGAAAAAGAAATAGGGAGCGTTGGCAGTAAAACACTCTCTTGTCTTGTTAGCTGTAATTGAAAAGGAACAGTTCCTGTGCTGTAATTACGCTGGGTGTTGTTGTGTTGTTGATACTGCCATCTGTTCAACGTAGGCAGGTCTGTGTGAGCATAAAGTTTGTGAAACGTTTATGGTATTGTATGCATGTGGCTGACAACAGCCTGCTGCATGCAGTCACAGTCTGGTTTGATTTCTCCTGTATGAAATCATACTCCAATAACAGTTGCTGTTTATGGTAGCCGTCATTTTAGAGTGACTGACAGGTACAGTAGATGCTGCCAAAAAACGGGGTTGAGTTTTTTCAATTTTACAAAAATAATGTGTTCCGAAGCTCATCCAGCCTGGTGATTGTGACAGGCAGGATGATAGACAGCCTGTTATATTAATCAAAGGTCAAAGGGCAAAGGTCAGACGTCGATTTAATAGATTACCTATCTCCCCCAGCACCTAATTTCTCCTGGTATTAGTCATCTCCAATGATTTCCCGTTCTTTAAGTCAATCTTAAAGTCTGTTTTAACATAAAATTACTGGTTAATGAGCTCCTCTCAGCACTCAGGCACCACACTGGCCTGTGGCTGTGTGACAGATTCACTGTAGACATTGGACCAGTGAAAATGAAAGATTGGTTCAAGGTAATGGCATTTTGGCATTATAAATACAGAAATATGGTGTGAAAATATGAAGCATGACAGAACACATAAATCGGATCCGCTTTTTTTCTCGGAAAAAACGACCAGAGCTGCAAATCTGACGCCGTCCATCCATATAATTCCAATTTTAATATATCACACATTCACATTTAAGACAGCAACTCTTATATCTCCCATATTCATGTGTTTAACCTTTCTGAAACTTTCAAGTGTGCTAGTTTCTCAGAATTTAACAGTAAATCAGCAATTTATCGAGGCAAAGCCATTTCTGTGCCCCTCAACAGATCACAGCCCGACTCCTGTTGCTGTTTACCCTGAAGGTCTCTGCATCCACGATATTGTCTTATTTCCCAAGGGATGGTCCCATGACCTCTGTAACTATACACATACACCTGTGTACACAGAGACACGCATGCACACACATGTACACACATATACATGCATATCACTCATCAGTGCTGTGATCAATATAGCCAAGAAATGTCCACATCACATCTGTGCTGCACCAACATCACACACTCTCATCAGGAGGTCACCATCGCATCTGCTGGGAGGCTGACCTCCTTATCAATTCTAGATGAAATAGAGCGTGGAGATTGAAAAAAAAAAAGGTGAAACAGGATTTTAAATGCAGCAGAATGAACCATGCTCCAGGGAGAGAGAGTCTGCTCCAAATGTATTTCGTAAGAAATGATTGCTTGACATTCTGCGCTGTCTGTTCCTGCAAATATGCCCTATTGTGAGTGACGAGAAATTACAGACATGACTTTTTGTGGGGACTCATCATTCTTTGGTTGACTCTCTGTCATTACGGTAGATTCTTCTCTTCCTCACCTTCTTGTCCTGGTCTGACCCTCACTGAGCAAAGGTTGTTAAGAGGCAAAATTTCTCAGACATCTATTTCTGTTTTCAAATCTAAATCAACATCAAAAAGATAAACAGATTTTGAATCTCCACCGTTTTTTTCTCCTCTCATATTTACTCCTAACTGCTGTTGTTTTCCTAATCCCCCTAATTATTACTCCCTAACAGTAGTCAAGGTCAATTGCTCCTCTCCTGGCTGTATACTGAGCAGTTACTGTTCTTCTTCTGGCTGTATTTGGAGCTGTAACTCTCTGTGACCCTGTGCTAACAAGCAGGTAATTTGCCAAACAACTCCCAAATCCCTCCTCAGTGGAGCTTCATTAAATTTGCATGTTCTCCAAGAGTCTTTTTCAATTAATTAATTTAGGGGTGGAGGGAATGGGGGGAGGCGTGGGCGTAATGTGAGTCCTCGAAGAACAGTCACACCCTCATGAAAAAAAATTATTAAAATATAAAATCCAAAAAACTCGTACACATTTAATCAAAGCTAGTGATCACTGTTTTTTTAGGCATAACTGAAGGAGTGGATTTCAGTTTTCCCATTAAGTGTGCTTCTTTCATTGTTCTGTCTTTACTTCCCCCTTCTCCTGCCTCTCCATTCTTTTACGCTGTCTACCCTGTTTACCTTGTTCTCCATTTTGGTGCCATAACCACAGCTGGTCTTCAACATGGAAAATAAATCAACCGATTAGGGTGTATTATTTTAAGGGCTAGGTCCAAATGCTCCAAATCAGTGCTGGCGACTGGAACTGCACCCCACTGAAACTCCTCAAATTAATCATGATTACCAACAGGCCTAGTGAGCTGGGAGAGAAAATGAGCTTTTAATTGGGATACGAGGAGAACAGGATGGGAGAGTCATCTAACGAGGGAAGAGGAGTGAGGCAATGTGTGTGTTCTCCACCCTCAGATGCAATAGTTTGCGTAGAAAGAGAAAATCATTTTTCATCCACAATACTGTAAAATTGCAACAAAAGTTTGTTTGTTTGGTCAAAATTTACTGCATATTTCTGTTTTCAAGTAAGCAGTGGCTATATTTAACTGCATGTATATGGCTTTAGGATAAATCAGCCATCAGTGTTCCCCACTGTCTGCGTGTGTACATGTGTGTATGTGTGTGGTTAGCAGAAAGCTGTCAAGCTGGATCCTGGGGGATACTTATGGCCGACAGCAACATGTAATCTAACATGGAAGACATGCTTGGTAATTACCCACTCCAGGCCCTTTTGGGAGCTCTTTGAGTGACAGCCTGTCCATCTGCATATATGTTAAAGCTCACATGTGGCTTGGAGTGTGTGTTTGTGTATGAGTGTGTGGACTGGATCTCTGCCCTTACTCGCATGCCTCGCTATTTGACAGCAGATTGTGGACTTTGAAAGACAAGGCCATCTAACCCCCATCTCTTTTTCCTCTGACCAAATCCCATTCCCCCTCCTCTCCCTTTCCCCCCTTCATTTATCCATATCTATCACTCAACCCCTCTCTTTTTTCTTCATCTTCCTCAATCCTCTCTCTTTGCCATCTCTCAGATTTGCTCCTTTTCACTAATGAGAGGGGAGAGGATGACACTTATTTTCAGAAGATGAATGATCCCTTGTTTGAATCAGAGGACGAGGGAGAGGAGAAAAAAATACCAACACGTTTAGGCCCTTAATTGCTTTTTTCCCCCCAAAGAAAGTCAAATTAACATTTAGATGTTCAATAAATGTTTTGTGTATATCAGTGCTGTTCTGTGTACTTGCATGTAAGTGTGTGCGTGCGTGTGTGTGTTTCCCAGAGTGGAGACGGTAATGAGAGACACACGCTGAGGAGCCGCTGGAGTGTGACGGCAGGACAGACGCTGGCGTCGCGCTGCGCCGATCACACACTCCTCGGCTCAGACTAAATGCCCTCTCCTGGCTACTGTTTTAATGACAGACACGTTATTAAGTCACACACAGTCAGACCACTCACACATTCATGCACTTTCAAAGGAACACACATCTTTCCCACTGAATCTCCATATTCAGTCCCTGTTTGGTAGATGCTTTTGTTTTATTAGAGGGAAAGAAAACAACATCATTAGAAACAGACAATTGCTTCTGGACTTTTCAAAGACACTTCTGCATAATTGCGTTTTAAAAAGCTTTTAATAAAAAAAAAACAAAAAAAACTACACAGCTTTCAGAAGTGGAGGTAAATATTGTACATATCACTAAATTTATCATTCAGTTGACTGGCAGATTAAGATTTTACCAAGAAAATATGTCATCATTTTATTATGCTTGATGCATTTTTATAGTTTAAATAACCTTTGACTCCTAAAATACCCCTTTTGATAATACTTTTGAATGCAGGATTTTACTGTGGTTAATGTGATTAGTACACACATGTTCAGTGTTTAAAAGATGTGTGTGAGGTCAAACGTTATCCTTGAAGGAGCCCCTCCCCCCCCCAATCCCTTAGCACTTAACAAAATCTGTTCAACGAACTTGAGCTGCGAATGTGTTTAGTAAATATTTAAGGGCCTTGTTCCTACATCCCCACTTGCTGTTCGTTATGTGCCATCTTTTATTCATAAATACCAAACTCAAAATTAGTTTTCACCCAATTCTGAAATATGAGTGTAATTAAGTATGTTTTCTCCTCAGCTCTGCGTAGGCATAAGACCTCTTTACTAATTAATGAGGGGTCTATTCATTATTCATGAGCCAAGATGAACGAGTAAATGCCTTGGCACCCGTAAAAAGCCTGAGTTTGCATGGTTGGCTGGGGTGGGGTAGAGTTTGGGAGTTGCGAGGCAAAATCCACACGGGACTCTAGTGAAGGAATGACGAATGGAGGAGGAGAAGGAGAAAGTGAAAAAATGGATGTGGGGCTCACTGACTCAGGGATCCACCGTAATGTGAACATCTCCCATTAACTTTTGCTTGTTTTTAATCCTTTCTTTTTCTCCCCTAAGTCTGTGTTTAATGGACAGTGTGTTGAACTGGTGAGTCTGGATCGTTTCCATAGGGTTTGATGTTTTGCGAATTTGAAAACACAGCGAGGTTACTAAGAACTCTTCTGTATTGATTTGACTTACATAATAGAAACGTTGTGTAATGTCCCTGGATTGTGGGAATACCCTAAACACTGAAACAACAGTGTGAGGCTCACAAGTGTGTCCTTAAATGGCACAATCCAAGAAAATAGACCTTTTATTTTTACCGATTCCCCCTTGAAGGGACTTTCTCACTGTGTATGGGTTGCTCACATTGTCTTCTATTTGTGTGTGTGTGCGTGTGTTTGTGTGTGTTAGTGTGGAGTTGCTCGAATATACAAGCCAAAGATGATGTTCATAATTGCTCGCAAAGCCAAAGTTTCGACATTATATTTAAGTATGAGTGCCAGACCAATGAGTCAAGACTTCCACTGCCCTGCTCTCCTTGATGGACATGCAGTGATAGTGGAAGCAGTCTGTGAGAAAACACACCACAGCTGTGTTAGTTATCCTCTTTTTGTTTTGACCTCAATCCCACTCCAACTGTTTCCCCTCAGTGTACTTTGTGTGAAAAACACAGGTCCGAGTGGTGTAGTACAGCTTTTACTGACCATCTAAAAATGTACTGTTGTCTCCACTGGTCTCTGGACTTTCTTTCATGGGGCCACTACATATCCCATTACGCTCTCGCCATTGAATAGAACAGCTACAAAAGGCTCGAGGGCTTTTAAAAACTTTACAATCTCTTTCCAATCGCTAATTTCAAGGACTCTGAAAATTGCAGCCTCCTCTATACTCAGTGCACCTCGATCTCCCTCTGTGTCCCACTTACATGCTCATAATTTTCTGTCAATAACTCTTTTTTTCTGTTATGATTATACACTGTTATAACATAAACATTTTAACAATCAGCATTACTAATAGCATTATAAGTATCATCATTTTTACTGGACTTAATGCAGTTGTGTACTGAAAAGCTGCCTCCACAGTGTGCATCTTTACTGATGTAACTCTGCTGTTGCAAATGAAAGTGGATCTCTTCCTTCATGTCTGCAGTGGAGCAGAGCATGTCTCAGTGTCTGTGTAAAAGATCCCACTGCACTCTCAGCCATTTCACCCTCTTAGATTTTTAAAGGCCCCTCCATTCTCAAATGAATAATGCATTTTAGGTCACCGGCAGGAAATTCATATTACATTCCATACATACAGCACACAGCATGCAAGAGTGCAGTGTAGTAATGCAGAGGATATTGGTAGATGTATGTGCACAAAAATGTTGGGTATATACGCATGTGAACGAGGAAATATCCCTGTCAATACTTAGACACTAAAATGATAATTATCCTCTTAGTCACAGTAACACGACCTCCAGCTTTGCTCACCAGTTACTGACTGGCTCTGTGAAGTGAAGTGATAAAGCTGTGTAGGTGTAATTAGCTCAGCTCACTGCTTTGCTACTTCCTGTTGTTTTTGTCACATTGACCTATCCCATTTGTTTAAAATTTAGCCTCACAGGACTTCTTTTAATTTTTGCTTCAAAGTCACATTAGATGAACTTCAGAAAATGTCTTTCTCCATGCAGGATGCTTAAACACAATTTGGGTTCACTAGGAAATGATGCCATCTGTGCCAGACCAATCTTCATATGATAAGGACACACAGTTAACTTTCTCCTTAATGCTGTTTGTGTTAATGTCCTTCTCTTTCTTTCTTTGTGTCAGAGCCACTGCAACGCACCGAGGACAGATCATTTTTAAGGATGCTCTGGCCCAGCAGCTCTGTGAGCAGGGAGGTGAGTAGCAGTAGCGGGGTCGACACTAATACACCTTTCTTCCTCTCTTGTGACACAAACATGTGCATATACTGTGTTTGCAGACAGATATATTCATATGTGAAAAGACACCTATATGTTGAAGCACACATATGCACCGACATATATACATACGAAACCCCCTTCTCAGTTCTCATTACTGTCCATCAATTGCACAGATTGTCAGGATATGGATGACACAATATGGCTGATATGCTACTTCTTTATGACAGTGGCATCGCAGCATTTCTGGCGCTCTTTCTGCCTAATGATGCAGCCAGAGCCAGAAATATTTGGATGTCCTATATAGCCAGCTTAATTTCAGCTTATGTTAAACTCAGCTTTTTTCCTCTCTCTCTCCCTCTCTCTCTGCTGGAGATTTATGCTTTATGGCCGACACTCTACATCCACTTTCTGCGACAGCCTTAAGTAGCTATTGACAGACAGTTCAGTCCCACTCTGCATGCTGAGTGTGTATAATTGCTTGTTTACAGGAAAGAAGCCACCTCCTCACTCAAGAACTCCGCCTTGTAGATCAAATTAGACTTTAATGCTTAAAGTAGAGAAATACACAAAATATATATAACTGCTGCTTGGGTCTTTCAGCCAAGGAAAAACAACCAAATTTCAGCTTTAAAATACATATTTAGTCTTTATCAGAAAAAAATAACCTCTGGGACAAGTATCCAGGGACTCTTTATGACAAGTGTGTCCCTCAGCAGGCTACTAGAGACACACTACTGATGCTTGTAGTACATGCCAGGAAGGGACTGCTCAACTTCATGGCTCCATGCCACTGGAAAAGATGGGGCACGGAGCCCTCAGTCAGGCCTGGAGAATGACAGGGGGAGAGCGACGAGGCTCTTCTCCTTAGTCTCCTTGCCCGAGAGCTCATCCTCTCAATACCACTGACACACTGCCCCAGTCCTCTCCCTCTGCAAATGAAACATCTGCAGCCAACAACAATCACTTAGTTACTTAGTGCCAAGGCCCTGCAGTATCACACTAACACACAACTGCTCACAGCAGACAGGCTGGAAAACGGAGATTTAGACTTTACAAGGCCTTGTAGTAGGCAAGTTGTGAATGGCATTAGACGAGACAGAAGTGATGAGGTAGAGTGAAAAAAAATAATCTGCAGAGAACATGTACAGGTATGAGAAGTACAGAGGGATGTGAGGAGGGAGAGACAGTGGTGATAAGGGACACACAGGAGTGAAAGCTGAGTGATGTAGAGCTAAATGTAAATTACGTGTGTCAGTGATGACAGTTTCTGTGTAATTGGTGAAGGAGAGAAGAGAGTGTAGAGAGATAAAGATGGTAGGATAAAAGATAGTCGTAATGAGAAACTTGAAGGTCATAAATTGCAGGTTATTTTAGTGTTTGGTGAAGGCAGTGAGGTGATTAAACGTCATTAACAAAAGTGGGGAAGGAGTAGATGTGAGCGCATGGCCGACCTTGTTTTAGGCTAAATCCTTTGACGGCCAATGAGGCAATGCTCTTCATGTTGCTGAACTATGCCAGGAAATCTGAATTACAAATGAGAAATGAACATGCCGTAGGCAACAGAAGGCGAAAGGAGATAGAGGAGAGATGAGAGAAAGGGGGAAACAGGAACAGAAATGGGTCTGATCATTTTTGGTCTCTGGTGGATTGTCCAAACAGACAAGCATCACTTTTTTCCACCCCGCTGATCTAACTCACCGTGGTCAGTCTCTTTTCCTCTTTCCAATCCCAAACCTGCCACTTCAAACGAGCTGTGCAGATTAAAAAAAAAAATCGTGGAACTGGAATGTGCAATTCTTTTGACAAAAATGAAAATCAAGAACTTCTTTGACCTTAAACACACTTTGCTACGGTGAAGCCAAACTGTTTTATTACATAGAGAAGTGTCATATTGCAGAAACTAACACAGAAAGTAATTACCATACATAAATAATATTTATTGTTTTAATTTCCTTAGCTAAGTCAGACTTACCAGCAGGTGAGGCAGAGGCCTCCAGACTTTCTCTTTTTAGCAGGATCAAACAGGCTACCGTCCCAAATTCAGCAGCAGAGTGGCAAAGAGAGTGCAGGCTGCTCTGAGCAAAGTTACTTCAAATCTAGGCATTAGCATTCAAAGTGGAATAAAAGATACGGGGCCGGCTCAAGCCACTTCAGAAGTTCATGTGCTTAAGACTCAAGCTTTGAAGAGCTGGAGAAATGAAAGCTATCTAAAGCAGGGTTATGATCCATGGAGGAGAGGGAGGAAAGGAAGAAAAGATTGAGGAAGGGATGGAGGAAGGGATAGAATCAGAGGGCAGGCTGTTCAAATAAGAAGGCAATCAGGGTTGATCAGCCAGGGCGAGGACTTTAAGAACAAATGGGAAGATTAGCCAAAGAGTTAGAATAAAAAGGCTAAGTTTGGGTGTGAATTTGAGCTTAGCTCACTAAAGAGATGGCAGACTAAACTCTAACGTAAATAAGAGATTCAAGGATAAGGAAGAAAGAGGAGATGTATAAGCCTTTAACTCGCTGTGGAACGTCTGACATGCAGCAATTTTTTTTCTTTGGAATGGAAAGCCTCCTGCGAGTTCAAAGAGACAGGTGTTTGTCTTAATGTTTCCAATCTGGTGCCCCTAAATGCCTGCTGAGACTGAGCAAAGACTGGATTTATGCTAATGTGTGTCTGTCTGTGTGTGCAAATGTGTAAAATAGTCTGTCCAGTAGTGTTGGGTGAATGCCTGGTCAACACACTGCTGCCCACTGCTCTCAAAGGCTTTATTCTGCTGTGCCAGCACCCATCTTACCCCATTTTTTCATTCAACGTCCAAGTCATCTCTCCAACTTCCCCTTCCAGTTAGCTTTGATCTACACCCCATTACTTTATTAAAAAAACAGCAGAGAAAAATCCCCTTAAATTGTTCTTTTTTGTGGGCTTGGAAGACAAGACTAATAAGTTTCTGACAAATACTTCTGCCACCAAATGAAGTGCGCTGCACCGCACAGCAGAGTAATTTGTGGCACCAATCAGCACACTACCAAATTGTCTGGACAGGTTCCCGTAGATGACTTAAATCATGACGCAGCAAAATGCAAATAACCTCCACAATTTAAACAACTACAAGTACACTAATATTCAGGCAGGAGAATAAAAAATTGGGACTTTCTGTTCCTATTGAGCAAACCATTACAAGACTCATTAGTCCCAGATGAAAAAGGCTAAGGTGGGGAATGAAGAGAGGTTAGGGTGAGCTAGGAAAGGGTGCTCTGTGCTAAAGGGTGGAGTGGTTGTGGGTGTTGAATGTCGCTGCAGGCCGTCCATCAGCGCTATCTTCTGACAGCAGCGCCAGCAGTCCCTGCCTCCAGCCCAGCATCGCCAGGTCCTCTCATTTCCAGCAAGGGAATAAATCAGGTCTTTATGGGCCCGGCCGAGTGCACCGCACCCCAGATGGATTATTAAAGGGACATATAACTCAGAGAGGCCACTGCTCCCTGAGGGACGCCTGATCACAGCGCAACAAAGGAGGGACGGGTGGCCTCCACTCTTCCACTTCCTCGCCACCCACCTAGTCTGCCAGCCAGCCCGCTGAACGTCGGGTTGACTGCTATCCCTCATCACTCAGCAGCAAGAAACCTTGAGACCTCGCCATCTAGTCTATATTTCTTACTTGCAACTGGACTGTCTTCTCTATCTTTCTTTTTCCGTTCTTTTTTAAAATTTTCTCTCTTCCCATTCATTTTGCTGTGGAAGTTTTTGCTACTTAGTTTGAGAGTTTTTTATTAGAGTTACCTCAATTACTTGACGTTACTTGACTGCACCAAGCAAGTAGTTGATGAGATTTTGAAGAATATGCGTTGCTTTTCCAACCCCATCTCTAACAGGAGACAACAGCCGGGAGATGTTTGCTAATGAGATAAAAACAAAGTGACAAAAATGACATGCAAAATATGCCTGTCCTCATGTTCTGAGCCACATGGCAAAACTCCATAATTCTCCCTATTGTGGGAAAAAGTCTCATATTTATCTTGGATTCTACCTTCACTCACAAATACAGCTAGGTGATACGGAAATCGGAAAATAGTTTGGAAAATAGTCTATCTTCTTTGCTGGTCTCCACCCTGCTCACCTATAATTACTGTAAAGATGCCAATTGAAGCCCACGTAAAGGCCCTAGTTTTTGTTGACTAAAGTGGCTGCAGTCTGACCCTTGAGAACCATTTCTTTCTAGTCCCTGTTGTAAGAAAAACAACAGCATCCTGCATCCTGGTGAGTCAGTAATTGCAACCGCCAGTTAGACGGGACAAGTTCGACTTCAAACATGGTTCACATTGTCAAGGAAGTGAGTCAGACGAAGGGGAAAAGAGCAAACGAGAGGAGAACCAGGAAGATTGGGGTGAGTAGTTGCAGTTTACAGGGTGGGGAGGAAAAGAGAAGAGAGAGAGGAGATTAGAGTCAGAAGATTTAACTTGACTTGTGCCCTGCGCTCTTTGTGCCAAAATGTCTGAGTCTGCCAAAGCTTATGCTCATTGAGTCCCTCAAGTATCACCCGGGTGCTGCTCATCAGCAGCCAAGCGATTTTAGTCCCGGTGTAGTTTATTGAGAATCCCCTCTTTTTTTGTTTTTCTTGTTTATATGTGCAAATATGTGTCTATGTGCGCAGCAGCAAAATAACAGAGACAGTTGGGTCAGCTTTGGAAGGCAAAACCGTCTGTGTGTATGTGTGCATTTCCCTGTATGTGTGTGTCTGTGTGTGTGTGTGTCCCTCTGCATGGCTTGTGAGTATAAGCCCTGGCCAGGGAGATACAGGCATTAGAAGAGATGAGCCGCAAATAGAGGAGGCAGTAATTGAAGTCTTTAAGAAAGTGAGAGGGGATTAATCCAAGTGAAATGAGCGCCACTGTCTGCTCCCGATGCGCAGAGGGTTAGGCGGAGAGAGACAGAATGGGTGCGGATGGAGGGGTGGGCAGGAGGGAGAGATTGTGATAGAAGGCAAGTGAGAGAGACAGCAGGAGAGTGTGATGAAGCATGGAGAAAGAAAACTGTAAATTAGGCCTTTTTGGAAGCTTGAAGGGATTATCCACCCAAAAAAAAACTCTTTGGGCCTTTCTCCAGCCAAATGGCCTCACTAGAAAGACTGAGAGTGATTTAGAAGAGTTTGTTCAAGACGGAGACGGGAGACAAATGTAGAGAGCAGAATACCAACCAAGCATTTATTACTGTATGTCAGTCTGAGACGGTGGATTACCAGGAATCAAGTTTTAGCTCATTCTGTTTTTTAGGTTCAAAATGTAAGATGAGCACAAACTCATGTAAACTGAGCGTACAATTACATACTTTATTGCTATTGAAGTGTAGAAAGAATGTTAATAGGTAACAAGAAAAAACAAGATAGTTGCAAATGCTGCAATTAAAAGCTCCTTTAAACATGTTTTGAATCAGCAGACATTGGAGGATTAGAGGGTGAGAAAGGGAGAGACAGAAAGAGAGGAAGGAGGCCCTTTGATCTGCTTTTAATGGGCTTCATTTTTGAGCCCAAACACCAGCCATGGAGCCGAGCGTTAAGGCCCACCGGAGCAGCAGCAGCAGCA
>JAQNCA010000028.1:17388522-17400478 GCA_029783725.1 Acanthurus tractus
GTTAAGTGCTTAAAAGTGCAATTAATGTCGCCCCTTTCTTTCCTTTCCTATTATTTTAATTGTTAATTTTAAATTCGCAAGACAGAGTAGAATTATTTTCTGTATTTAACTAAACTAACCTTCAAAAGTAATTTTGTTCTTATTTTTAAACCAGATTGAAGCCATTAATCATTTGGCTACCAATGGGTTATTTGAGTTTTCTTTAAGCGTAACACCTCACATGGCAGGCTTGTTATATGAATTAAAAATGTTATTGAAATACTGTCTTGTCTAATTGAGCACCACTTATTTTACAAAATAAATATTTATAGCATTTTGACACAAACATTTTGTGTTCTTTGTTTTTCTGATCAGCTGGGACATAGAGGGAGCTGCCTATGGGACCCAGTGTGGTGAGATTGAGTCAGGCTCGGCTCTAGTGTTTGAGAAGGAGGGCCGGAGGAGAGTGTGCACCCCATATATCGACACCACATCATATGGAAACCTTCGTTTCCACTTTACAATGGGTATGGAAATCTTCCATCTATAACATTTTTTTCATTTACTTTGGTTAAAGAACAGTTGCTAAACTTATTCTTGTTGCACACAGTCTAGCTCTTTTGGTATCTTGTGTATTAGATTGGGTTAAACCATTGAGGTGTGTTTGTGTTTAGGTGGTGGTGACTGTGATCCAGGAGAGTCACATGAGAACGACGTGATTGTGTTTGGAAGGTCTGAAGGCAGGAGGGAGCGTGTGGTGCTCGACACTCTTCCATATTCTTCTTACAGGGTGAGATATGCAGATAATCACACCAAAAAAATAAACTCTCTTAAAATCTTTTGTTGTTGGTAAAATGCACACTCTACTGCATACCAATGAATTGCCATTATTTCAATCAAATCTGTCTTACATTTTTAGTCCAACTGTCCCACTAGTAAAAATTTTCTAATTTTCAATGAGGGGTCAAGTTATGGTCATGGGTTTTTAGGTGTTTGTAGGAGAATCAAAGAGAAGAATCAAAACTGTGGAGTAGCTTTTGATTATGTGTTAACTGTGTTTGATCTCTCAAATAGTGACTATCATTTTGTCTCTCACAGAAACATGCCCGACTGCTTAACTAGTGCATTCCCATTCCTGATTAATGTATTTATCTGAGAGCTTCAACTATTGCACGATTAATGGATTAGTAATTATCACATATTTTGATAAGCAAAGTCATTTCTCAAGTAAAAAAAATGCTGAATGTTTACTTGCTCCAGCCTATCATCTTTGAGGATTTGTTGCTTTTCTTTGTCGTATGTGATAGTAAACTAAATATCTCTGGATTTTGGACTGTTGGTAAAACAAATCAAGCAATTTTAAGTCATAATCTTTAGCTTTAGGTAAAATTGTAATTGTGAAATTACAAATTCACTATTTTCTAATTAGTACCTTCCCTCTGGTCTGATCTGTTTGTTCTATCCTCCGTATCTCCTAACTCAGACTCCTGCGGTGGTATCTGTGTCGCTGCCCACTGAGCTACAAACACCGGTAACCCAGTTCTGCCTGGAGCAGCGGTCACATGGTGGTGCCAACCGCCATGTATGGGCTGTGGACTTCATGCAGCTGCTTCCTGTGCTGCCTGGCACCCACACACATGTGGCTCAGTTCTCCATTAACCTGGGTTGTGGCTCCTACCAACCTGCCAACAGGTGTGACACATTTCAAAACTAGGTTAGGCAGTGCTTTTATGTGAAAATATCACCCCTTTTTTAAGTTAAAAAATCGTGAAATTGGGCTGCAGCAAAGGAGACCTGCACACTTCAAGAGAGACATCCTAGATTCACTCAGGCGTCAAGAGCAGTAACTCTTGCTCACAGGAATAGGCAAAAAGTGCCATAATGTTTCTCAACAGCAGCATACAAGTCTCTACCATTAAGACATTCAAAGACTCTGTAAAGTCTGTGTTAAATTTCTTGTTTGTAGTCAATTCCCAAGTTTCAAATTGCTGCTGTTGCATTCATTGTCAGAGACCAGGTTAACTTTAGAGTAGAGGGTCTAAAGTCTTGCTGTCATTTTTTTCTCTCTTTCCTATTCTAAGCCCAGAGTAATTTAATCGTTTTGCACTGTAAAAGGTTGAAAGTTAAAAGGTGTAAATTAAAGTATAGTGATGTATGTGATGTGATGTTTTTCTTGGTTGTTTCATTCAGTGTGAGTCTGGAGTTTTCCACCAACCACGGTCGCTCCTGGTCTCTGCTCCACACTGAGTGTCTGCCTGAGCTCTGTGCAGGACCCCATCTACCTCACAGCACCATCTACTCCTCCGACAACTACAGCGGGTATGCACGAGTCTGTGACCTTGTATTTGTTCGACAGTGCTTGTGTGTATAACCATCGGTTACTCACTGTGGATATGTGTTATAACAGTTATGCATATTGTATTTTGATCCTCCAGGTGGACCAGAATCTCCATCCCTCTGCCAAATGCTGCCCTTACAGAAACAACACGCTTCCGCTGGAAACAGTCTGGCACCGGTGCAGGCAGCATGTGGGCCATAGACAATGGTTAGTGGAATACATGCTTATGCATATATGTATGTAATATCCATATCTATATATCTATAACCATATCTATGTAACTTTCACTTTACATACACACAGTGTAATAAAAAGCCAGTGTTTTCTTGTTTACTTGGACCAAACAAATAAGCACCAAAATCTGTCTTTTAGCCCCATACTACAAAATACAGTTTATTAAAGCTCAGATATGAAAAATGCAAAAACTGACTTTTTTGAGAGAAAATTAAATTTCCATGCTCTTGTTTTGCTCCAGTGTATATTGGTCCTGCCTGCCTTCGTTTCTGCTCTGGGAGAGGACATTGTTCTCGCACAGGCTGCAAGTAAGGATCTGCGTTTTATTAAACCAAATAAATCCAGTGTCTCTCCTTCAAAATGAGTCTGCTCATTATCCATCTAATGCCTTACAGCACCAATCACCATTCAAAATTAATCCAATTGTATTATGGTTATGATTTATTAATGGACTTTCATTATCTCTGTCTTCTTTTTCTCGTTTATATCCTTCACTATATTTCATGTCTCATGTCTTCCCCCCATCTTTCCGCTCTCCTCTCTCCTCTCCTGCATCTCCTCTCTTCTCCTTCCTTCTTCTTTCTGTCTACTCGCTCGCTTCTCCTCATTTCTTCTCTTCCCTCCTCTCTTCTCTGCACCCCTCTCATCTCTCCTCTTCTTTGCTCTCATCTCTCATGTCCTCTCCTCTCGTCTCCACTCATTTTCTCTCCTCTTACAGATGTGACCCGGGTTTCAGTGGTCCAGCCTGTGAGCTTGCCTCCCAGACATTCCCAGCGTTCCTGTCAGAGGGTTTCTCCAGCCCACGCCTCTCCTCCTACCACAGCTTCTCATCACTTCGTGGGGCTGAAGTCAGCTTTGGCTGTGGGGTGTTGGCCAGCGGCAAGGCCTTGGTCTTCAACAGGGACAGCAGGAGACACTTGGTCACCGCTCCACTAGACAGTTCCCAGGCCAGGTAATCACAGTGCTAATAAAAAAACATGAATTTAAAAACTGAAAACAACTTCTATCTTGCATACTGTACAGCAACATAAACAGAGACGTGAGGGAACTCTCTTATGCAAACATATTCTTGCACATCAGCATGCACACGGCAGCTCAAGATTCTGCTGATTTTGCCATAAGAAGATTACTTTGTAAAACTGTGGCTTGTGTTCATCAGGTGTCTTTACTTATGATTTATACTGCAAATGTTCCAGCCAGTCAGCTAGTCACTCTCCTCCTCCACCAATCCCTCTTCCATCATCCTCTGTGTTCCTGTGCTAGGAGATGGATTGTGATCATGGGGAGGACTGCAGATGAGGGGAGAGATGAAAGGGGAGAATGAAAATGTTAGAGAGAAAGATAGAGAGGGAACGATGAAGTTAGATATGGCATCTGTGTTAGATTGATTACTCCAGTTGCGGCTCTCTGTGTGCCACCTGATGGCCATATTTAATGCCAGTTTCCTGGCTGATTGAGTGAACAGCTGCCTGTAAAAGGGAAACCGCAGCGCTATTGAAAGCACAGCTCAGCCAAGGACAGAGAGAGCTGGGGGGGGGGCCCGGCTGGCAACCTGAGATAGATGATGGAAATTCTAATAAATATTATATCAGTATAGATTATAATATGCCAGCCAAAACAAAGATGAACACATTAAAGGATGGAAACTCTTGCTATATTAGACCTACGTGTAGTTAACATGAATACAAGGGAATAAACTGTGATTCTCATTCACTCTCTCTCTGTCTTACTCTTACTTTCCCCCCACCTCCTCTCATCTAATTTCTTCTCATTCATTTAATCGTCTCATCCATTATCCTGCCACCTTCCTCCCACCTCTCTGCTCTGCATGACTGCTTGTTTATCTACCCATCTACCCCTCTCTCCCTCACCTCTCCTTCCTAAACACATTCACGGTCACCTTACTTTTTTTGTCTTCACATTTATCAACCTTCCCTTTTGTCTCTGTCTTTGCCACTTCCTCTATTTATATGTGGTTCATTCCAAATGCTATGGTGCTCTCCATCTTTCTTTATCTTTCCATAATTTTGTTACTTTTTTCTTTTTCTGCAGGTACCTACAGTTTACGCTTCGCCTGGGCAGCCGTAGCACCCTGAGCTCGTGTCCTGCCCCGGACCAGCCAGGAGAGGGTGTCCTGCTGCATTACTCCTCAGATAACGGCATCACCTGGACGCTGCTGCAGCATTACGCTTACCAAGGCTTCCATGAGCCAAGGTACCTCCTTTGTTAAGGGTGTGTGTGTGTATGCATGTGGTGTGTGTATCTGCCTGCGCACGCTTGTATGCTTATGTTTCCACAGAGACACTGTAACTCTATTAACACACACATTTGCACTGCTAATGGCGTGCTGGAGGTGTAAGCCACTGGGGGCCCATTGAGTCAGTTAGTGCCATCTATGTGTGTAATGAAGACATAGTGGGCTGCGTTCCAGCTGCACAGGCCAGGTCTCAGAGCTCTTCATCAGCACAAGAAAGGTCAGCGGGGGCCAGTGAGTCCGGAACAAGTTTACACATTTATATGACCTGCAGGTCTGAGTGCAGAATTTTGCTTCATGAACATGTTTGTACAAAACATAGAGCATCAGACTTCGGAAAGAAAAAAACATTATGTATCTGTGGCTTTTAGAGTGTGCTATGAGAAACCGGAGAGTGACATAAGATGCTGTCATAAATCTTGTTTACAGCCATCTGCATTGTGTCAGAGTCTATTTAAGAATGTACAAGTGTACATTATTTACGAACAGCAGACTGTCTCTGCAAGTCAGAGTCTGAGTCACAGTTCAGTCAGCGTGTGTGATTAATTCAAACCAAAATGTCAGCATAGACACTTTCCCCCAAATACATCTCACCCTTCTTACATTCGTGCAGTTGTGACCATGGCAGATACATCATCTAAATCAACTTTGTATAATGTGTCAATAGAGTTTAGTTTAATAATGTCTCTCTCTACTCTACCAGGATTGTGTCTGTTGAACTTCCCTCCGGTGCTCGTAAGTTTGGTGTGCAGTTCCGTTGGTGGCAGCCGTACCATTCAGGCCGCGGGCACGATGTGTGGGCCCTGGATGAAATCAGCATGACCTCTGTGCTGTTCAACACCATAAGTCTCGACTTCAGCAACGTTCTGGACGTCACCCAGAGTCTGGGTTTCTACCTTGGCCATGTTCAGCCTTACTGCCAGCATGACTGGACCCTCAGGTAGGAGACTCAATGCTCTGATACGAATACTGCTTTGGTCAGTATTTGGCTCTGGCATGTGAACATTTTTCTCTTTAATTTTCTGAATGGTTTTCCAATGGGCCGAACATGATTAAACAGCTAACATCTGCCAGTAACTAGTCACTATTAAAATATAAATTTCCTGCATGTTTTTGCCATTTTGCCCTTTTAAAGTCATTTTGTGTGAAATTTATAACTTTCAAAAGTGTAGTGTCAGTCATTGTATTAGAAAGCAGATAGTCTTTGTAAAATAAGCAACATGTAGATGTCACCTGTTTTCGATCAGGATCATCTTTATCCCTACAAGCCCAAAAATAACATGCTTAGAGCATTTTTTGAAATGCTACAACCACAAATAATTCTACAAATATTGACTTTAATGCAGCTTAAGAAATGCAGTATCTCCTCCTCCATGTTGTACTCCAGTTTCTCTGGTGAGCCAAGTCCTGGCTCAAGTATCCGATATGTGGAGACTCAGTCAATGCAGATCGGAGCCTCTTACAGTCTGCAGTTCTCTCTGGTTATGGGCTGTGGCCGCGAACCTTCCCCTCATATTGACACTCAAGTCCGCCTGGAGTTCTCCACAAATCATGGGCTCACCTGGCACCTGGTGAAAGAGGTAAGAAGTGTGAAATAAATTCAGCTCTGTTTCCCATGTTAAGTGGTTGTAGTATCCGATCCCTGTTGTTTTTACAGCCTGGCCCACACCTTTGTTTACAACCAAAACTTGTAGAAGTTATTTTGGTTAGAGACAAGGAAACATATCATTTATTCATGATCATGAATATTAATTTACTCATTACAGCCTCAGTAATAATGTGTAAATAATGAGAGTCTTTAAATGTGGCAGTTTGTTTCAGATGAGAAATTATCGCAATTACTTTTTATCATCCTGCTATTAGCAAATACATGGCAATACTTGAATCAGCAAGCAGATTATCTTCTCATGATTCAACAAAGATTTTCTGTGATCACAACTGGCTCATAAATATTCATAAGGCACCAACGTATCTGCCAAGATTTTTATTGCCTTTGGAATTGAATAGGGCGTAATGAGTCCTCCATCAGTGAATATTCTCTAATTCTCCCATGTGCATGAAAATGCAGTCATCTGGCAAGTTCAAAATTTAACTCACTGAATGTCCTGTACTATTAAACCTTGCTTGTCTTCCAGTGTTCAAGGTCAGAAACTATAATCCTGTACTTATCTTTTATACGGTGTGTGGGGCTTTTGCAGTCTTTGGGTGTGTCATCCGCTTGTCATGCTGCTGCTGAAGATTTCAGCTGCAAAACAAAATCCACAACTAAAAAAACTTTACTTTTTACATTCTTTAACCAACATTAAGCAACTTCTTCCCCCTAGTCGGGTGTGAATAAAAATGTTATTTAATGAAATCCCTTGTTTCTTTCACTTAGGCTTGTCTGCCAGGCATGCCAAGCTGCTCTGAGTTTACAGCTCCCAGTGTCTACCATCCGTCAGAGTTCAAAGACTGGAGACGCATCACTCTGTCTCTGCCTCAGAAGACTTGGTAAATAACGCAAATTCGCACATTAGACGTTGAAGAAAAGATTCAGAGTGTGCCCTCTGGGATAATTTGTTCTCTGATCTGAGTTTCATGCTTTTTTTTTTGTTTTAAGGCATAAACACATGAGTAAGTGTCAGGTGTAGAACATACAGCAGAAAAAGAAGAAACAAGGAAGCATCCACACTTGTTAATGGCTGCAAGTCCATACACATACATGCATACACAGACACACACCTCTCAGATGCATTCATACAAAGCCTCAGCCATGTGCACAAACTATTCGATGAACGACTCTTTCCGAAAGAAGTGGAGCATGACTTTTTACAAGCATTTTCAGCTGTTAATGTTGCAAAACACTTTTTCAGCAGTGAATGCAACCAAGATTTTATGGCATGTCTTTCTGCAATCCTTTGATGCAAAATACTCAAATACCTCCCAACCACCACACACTCTCACACACACTCAGATATCCTCTCAAATATTTACAGTATTTTGGGAACTTAATTTGGAATGTTTTTGGTGCAGAAGGAAAAACAAGAGATGACATTTCTTTCTATTTATTTTGAAAACAACATTAAGTAAGTTGGCTCATGAGCCTTTAACATCTGCTCAATCTGGTAATCTGAAGGAGGCAGAGAGCTGTATTGCTTCCAAGTCAATTACAAAACAATGCACACTTGATAAAGGATCAGAGACTTTTTAATCAAATGAATATGGTTAAATATCCTTAGCCTTAAACACTCATCTTATGTAGGAAAGAGTTTTCAACTTGCCTGCAAAAAAAAGGCTCATACGCTTTCTTTCTGATTCACTAATCTTTCTGGAAACATAAGAATACTTTGGAATCCTAAAACAAGATCAACTTTAGTATTTAATTTAAACAATATGACACATTCCAGTGCTGGCTCCTTTGTGCTTGTGACACCAATGATTTTAGATACATTCAAGCTCAGATAATCTGGCAATCATCTTAGTTTACAGTTTTTGACACACTGCCAAATCTTTGCCTGATGAACCTAAAACTTTTTAAGTTGTGTTTGAATACACAGCATTCAAAGAAAGTATTTTATGCTAAAAAAAAAGACTGTGAGTTTTCAGTTTAAAGGGGGAACCAAACCGGAAAAAGTCCCATACTGAGCCAGCTGTACTGTGCAGCACAGTTCATGAGGAATACACATACTGTTAACAACCTCAGCTCAACAATGTATTAGCCGCATTCACACATAAACCTTCCCCACTGAGATCTGCGACCTCCACCTCCATTTTACTCCACTACCCAGCTCCTAAATAAAGGTGGTCTAATCTCCTGCACAGTGTGATGAGGGGGTCACAGGGTCATGGCAGTAAATGATAATAAAACAGTCGTGGCCAGCTCTGTATGATCAGGGGTTGGTCTGAGTTGATATAGGTCACCAAAGCAGCAGACCGAGAGACCTTCCTGCTATATAATCCCCAATATACCTGACTATCTATGCTTTTACAACCATTTGTCATTGCTGTGCATGCACCAAGCTGCACAAACATGTTCCCACACTACACACACATTCACATCTGCCGCATGCTTTGTACAGAGGAGATGTGATGATGTTATTGCCCTCTCCCTGACATTTCGTTTCACACAACTGCAGATCACCCCCTTCCAACATTCACAAACACGTAGGAAACACACACAAATAGAAAAAACACACACATGCGATAAGGTTAATCTTTACCTGCCAGAAAACTAAATCCACAAATCTCTATCCCGAGCAGAAAAGTAGATTAGTGACCATAATGTGATGATGCGGTCGACATGCAAGCATTCACTGATGATTTCTGAGATCATGTAATGCATTTGTAACAATATCTATTACTTTTTTATTATTTGTAATATAGTTGTCACTTGAGGCATTGCAGTTTAAATTCCATTTATGTGCATATTGTTTAGCTTCTAGAGTGTGAAGGTAGTTTATTTATCTGTGTGTATGTTTGTCTGACTGCAGGTCCAGTGCCACCCGTTTCCGCTGGATCCAGAACTACTATGGAGAGCAGGATGAGTGGGCCCTGGATGACATCTATATCGGCCAACAGTGTCCGAACATGTGCCACGGTCATGGCTGGTGTGACCATGGACACTGCAGGTTAGCTCTTATATGCATATTAATTTATTCAGTGATATTTTCATTACTTTTCCAAAATCAGGCAACAGTGGAGGCTTATAAACATCTTTCGATGGATGTTTGTAGGACTCATAATAAAGGTCACATGTTGCATTTTAGCACCACTCACAGTACAATTTCTCACTTTACCTTTCATGATTTTGCTTGAGTGTGACTAAAAAATATAGTCAAATCTGCTTTAAATCATTTGACCTTATCTTAATTAATGAGTCACAATATAATAAACAATACTCGGACATACAGGTCCAACACTCTCCAGCTTTTAGGAGATAAATTTAACCCCAATTAAGGAAACATTTCATGTCTTTAAGTCAAAATTCATACTGCTGCCATACACTGTTGTACTTTCACATCATGGTTTAAACTAGTTGTCAACCCTTGTGTATGACCTTTGTATGGGAATTGTACTGTAATTTGTGGTAAAATGTTACATGTAGCACCTGTAAAGCACAGCTGAAGAAATTCTGCCACTGTCTTCTCTCTTAGGTGTGATGATGGTTTCTCTGGGACGGACTGTCAGCCCTCCTCACCCCTCTCCTCAAGTGTCCTCTCTGACTTTGAGTCCCAGGATGCACTCCTGGCCACATGGCAGGAGGTGATTGGTGGAGAGGTGGTCACCCCTGACATGGGCTGCGGGGTTGTCTCATCAGGATCATCCCTGTACTTTAGCAAGGTAAAACGAATTCAAAATTGAGTTAGTCATGGACGTCATGTTTTTGATCTTTTTGTCAGTTGTAAAGGTATCAGACAATGTTTTAAAAACATTTTAAGATTATGTTTTGATGGAAAGTTGCACCATGGCCAAAAAAATAAGTGATTAGGTTTAGGGCAAATCCAAATCAGGCAGCTCCAAAAACTTTTTTAACAATTTCTTAACATTGCAAGAATGTAGTATTGTCATATTTAACATGAACTGCACTTTTTTTCTGAGAAAGAAATCTGATACATGAATCCTATCATTTTCCTTGTTCGTTTTGGTGCAAATCCAGGTCCAGATTAAAATTGTAAAAATATTTTGAGTTATTGACATAGCTAATTTAGAAGACTGTGAAAACTTGGCAGAGTCACTATATGCAAGTTCTGATTGCTTTCAAGTCATTTCTGCCAACAACTGCTGACCTTTAACCTCTGAATTACCAAGAAAATACATAGTTTTTTCAGTCATAGCATGGCTTTGTCATAATTTATTCTGATCAGATGGAAGATGTGCTTAGTTTTTATTCGGCTGCATAAAGCTGATGTATTTTAGTGACCACATCCTTTTTCTAAGTTAGCATGCAAAGTTCGACATCAAGTCATTATGGCTGTTTGAAAGAAACCATTTTTCTTATTAGTTGCAGCAACATGTATTTGACCATTAATAAAGACATAGGAAAACAAAACAATGCTCAAATTTTTCATCACTTCATTGTAGCAATCTTAACATCTCCTTGGTTACAAAACAAATACCCTGCCCAATATGTATGAATATATGTGTGTGTTGTTGTCAGGCTGGACTGAGGCAGCTGGTGAGCTGGGACCTGGACACAGAGTGGGCGGAGTTTGTGCAGTTCTACCTGAGAGTGGGTGGAGACTGGGCAGATTGTAACCAGGCAGACAGCAGGGAGGAGGGAGTACTGCTGCAGTACAGCAACGATGGAGGCATCAGCTGGGGACTCATCGCTGAGATGTACTTCACTGACTTCACCAAGCCTCGGTGAGAAACCTGCTGATGACCACAGGAGAAAATAAATATTGCATCTACACAAGAGCAGAAGATCTGCTTTAACTATTTCTGTTAGTTGGAAAGTTTTCAATGTTACTGCAGTGATTGTATATTTGGAAGAGACATGTAAGTAACTTTTTTTGTTCCTCCGCTCAGATTTGTACACTATGAGCTTCCTTTGGCCTCTAAGACGCCTTCCACAAGGTTTCGTTGGTGGCAGCCTCTTCACTCTGGGGAAGGCTATGACCAGTGGGCTATTGACGATGTTATAATTTTGTCAGAGAGGGAAAAGCACATCATCCCCATGGCAAATCCAACTCTGCCACAGGTCAGGAATCAATCCGACTTTTTCCACTAACTTGACGTTTTTTGGTCTGATCACACACAGCATCTTCCGCTTCATCTTGAGATATTGCCTTTTTTTGTCGTAATGGAAAGTGTCTGCCACACTGAGATAAAACAGCTATAAAATCTTCAATCTTTCCTGGATTGAATCCATTCATCCATTTAGGAGAAATAAGAACTACTGCAGACACTCGTACCTGTTAACAAAACATACTAAAATAAAACTATCATCCGTCTCCACAGAACTTTTATGAGAAGCCAGCATTCGATTACCCTCTGAACCAGATGAGTGTGTGGCTGATGCTGGGTAATGAAGGCATGGAGAGGGAAAGCAACAACAGCTTCTGTGCCCCAACACCCTCTGCCATGGTGTTTGGGCGCTCTGATGGCGATCGGGTGGCTGTCACAAGGGACCTAGCCCTACGACATGGCTACACTCTTCAGTTTAAGGTACC
>JAQNCA010000028.1:17418154-17443190 GCA_029783725.1 Acanthurus tractus
CTTAAGGGACAGTTTTCAGACAGCAAAACACGAATCAAAACATCGCAGTGAATAGCGGTGAATAGCGACAAAAACAGTGAAATCTTGAATAAGAGGTGCAAACTGACAATTTTAACATGATATTGCATTCCCGAAAAGGATTAAACACAATGTCACAAGATGAGATAAAAATCCTGCAAAATGGCGTTTATTTTTTATGTGCAGTTCACAATCCTTGAGGCTTTTTTTAGTGTAATATTATACATATACAAATGTCTATAATACTGTGTTTGTGTGTATATGTGTGATGTAATCCATCACTTTACCTATATCTGTTTGTTTCGTTCTTGCTGCTACCTCTACTTCAGACTGCTGTAGTGTTTCTGACTTAGCTGCTAATTTACAAGCCAACAGACACAGTTCAGTGATCCTACTTGAAAAACTGCTACTGATTGTGGGTCCAGCATCTATTTTACTTCAGCCCAAGCACTGAAAGCCTTTTTCATTCATATACCAACGTCAGTTCCAATGCAGGGCATCTGGCATCATTGATTTTGAATGAAGGCCCTTTTGGCAGGAGAGTTTCATCCGACTAACCTCCTCCATCCAGCTCCTTGCATGGCTTTATGGATCAACTGTTGCAACAGCTCTCCATCCCCTTTTTCACTCATGGCTGTCTGTCTGTCTATGGACAACAACAACATGACTGTGAAGCAGGCGATCCCTCCTCACTGCCTCAGGTTTCTGATTAAAAAATCAGAAAAAAAACATGTCGTCACACGCTCACACACACACACACAAATACTTTAACACATGCAGTTTACCAGCTCCTCATACTTCATCCACCTCCACACTTTCACCTCCACAGCATCACCCATCACACACACACACACACTCGCACACAGACGCACACATATGCATCATCCCCCTCCCTCCCCCACCCCTCCTGAACCCCCCCGCTTTGCAGAGGCCCCTGCCTGCCCTGGCTGCACTCCTGGCTCACTGGCACCGCCCTGCTGGATGGAAGAGGCAATGAACAGGCTAAGCAAGAGCGATCTTCCGCAGCTTTTCTCTGTATCTTCTAGTTTCAAAACAACCCCTCCTCTGCTCACAACCCTGCACTTTTTTTAGTTCTGGTTTTGTTTTATGTTTTTTCTCCCAGTGACGGCTGTTAACTCTGACCTCAAACACTCAGAGTCAGAGTTTCCCTCTCGCATCTGTGGTAGTATGTTTGTAGACTCTGTGTCCCATGTCTTGTCTTGTGATATTTGGTCTTGGATACTTGTAGCTAGCTCTACCGCCATGTTCACCATCTAGCTGCCCATTTTTGTGCAGAACGTAAACAAATCGTTTGCGTAAAGAAGTCATGTAGAGTAGCGCCACCCATTTTCCAAACCATGAGACCCACACAGCTGTTGAGTGTTTGAGGTTGCGGCTGAAACATGATTAAAAATGCCAGCATGAACCTGAGTGTGAGTGAGTACGGAAGCTGCATTCGATCATTCGTGTGTTCGTGCGCATGGAGGAGAGTGTGTGCATGGGACTGTGTGGATTTGTAGTGCCCTTTACAGGGTCACTAACGTTCACACCCCTCCTCTTTCCCTCCCTCCTTCACTGTCTTTGTATCCCTGCAGCACCCGCAAACAAAACTACATGATGAACTTTGCCAGACAGACCGGCGGGCGTCACTACTACAGCCGCAAGAGGCGGGCACTGCTACAGCGTGCCTGAACCCGCGAGAAGGGATTCGCCCTCTGACCTGCCAATTACACATCGACCTGCCATGCTCATCCTTTTTCTCCTGACGACATATCGCCCCGTCGAGTCCCATCCACCGGTGGATTCCAGTCAGCCTTAGACTTCCCTCACCCACCTCTCCCTGCCTTCTGCCACACACGGGCCATCCAATCAGTTTACGCCAGCCAACCAAGGCCTTCCCAACCACATGGATCGGCGGGAAATGAAACTCAGAAGAAAGGAGTGAAGCGGCCATTTTGCTTACTTTTTTTTTTTTTTTTTTAAATGGACGGTCGGGGTTTCTAGTTGTTTTCTAATTGTTGCTGTGGTTCCTATGATTCCTGTTCCCACCTCCAATAACCCTCCCCTCCCCGGCTTACCTCCCCGTCACTCCCTCTTCCTCTCCTCATCCTCCTTTTCCTACCACACTGTGAAAATGAAAGATAATATATCACTGCTGAACTGACCAGCTGATTGGAGCGTTGCCTCCTAGTTCCACTGAGCCGCCGCCGGGAGGGGGGAGGACAACTCCACTGCCGCCAACCAGTGCACCAGGAGAAAGACCATGATGATGATACTGACCATTAAGAGGAATAACGGTGATGAAGAAGCTCAAAAAAGAAAAAAGAAAAAAAAAAAAGAGTACTGTGTTCTTGCTGTTCTGTGTGTCTGTGGGTTCTTTTCGTGATGAGTTGACTGTGGTGTTCTGTTCATTTGTTTGTTCGTTTTCTACTAATTCATATGCTTTTAAGGGGGGGAGGGGGGGGATGCTGGGTTCTGTTTCCTTTTTCCTCATTTATCTGGAACGGTTGTGGGCAGGGCGGGAAAAGCCCGGTCTCCACGAGAAGAAGGAACGAAATAACGATTTGCACGACGGGAAAAGGAGAACATGAGAAAAAAAAATTAAAGACTGAATAATGATTTTTTTTTAAGTCATTTTTTTTATATATGTTGGTTCCCGAAAATACAGATATTTATGGTAAATGGTTCTTCACGTTACCTATTTAAGATGCACTGTGCGTGGAATCTGTATGTTATTTTCTAGTGTTAAGTTATTAGGCAGTCGAGTCGAGCTCTCAGACTGCGTCATCTCCCCTCTTCCTTCTCTTCCCTCTTCTCTTGTGCTGTTTCCCCCCTTCCCATCTCTCTCTCTCTTTCTGCTGATTTCTGAAACCTGGAGGTGAGGCTCTATTGGTGTTGTTTTTTGAAGTCTGTGTAATATGGACCCTCTGCCCTCAGTGTAACTCCAGTATAGCAATCTCCTGTATATATATGTATATCCACAATGGGGAGACCCAGCAGCCTTATAAAAGGGAAATAAAGAACTGTCCAAACCTCATACTGTACACATTGCTTCAGCTGCTCTCTTTCATTTGTTTACACTTTTCTTATTGTCAACAAATCTCGACCATGTTAGTTCATCAATACACTCCAACACTCAGCTCAAAACCCACTCTCATTGAATCTTAATAAAGTTATTTTCAACAGTTAATAGACATTTGGTGCTTTAGTGAGTGTGAACTGTAGCAGGATGTTTGATTTGAGTTGAGTTATAATCGAGAGCTGTAACCATTGTTCATTATGGTGAAGAAACACATCACCTGTTGAACAATAGACCTCATTGATGCTTTTTTAGTTAGTTGTTTATAGACATCAGAGGAGCTTTAAGCCATTTTGGTCTTTCCATGGGACATGTTGACAATAAGAACATACAGTCTATCACCAGTCTTGTCTGGTATGTGTGTTTGTGTGTGTGTGTGAGAGAGAGAGAGAACGAATTTTTGTTTCTTATTTAAATATTTATTGATAGACATTAAAACATAAAAGCTGATTTGTTAAAAAGATTTTAAGAGATATAAATGTATGCAAGACTTTCTGTCATCTCAGTGCACACCTCAGTGTTTTCAGACTGGGTATCCACCAAATACACATGCAGCTCCTCTGCATTACTCAGTGTTGATGATGCAGAGATGCCTGAGCTCTGCTTGGTATCCAACCAACCAACCCTTCCCCTCATTGAGATAAACCTCTTAAAAAAAAAAAAAAAAAAAAATCAGCATTATTAGGAGTCTTTAGTCACAAGCTGTTGGTGATCACAGCTGCAATCAGAAGTGTGAAAGTGATGTAGAGCGAGTCGGCCGTGACGGTCGGGCAAAAGTTACAGTATGGCTGATCACAGCAGCCGTAGCTCATGGTGTAGATCGTTCCTTTGAAGCGGAGACTGTGCACCAGGCTGCACTCCTTTTTTGACATGCAGCCCCTGCCCGACAAGGCGCTGTGGTTTCCATAGCGACCATCTGCCTTAAAACACAACTCATCAGGAGGGCACTCTGTCACAATGAGCTCAAATTTACTCTCCTTCTCCATGATGGGACTGTAGTAGCAAAGCAGGTTGTCACAGAGCAGCGAGGGGAGGAGAAAATAGAGCCACAACACAGCAACACGCAGGAGCTGCAGCATGTTCGGCCTGCAAGTTAGGAGAAACATGAGGTAGTTTATAGCATTTGGCTATAAATGTAAACAAAGTACAACAGCAGTAATTATTACTGCAGTTCCATAAAGCTAGGAGACTTTTCAGAGAGGTATAGCATTGGTTAAGCTCCAACACATGTATCCTACAGATCCCATAATGCAACTTGATGGCATCCAGACTGCATTGTAAATTTCCATAGTCAAATTTAGAAATTTCACATTTCAAAATTATACTCAAAAGCAAATACAATCTGATCTGCATCTGGTTTGGATAACATGAAGGTGGCCAAAACCAGGATTTTCCATGTAATCTGTGTCTTTCTGTCACAAAAGAAACAGATTGGAGTCACATGAGAGCAAGTAAGTGTTTTAAAAAATACAAAAATCTGATTTGGGCCACATTTGCTTGCAGTTAGAAAAGGATCAAATCACATAACTCAGGTAATTATATCAGACTCAAAGATTATTCAAAGTCAAAACAGATGCAACACAACCGTTATCTTTTGCTTCCTAGTAATCAGAGTTATCAATTTATTGCCTTTGGCATGTTAAATCAGTCAAAATTAGTCATCCCTCTGTTTTCTACTTTAATGATTATCACTGACATTGAAGATATTCTGGAAGTTAACTGGATGAAATCTCTTAACTTTGATTCTTTTGCACAGGTGTCAATGATCTCTGCTGATTGTCACAGTCAAGAAGGTCAAAGCAGTAAACACAGAAACAATTTCAGCATTCAACTCCTCTCCCAAAATAAACCTCTGAGGTCTCTTAAGCTAAAAAAGTATAACAAGAACTCACCTGCTCATAGTAAAGGTTCTAACTCCAATCAAACATGAAAAACTTTTCAAAGTTTCGCCTGATGAAATCTTACTTCACCACTGATTGCCGGATCTCTCTGATCAAGCCACACCTTCCAACACACCTGCTTTAAAATAATCCACAAAAATGCAACAACACTAAGTGGGTGCTTAATTATGGTGCTTTTATTCTGCTGCATTTTTCAGTAACCACAGAACAATGTCAGCAATCACAAAGGTACAAAATAATTAAGTTAATAAAAATAAATCAGAGGAACCACACAAAACAGAGACCATTATGCATTTTTTTCTTTTTTACTCATTGGTCTAGCAAAGGTGCTAATACCTATTAACACCATTTGGAGACTCGGATTAGGACCTATGGCAAACAGGCCTCTCCTCAGCCTTTTGAAAGCACTTTTATGAGACAGTGGCAGGTGATGTTGAGCTTCTTGATGTGTAATTTATACATGAATCCCAAGTTTCCTCCGCAGGAACAATAGTAACGTTTGAAGAATCTATTTTGTCTTTGATCATGCCCAATAGCCGCTTCAGGTTGTTGTGAGACTTTGGCAGGATGTTACATTTGTCTTTGCAGCAGCAGGTGTGGCTGACATTGTACTCGACCCCCTGATAAGACATGATTTCATGGGAGCCACAGAGTTCAGCGTCCATGCAGCCCTGTGCGGACAGGATGTTTATGGGGCCGTAGCGGCCTGTGGAGCTGGAACAGCGTTGATCGGGCAGACACTGGCTGGTGATGTTGAGGCAGGACTTGCCTTTGTGCTGCAGTGGACAGTAGTAACACAGCAGGCTGTCCAGGCTCAGAACAGGGAGGACCAGAGTGGCTGTGGCCAACAGGATGGAGGTCAGAAACCAGTGTGGCCCCACCAGATGGACTTCCAGACTCATGTAAATACACAAACAGAGTTAAATAGGAGTGATTACTGAAAACACACTTTCATATAGTTACCCATATTTATCCTGTTCGTTGCATACCTGCTCTTTCTCAGTGATCCCATCTTCCTGTAAGTAAAAACCCCGAGAACCTGAAGGTTTTGTCAAACTGATGAACCTCTAAACACCAGCAAACATGCTGATTACCAAGCAGAAACAGGTGTGTCTTTAAAGCTGTTTGTTTTTATTTTTATCAATCATTTTAGAAACACAAATATACAACACACATTGCTTTTAACTTATATTGAACTGCCCAAAAATAAAACCGTATCCTTCGAATCATTCTGTACACATCTTTAAAAAAGGTATAATTCTCAACTGAGACAAAGGAGAGGACTACAGTGCCATCTGCTGTCTGCTGACAGAACATGTCACGAGGGAAGAGATTGACTTCAAATGATTTGATGTGGTGAAAGCAGCTGTTGATTGTCACCCAGATGTTATTTCTATACCTCATGATGAGGCCACTCTGTTTTGCATCTGCAAGGCAAAACATTAAGGACGACACTGATAAATCTTCTGAGCTTCTGAGTTTTCTGCTCATAATCCATAGGAAGATGAGAGGGCGAGCTTTCCCTCCTTGTACAAAGGTTCCTGTAAATGACAAACATTCTTTTAGCTCAATACCATCCAATATTTTTTGATAAAGAATGGAGGTTTTTGTGTATCATCGGTATATTTTTATGTTTTGCTTACGGTCAAATCATCCTCATCCTCCACTTCTTGCACCTCTGCGGGGTCGTAATTGTAAAGAGGAATAAGGCTGTGGCGTAACTCATCTAATCTGGAGCAAAAACGTACAAAAGGAACCAAATTATGACAGAAAATAGCAAATAACAGATTTCAAGTTAATTTGAGAGCTGTGTTTTACCTTGATCTCCTCCTGATATAAACAACCTAAAGAGAAGCACAACAGTAAAAACCCAGTGATAACTCGACATTACAGTCATTTGAAGTCAACCATGTAGACGGTATCTTACCACTGCCACTACTGATCCAATCAGTGTGAGTAGTACTATGGCGAGGAGTGCATAGTAACCAGGAAATCCAGTTTTGGGAGCAGGGGGTGAAATGTGGGGAGTTGTGTGGTTGAAATGCATCTCTTTCTGCCTGTTCTCCTCCGTCATACACCCCTTTACCGCATGTACCTCAGTTGGCACCTTTGTGACACATTCAAAGGAATGCCGTCGCTGTCATGCCCGCCGAAAGGCCACGTTTCTCAACCCTGAAGAAGAATCACATTTATTACTATAGAGAGTTTAACAAACACTGGCAGAGTTTACAAAGTTTACTCATCCAAAAATCCATGTATAAGACTTTCAAATTAACTAACAAGGAAGTACAATGAAGTTTTCTATAATATGCAAAACATTTCTTAACTAAAAGTTTCACTCTTACCTTGTGTGTCATTTGTGAATACGCTCACTCATCCTTCTTGTTGCTTTCATTTCATCTTACATTAGAAACTCAGTGTTCATACTCCACATAGTTTAACCTGCTCAATGACATTCCTGAACAAGGAGTGGATATGATGCAGTGTGCTGATTGACCTGAGTAGGTGCTCGTTCAACAGGCAAAGAGTGGGAAATGCATTAAAATCATGAAGGTTTATTAGAGGGAGCGGTTTCTGAACAACTGTAATTTAAGAGCCAAAAATATATTTGATGTTGTAACTAGTTAATCTTCACAACCACTGAGTGTACACACATGTAATGTTCTCTTGCCTCCAGCAGGGGGAGTGTTTATATGTGCTGCAAGAGGTGGAGAGGGGGAAGGAACACTGGCAGGAGGTGAGGAAACATATGGGAAGCTTTCCAATTGTTGTACAGGTCTAACTGGCCGAGCATGGCTCCAGTCAAGCATTCAGCTCACTGACACTGGCAGGAGGCTTTGAGGGTGAGTGCCAGCCGGCAAAAAGCTCAAAATACTTTGCAGCATGATTCAAGTTTTGTGTTTGGAGTTAATTTCTGCTTATTTACTTAAAAAATACCAAACGAATTATAGTTTTCACTGAAAACAGTTTATGATTTCAGTTAACTCAGGTTGTGCTTGTCAAATGAAAGTTTTATGGTATACTGTAAACAGGACAGGTTCTTTTAAAGACCTTTGTCATGTTTCACTTTACATTAGTGTACAATAGATGCAACGGCGCGCACCAGTGGATTTCCTGCTAAGATTTGAAAGCTTGTTAATTATTAGACCAACGTAAACTTCAGCTTCAGTCAGGCTCCGGTCAAGAAACAGGTTATTCCTCCTGTGAGTAAGTCTCTAATATGTTTAATTCCTAATTCTAGTTTTCATGATTGTTTTTTTAAGTTCTGCCTGGATATGAAGTGAGGACGCGCTGAGATAAAACCATCTACGAGGACTTGTACAACTTCTAAAAATGTGATGGATCCTCCTCAAAGGCCACACAGATCAATCCAGAGACAAGATGCAAGTGACCTCCCCATGCCCCTGACGGAGGATTTACATGGATCAAACCCTCCCGAGTACCTTGAAGTCTTTCCTGATGAAAATGAAACACATGTGTACGAGAGCATCTCACCTGTAACTCCAAATGAATCCCAGCCCAAACCCCCAGACCATATCTGGGGTCACAGGGAAGAAGATCCCGGGAGTACACAGCCCCAAAACACAGATGTGCTTCCCCCTATCCCACCTCCCAAACCACTCAGAACCAGGCTTCCGAGTGCGTGTTTGCCCGATAGACCGGGCAATGTACCCCCTCCTGTTCCCCCCAGGACACGAGCATCCCTCACCAAAAACACGTTTACTGACCCTGCTCAGAGACTGAATCGTTCCAGGACAGAAATAGACGATCATGTGAGTATCTCTGCTAGTTTCTTCCTCAGCAAAGACAAAGAACTCCTTTGTGATTCAGCAAAATGACTCATATTAATCTTTTTTGGCATCAGGACCCTTGGACCATGAACGCAGTGGACACTCCACAAGGCAGCAGCAAGAGTCTGGCTTCTTTTTGTACTGCAACTTCAAAGTAAGAGACTGCATGAAAATTTAGTTCATACATATTTTTGGTTGTTTATTTTTCAAAGATGTTTTCCAAAAAGCAAGTTCAGTAAATATAAAATACTACATATAATGCATATGAAGAGATGTGTTTGAAATTTCAACCCTTAAGACACCAAAACAACCTCAAACATAAACAGTTTTAAGGACTTTAAGTCGGACATATTCACTGTATCTGACTTATTACACTGACAAGATATTTTTTCTGCTTTTCTTCTTTCAACATGACGTTTTCGTAGCTTCAATGAGCTCAAATTAATCATGTATTTCATTAATATGACTTTCAAGTGTTAAACATGTTTGTTGTCATGCAAATCTGATTCCAAAAAGCTGGGATGCTGCTTTAAACATAAATAAAACAGAATATTAATCCTCTTAGACACATACTCTGATGGCTCTGATGTTTTACTTCACTAACTTCAATGATTCCTGTGAATGTCTGCTTACTCTAAATGTAATGCTGGTGACGCCTTCCAAACAAGTTTCAAACAGTTTGGTTCCAGGAAATTGTTTCTAGGTTTATTTTCACATTTCTCACAACATCCCAACTTTACAGGAATCAGGTTCCACTTTCATTTTCACTCTAAAAACTTGTTCTTCTTCCTCACCTCCGGCAGTCTGATGTCACAGTACAAGCACACAGACAGGGTTCATAACTCAGGTGTGGTTTGGGGTCGAGTGTTGCAAATCCACCCTGCACTGCTGCAGCAGGTGGAGGTGATTGTCAGTGTGTCCAGTGACTGGGACAATTACCAGCTCCCCTTCCCCACCACAGGTAAGATTAACCGGCACAGATCCACAGTCACTGAAACTAACTGGAATTTGCACCCTTGGATAATTAAGAGATTTAAGCAGCTGTCTTTTATCGGATGTCACACCTTAAGAAAGGATCAAGGTGTGTTATGTGTCTCTTTCATCCATTGTTGCAGTGGTGATACTGCAGTCTAAGAATATTTTTTATGTAAAGTTGCTGCATTTAAAACTCTACTTGTTATTGTAACTTAGTATGAAACAGTAACCACAACTTTCAAATTATTATGCTGGAATAAAAAGCACAATATATAAATGTAAACTTCAGTATGTAAAACTATAAAGCAACAGAAAATAGAAGTAGCATTGCTTTTATACCACGCTCAAGTGCAGCTTGATTATATTTACTCAGTTACATTCCACTGCTGTATTGTTGTTGTACACAACAGTATCACATGTTAATAAAAGAGTGTGGACTCTGAAATCAAGATTTTTGGGGGTTTTTTTTCAGTGAACAGGACAGTGAAGAGTCTGATTGATGCGATCTTCCAGCTGCTGGACCGCACTCCCAGTGCAAACGATCATTATGTTTTAAAACTGTGCAACTCTGATGAGTATCTCCAAAAGTAAGCCACAAATCAAGACACTGAAGTTTAACAATGAGCTTTGAGGTACTAGTACATGACGGTGTTGTCATACATGTCACGCTTTAATATCTCCCCATAGTGAAGAAGTGCTGGGTATGCATGAGACCATTCAGATGTACTGCAAGTTGAAACTGGCCGTGCCCCTTCGTCTGCTCAACTTCAATGATCTCAAACACAGCCTGGCTAGAGATGTAAGTCAGTTCAAACTCCATCTTTGTTCCCACTCTGCAGTGTAAATCATTTACCAAGAAGAGCTGGCCTGTCTTAAGACTTTTATGGTGCTTTCACGAACACGTGAGCTCCTGGCCGGCCTGTTATCATCAGGGCTGCAGAAACCACCACCCTGAATTCTTGACTTTGTTCTGTTTACACAGCAAGTCATGGCTGGTGTGGCATCTAACAACAAGACTGAAATAGAATGAAGGTGAACCTAATGTGTTGTTATATTAGGTTATAAAAAGAAAATAAATGCCTTTTAATGACTCTACATGCTTTATATTAAAATTTAAATGAGTGTACTGAATTTATTCAGAAAACACCACACAATAAATCACTGTGATCCTGCACAACAATCAGTATTTGAACCTGTGTTTTCTCTTTTAAAGAGGGAGGACGACACAGGCTCGTGTCAACTGTATCAGCTCCTACGTCCTCCTGTTGTCTTCAGCACCTGCAAGTAAGATAACATGCAGCCCTGCATCCCACATCAGCTTTGTGAAATGGTTTCATTATCAAAAACAACAACCGTTCAGTGGGTCATGTGTCAACCTGCGTCTGTTTGCAGGAAACACTGGGAAAGGTAGCTTTGCTTTGTGGTTTTTCTGTTGCTTTATTGTCTGTGTGGGTTGAACTTTTCCTCCTCTCTCAGGCTGAGCTTGCAGAAAGTGCTAGACAGCTACAACAGAGAGGTGACAGAGCTGCTGAGGTCAAAGGTCAGTTAAGACAGGATGACCATATATCTCTCACACACATTAAACAGTATTTGATTATGATTCCTTACATTTGTTTTAACTTGTAAACATGCTTAATGTTGGAGAATCCAGCTGTATATGTAGGAGTGACATTTCCCGAGCTGACTGTCTGATGTGTGTTTGGTGTCTGCAGTCTGGGATGAACGTTAACGTGATCGTGGGCTGCATTCGCACCATGAGCAACCTTCTGTGTGGGCTCTCATGTCAGGAGCTGGAGGACTGTATTGGCAGGCTCAACCGAATCAATCCCATACCTCTGGTACGATCTGATACATATCTGTGAAACTTAGAAATAAACTTAAAAATAAAAGTTCACATAGTCATGCAGTTTAAGTCTTTTATGCAATTTTTCTTATATACTGAGTAGCTATGACACTGTGGTGCATTAAATATATGTGAAATAAGTGCTGATGTCACCAATCAGCAATGCAAAACAGTCTTTTCTTATTTTTGTTCCAGAGTCATGATGAGATGTTTGAGTGTGAAACTGGTGAGTAGCTGTCATTCAACTATTACGCCATTGTTGGTGTGTGTGTGTGTCTCTGGGTGTGTGTGTTTTTCATACCTCTGTGCCTGCAACAGTCATGGCTGGAGGCATTATTTTTCAAGCTGTCTGACAGTAAATGAGCCAAATTATCATGAGCCTTGAATCTCAGGAATGGCTGCAGGGAATTTCCTGAAATTTGGCTTTTGGACTCCAGGATGACTTTGGTCACACTAATCTTTTTGCTCAGCAGGAAAATGGGCTGATTGTTTCAATCCTCTGTGCTGCCAAGTAGAAGATTAGTGTGAAGCATAAAATTTTAGAATTTGTTTTTTTTTTTTTTTCTCTGTTTGAAGGATTGAAGTCCAAAACAAACTCAGTGGTGTTGCTGATATCGAGTTTCAAGTGATTGTTTTTGCATGTGACAAAGCCCTTCATCAGACCTCTGCACTCCTCCAAAAATGATCAAAATTAAACTTTTTTTCAGGGAATTATTCAGTAAAATGTCAACAAAGTGATAAGTTAAATTTAGGTTACAAAAACACGAAAGAACAACACTTTTTTTCAGAATCAGTGTGAACATCTAACAATGACTTATAACATACAATAATGTACTCAGTAACAGAAATGTATGAATATTGACATATGTTTGGCCACTTGTCAGTAAAGGCTGTATTACAGTATATACAGTCTGAGTAAAATTTATTGTTATAAAATAAAAAGTTTTTCAGAAGACGCTTGGGGAGTGATTGGCCATTAGTTAACGCCAAGTGTTCATACATTGTCATATACATTTTTAGTGTGTTATAAACTATTGTGTAAATGTTTGTATACTGCATGTAAGTTGAGATGTACAGTGTCTCCTGTTTGTTTTATTAACTTTTCATTTGTATATTCTTTCTTTTCCAGCCATGATCATGCTCCACAGTGTGCTGCAAAAAGTTCTGCAGATCTTTTTCGACAACTTCGAGTCAGATTTCAGATGTGAGGAGATAAAGAGCAGCCTGCAAACACGGGATGTGAGCTACAATGCCGATGTCTTTCAGTTCAACATCTCTGCTCTCTACCAGTTACAAACCTCCTGGATGACAAAGTAAGTGTGTATTTACAGTCACAGATACACACAAACACATTTTCATGAATAATTTTACTCGCACACATTTACACAGATGACTTCAGAGAAACACAAAGTAACAAAGACACCAAACTACCACAAAAACAGAGAGCAACTGAAAGGAAACATGGTGTATCTTTGAAACTGGGTTCACTGCTGTAATGTAGGGGTGTGGTACCTGTTGTCTCATGATCCCTCTATAAAAACACGATACAACTAACCACATGACTGATATGAACACTGAATTTTATTGTCTATTATTATCCACTTTATTATCTCTCTCTTCTCCATTGTTTTTAGTTACGAAAGCTTCTCTGTTTACTGTGATTTGACGTACGGAGCCACAAAGATCTGTGATACCGGCATTTCTGAGAACATCAGCACTGCCTTGTCATTCGGAAACAAGATACGGTGTAACCGAAAGTGAGAGTCTACTGCTGCAAAAAATATTTTACTGTACTTAACTTCCTCTTTCTTTGTTTTCACAAAAGCCCCTTTATCATTGCTCAAAAGAAGTGAAAGTAAATTCAGCATCTTAAAGGAGAACTTAGTGTCTTTGCTGTTTGTCAGACTGATAAAGTCTTATGTGATCATAAGTGTGTGTTTAAGAAGAAGCAGTTGAGAAAACAAAGAACAATGAAAAAAGTGTCATTTTTTTAAACAAAAGGAGAAAAAACAAGTTTTTAACTGCATGTGTGTTCTTTAAATTTTAGGATGGTGTTTCCTGTTCCAGTAAACCAGCTCCCATATGAGTGCATGTTGACTTTTCATCTCAAAGGCTCAAAGCGAGGCAAGAGCCCTGAGCTCATAGCCTGGGCTGTACTGCCTCTTTACAGCGACAGGTGGGTGTTTACACAACATTTACACCATCCCATAAAGTTTTTTTGACTTCATGGTCGTGCAGGAGGAGGTGGGATTGTCAGGTAGGAGGAGGTGGTAGGAAGCTAGGACGAAGCGAAGCACTGAATGAGCAGCGAATGTTTCTGCCCAGTTTGAGAGACATGTGAACATTGTAAAAGATTCAAAGGTTAAAGAAACATGTATTTATTACAATTACGCCCATGTTTGTCTGAACAACCACAAGGCTCTGTGTGTAAAATCAGTACAGCGCCTCTTTTCCTAGTTTTCAAAGTGAGTGTCAGTAAAAGAGATTTTTTTTCATCACATTAAGCTTTTTCCTTTGACTGCTCTTTAATCACAGTATATCTACAAATTACTCAGGAAACCATTTTTCTCCAATTTTATTGTCTCAGTAATTGTTCATATAAAGTGTAATGATAGTCTTTTGTCAGGCAAAGCACAGCTCGGATCTTTTAAACATCCTGAAGAGTCAAAATGTGGATGACTCTGTGTTAATCTGCCTAATGAACTACTGATCTGGTGACAGCTTTCAAATGTGTTCCTCGCTATTTTTTCTCTCACTTATTAATATCTAATGTGTTTAAAAGCTGATTTACCATTGATTGTGTCATTTTTTAAAATGTTTTTCTGTCTCTTATTCATATGCAGTACCTCATAGTTATTATGTATATATTATATTCTGATCTGTAAAGCACAGTTCTATATTTACTAACATATTGTACTTGTACTTTTGTTTCTAGGAGTCTGGTGAAGGGGATCGTTTTGCTCAGCATGTCCATGCTGGCTGAGCTTCCTGCTCCTCCTTCTCCTGCCCTGTATGACAGCCACAGAACACCCACTGGGGTCATACTGCAGGTCAGTAAACATTTTACAACTCTGCCTCCTGTTGACCAAAAACACAAACTACACCACAGCTCCATCCTTCTGCCAAATTCATTCATCATATTCATCCCCAGGTTGAGTTTCCAGATGATCTTGAGTGGAGGTATCAAAGGCCCATCGCACTCCCCGGCTCAATCGAATTCACTCAGCCTTGTGAGGAGCTGCAAAGGAAAATGATGGAAGTGTCCAAGAAGCACTGCCTCTGCTTGTAAGTGAAACAACCATGCATGAATATGTGCCACTTTCAGAATTTTGTATTTATTTCTGGACATAGAAAGGCAGATGAGTGAGATAGAATAGACAGATTTGTCTTTATTTCTGTGTCCCTAAAATCAATCCTGATATTTTCTCACATTCTCTAGTCTGACAAAAAATGAGAAAGCTTTCCTCTGGAGTAAACGCTACTGTACTAACAAAGGAAGCACTTTCCTCCACCTGCTGCTGGGTGGAGCCCCCAAGTGGGAGCCTGAAGACCTGACAGAAATCTATACTGTTGTAGAGAACTGGCCCATCCATCTGCCTGAGGAGGCCCTCTTCCTGCTCAGTGACAGGTAAGTAACATTTGGTTTAATGCATAGAACAATCACAATTACCAAGCTCACTAAAATGGGCATAAGTTGTTGGAAAAGTTGCACTTTTTTATACCAATTTGGCAAAACAGAACTAAAGTACAGACTTTTTTGCGTCCTATACATCTGAATAAAGAATTACCTGTGCAGTATTTGCAGTGCTTCACAGGATAATGGTCGTAGTTCTGTAGTCACAGTGAGCTCAACAACACCAGCATACCGGCAACCCAAAACACATGATTCACATTCATGATTCAGACTGTCCTTAATCTTGTTCGGTGACTCAGTACATCTCCTTCAGTTTTCATGATCAAACTGTGCGGAGGGCTGCAGTTCGCTTCTTTGAGCAGATACCAGACGGAGAGCTAGAGATCTTTCTGCCACAGTTGGTTCAGGTAACACACACCACCGGCCATTACACACGCCGGCTGATAAAGCTACAGAAAACATTTTGTTCACATACTGATTTCCAAAACCAAGACAGTGTTTCATTCGTTTGAGACAACAGATTGATATGAGAACAGGTGGAAGTTTTCTTCTGTGGTTTGATGTCGGTCTGATCAGTTTCCTGTCCTACAGGCTCTGAAGAATGAGTGGGCATTGAACGGACCTTTAGTGATGCTGCTGTTGGAGAGATCATTAAGGAACATTCGGATTGCCCAGCAGCTTTACTGGTGAGCAGCAAAGTCAGATCTCAAACTGAAGGAATGTGCACTCACACTGTAATGTTGCAAAGGAAGCGCAACCTAACGCTGCTTCAGGCAAAATGCATAGAAAGCTTTGCTTTTATTTATTTATTCATTCCATATGTGTCTGTTGTGATGTGGAGTATATTCATCTGCAGAATGTACAGCACAGTTTTGGCATTTATGAATGTTTTACATGCTGGCAGGCTGCTGGAGGATGCCCACACTGACCCGTACTACCAGAGCTGGTTCAGAAAGGTTCAGGCTGCCCTGCGGCACTGCTGTGGGCGGACACTGAGGCAGGAGCTGGAGCATGAAACCCGCCTGGTGTCTGTGCTCATGCATGCTGCAGAGAAAGTTCGCACTGCAGAAAAGACTCGACGTAAGGTCGGTTGAGAAGGACTCATCTGCCCGTTTAATTTACCTGTTGATTCACTGACAAAGTAATTTAGCTTAAGTTTCTGGTTCTTCTGTTTTATGCATTTCTCTGCAGAATGTCTTAGACAGAGAAAAGTCAAAGATAGTGGACTTCTTCAAAGACGGGACCAGCTGTTGTCTCCCACTGGATCCTGCATATCGTGTAAAGGCACTGGATGCTGATGTAAGAGAGTCACACAGCACATTACAACCCTCTGTAAATCTGATTTGCACACAGTTCAACAACAGGAGTGTTTTCTCCTTTTCATTTGTTACCTTCAGGCCTGTAAGGTCTACAACTCCAATGCTGCTCCTCTGGGGATCCCGTTTATCTGCTCTGACCCTCTGGCCAAGCACGTCAGTGTCATCTGCAAGGTTGGTAGCACGACACTCGTACGAGTGGATCTTGCATTAAGCTCATTGTCTTTCTTTTTTTGCCTTCTTTCCTTTCGAGGAAATCAAAGCTCATTTTAGGCAACAGAGCAACTTGCAACTTCTTAAGTAAACTGTCATCATTACTTAGATAAATGTTGTTGTTCAGACAGGAGACAACCTGCGTCAGGACATGCTGGTTCTTCAGATCGTACATGTGATGGACAGAGTTTGGCTGGAGCAGGGGCTGGACCTGCAAATGATCACCTACAGATGTCTTTCTACAGGCACAGCTCAGGGTCAGTTTACTTCTTTATTTTTGTTTTTGAATGGATGTTATTGTTCCTCTGTGGTTGTGAGTTAGTGTTTTTCCATATGTGGTTGCCAGGCCTGGTGGAAGTGGTTCCAGAGGCGGTGACCCTGGGGAAGATTCATCAGGAGTGGGGTCTGACTGGCACCCTTCGAGAGGACACCCTGGAGAAATGGTTTCACATGTTGAACAAAACTAAGGAGGACTATGAGAAGGTTAAACAAACGAAATGTTTGATAACTTTAACCATTATGCTTGACTGTACTCTTTATTGCTGGCTTTGATTTCATGTTACAATGTCTGTCTTGCTGTGCATGCGCAGGCTGTGCAGACCTTCATCCACTCATGCGCAGGGTGGTGTGTGGCCACCTTCATCCTCGGGATCTGTGACCGGCACAATGACAACATCATGTTAAAACACAGTGGACACATGTTTCACATCGACTTTGGCAAGATTATGGGCAATGCACAGAAGTTTGGAAACTTTAAAAGGCAAGTCAGTAAATATAGGAAAGTCAGAACAGTGCAGTTTTTGTTAAACAGTAAGGATACACAAAAAAATTGCACTGTTAAGTCTAAGATAATGATGTGAATTAACAAGAATATTTTCTGTTCATTTCTACAATGAAAGGGATCGATCACCGTTCATCTTTACATCTGAGATGCAGCACTTCATCACGGGTGGAGGAGAGAAGCCTCAGCGCTTCCATCGTTTCGTGGAGCTCTGCTGTGAAGCTTACAACCTTATCAGAAAGCGCTCTTTACTGATACTCAGTTTGCTGGAGCTGGTAGGACTCTAACTAAATAACACCACTGAAGTAAAAAACCTCATAACTATATTTGAGAGGAGATAAAACACCTTTTTACTCATGTGGTTTCCAGATGCTCCGTGCAGGAATGCCAGAACTGAAGGACCTTAATGACCTGCAGTACGTCCAAAACAACCTCAGACCTCATGACACGGACTTGGAGGCCACATCCTACTTTACAAAGTAATTAAAGGCAGAACACAGAAATACACACAGTTTTCAAAGTGTCAGATATTTATTTCTATTGTTCTATGAACATGATTCCTGTGATAACAGTCTGTGTTGTCACTGATGTAGGAAGATCAAGGAGAGCATGGGCTGTGTTGCAGTCAAGTTCAACTTCCTGACACACAGCATGGCTCAAGGGAAGAAACAGGAACCCCGAACTCGGAACGGCATCCCCGCTCCCAGCACCAACATCCAAGAAGCTGTCATCCAGGGATACAATGTCAAGGGAAAAGATGTGGTGAGGCTGCACGATGCTCTTTGTGCCGTGGTATTTCAGACGAAATGTCACAGAGAAATGTTGCCCGATGCACCACAGAGCTTCATGTCACATCCTAATAGTCAGGGGAGATGATGAAACACCTGGAACTGACAGCAGGTTCAAGCATATTTGTTCAGAGAGGAATAACCTCTGGCTCTCAGCTGGTGGTGTGTTTGTGTGTTGGGTCTGCTGTCACTTATGGCCTTCGAGGCAGCAGCACTGTGTTTTCAGAGTCTTTCCCCTCTCTCTCCAGAGTAAAGTGTTTGTGTTTGTTAGGGTTTCATTGCTCTTTGTGTTGAATAGACTTTCTGATGTCAGGTTAAAAGTGTTTGGAAGCTTGTCAGTCAACGCAAAGACTGACCACTTACACTGATTCCACCTATGGCAGGATTAGTAGCAATGTCAAGTATCATTCATTTATGTAAAGGTTTCTCTGTAGATCAGTCACTGAATCACGTGGGGCTTCTATATTTTCATTGTTTTTCAGTGCTAGTTGAGCTTGTTGGTTTAGTCCTGCATAAACATACAGATTCAGTTATGTCACTACTTTTAAAATGATCAAATGCTTTTCAGAACTACTTCAGAGTTACTTAGCTAGGATTTGTTATAAGGCTCTGTCAAAATTAAAGCATGTGGCAGTGAAACATCATGAGATGTTTGGTAACAAGTAGCTAAATATCCCAGCATCATCAACATGTTTCAGTTTACTTGTATTGTATTTGTAACATACTTACTCTTTGGTCTAAGCGCTTTGCAGTAATAGAGCAGCATCTCCAGCCCATATGCAGCTGGAGGAGCTGTTGGGAGTTGTTGTAAACAGGTCAAAGTTTTCATGCATGATTTTACCACTGTGATGAGTGTGATTTTAAAACAGCAGACACACAGCAAGAGGCAGAGAGAAACATGGCTGTATGACTCAATTAACAGTGTGGAAGTGCTGTTCTAGAGCAGGCAAAACTGTGTTTGAACAATCATTTTCTATCTCGTGCCATTATAAATAAACGGGCCTCGAGTTAATGATTGCAAAAATACACCAGTTGTGAATGCCCTAATAGACAGACTTCAAAAACTGTTATATCATGATGCTTTTATGAACACTTCCGTGAAGGAACTATCTTCTAAAGATTTTTTAAGAAAGCCAAACAGACAAATGGTTACTAGACTCCTCATTGAGTTAACTGGGAATCATCTGTTTCGGAACAAGAACAATATTCGCCCGCCTGTGAGCTTAAACATAAGTCTCAAATCATCAACAGTCTCACCTGATTTATTATCTGCAACCTGAAGAAATAATCTGTTTTGTTTGATTTGCAGATTTATGACCTGAGAGTGACCATCCATGATGGTTTTCTGAACAGTGAGAAGACGTTTGGCCAGTTTGAGCTGATCCATAAGCAGCTGCAGAAACACTTCATTGAATCTATGCTGCCTCAGTGAGTGAAGAAAAACACTGTTACAATTTTGAAACACTGCTTTTATTTCCACCAAAAAAAAGCAAAATCTGATGCACGTTCTAACTTCTTCTCTGTAACAGGTTTCCTCCCTGGTTTAAGATGTCATTCACCCCCGGCAGGAGGATGTCTCTGCTGAATAAATACCTGAAACAGCTCTTTGAGGGACCATGCAAGGGAGTAAGTTCTTCTAGTGACTATTGAGTGGGTATTTAACTAACAAACACAAATGCAAACACAAGCAGGGAGCCGGTAAAGCAGTTACAGGTTATTTATTTGCAAAAGAACTGTAACAGATGACTGAAGGGAGGGACAAGGCAGGTACTGGGGCTTGACCTGAACAAAGAGGGACTGAAGACCAACAAGATTTCCAGGGAAATTAAGGGGTGGGTTGATCCATGACAGAGTAGCAGGGTTTGAGGCAGATTGACAGGCTTGATTGGGAAAATGAGATGAAGCAGAGCTGGAGTCAGGAGTGACAAGACTATGAGGAATAAGGAGAACAAAGTTAGTGGCAGGAAAGAGCAACAGAGAGCAAAAACTTGATGATGGGGTTTGAGTGTAGCAGCACTAACTAGCAGATGAGACTATGATTTCACAGGGTGGAGATGACAGAGCTTTGAAGAGGCCTTGATTATGGTAATGAGGTGCAGCTGGTGGCTCCGCCTTAACTCCGGTGCACCTGCAGACAATTACACACACACACTAACACACACACACACACACACACACACACACAGATACAGGCATACCTAGAGAGGGAGGGGGAGTGGCTCCAGGGAGACAGCAGGTTTCTGAGATACTGAGGATGATGATCCAGGAGCAGATGTTACAGCTGATCTCCTGTCATACTGTCTTTAACTTGCAAATCTGCCTCGCTCTGCAGAACGAATTTGTGTGCAGCTTGTTCCTGGATGGCCCCAACGTCTTCCAAGACAGTGCAGCCACAGGTAACTCTCTGCTCTCAAATAATAAGTGGTTGTACTTGAGAAAGATATTAAAGTTTAAAAAATGTGCTAAGTTAATATTCAGAATGTGTAGATGAAGTGTGCCTGGGGAAAAATCCTGATGTTATGGTCCATGTACAGCATGGACTCACATGGACAGTGAATCACATGTTATGCTGTGATTTGGCAATAACAGCTGATGTGTTGCAGGAGCTCGTCCTCAGATCCAGGTCTGCATTTCTTACTCCAACTCAAAGCTCTCAGTCTTGGTTAAACACCTGAAGAACATTGTGAGTTCTCTTCACTCCTTTTATTTCATAGTTTGAAGCATTTCACAGGAGCAAAATATACAGGACTTTTGTTGTCTCTTATAAATACTTCATGTTCTGAGTTCAAGAGCAGCTTGACACTTGTCTCTTGTCAACAGAAGCAGGCAAACGGCTCCAACCCTGACGCCTACGTGGTCACGCGTCTGAGGCCAGACCCTCAGCAGTGCTCCAAGAGGAAGACAAAGGTGGTGCGCAACAATGACAACCCAACCTTCAACGAACTGGTATAACTTCCATCCTTCCTATCCTCTGTTAATGATTCAGCACAGCCATCCTTTGGTTTCCCACTGGATTACTGGGCAGGTTTAATAGAGTAAAGCTTTCCTCCTTTGATAATGAGCCCACAGTTAATAAATCTAAGTCCATGTGCCTCTCTGCATAAGCTGCTAAGCACAAACAGTAAGTTTCTGGTATTTAGTATTTAGTAAATGAAATGGGAAAATATAGGACACCTTCTGTCTTTAGACCCTTGGTTTGGATAAGAAGCAGGGGACTGACAGACATGCAGTGTGCCATGTGTACAATTATCACCTTCCTGTTCCACAATAGCTGAACATTACATAAACAATGATCCTCTTTACCTCTTAAAATCTCCATCTTTAGTACACAAAGCTTGAAAGATTCATTCTAACTTTGTGCAGTGTTTACTTTCAATGTACGCTCTGCCTGTGGCGCCTCTGTCCTCACTGTGAGAGTCTGATGTGATCTTTTGATTGTTGAGTCTGACCAGCAGCTTCCCACATATTTAACAGCAACTAACTTCTGCTGCAAACTGAAGCCTTAACAGAGCGGCACATTGAAGCAAACAAAGAAATTAAGTCCTAGTTCCACTCACAGAAATTTCAGATAAAAGCCAAACAACACAAGACATATTCTCAAGTAACTGGATGTTCTGAATGCAGAACTGTTTGGTAAAAATATCTGCCACCTGTATTTACAGTTGGAGTACAGTCACGTCCCACTGCTGTATGGGATGGTCCTGGAAGTGACAGTGAAGAGCAAGAAGACCTTTGTTGCTGCAACCAACATTAAGCTGGAGGAGGAGTTGCTCAACAAAGAGATGTGGTTTAACCTCGGCAACTGTGCAGTCTGACGTCGGAGAGAGCTGCACTGTGGGCCTGCTGCCAGCAGGGGGTGCAGCCACACTGGGGGAGCAACGCATCAATCCTAAGACTTGACAGACTGGAAGAGTGAGACAAATGTACCTGAGGAGAGGAACTGTGCGCTCATTTATCACTATTTATCAGATGTAAATTAAACTCAGTCCAAAGCTAAATTTAGTTAGAATCGATGTATTTGGATGTTTTAATCAGCCTTGTAGGCTGAGTAAAACTCAGACTGTTTACTGTGTATAACACTGCTTACCTTACGTTTGTTTTTAATGGTAATTAAATGAAGGACATCTGTTAAATAGGTTAAATTTTTTTTTAATGTAATCCTAATGATGGATGAACCAAAAAAATACTAATACTTTTATTACCACACTTGCACTTTTGTTTGTACTTAAACTTTGTTTGTCTTCTCAGTGAGTCAAAACTGTTCTTGTAAATATGTGTGTGTGCGAGACTGTCAATACGATGCATTAAAGAGGAGGTGATGCAGTGCTGTCAGGAGCTGCCTGCCTCGTACCTGCTCACACTGAGTGTGTTTGTTCCTTTGGGCTGTGTCAACCGGCTGTCCTTGACCAGTGGGATTGAAGGTGGCTTGTGGGAGGGTGAGGGAGCGTTGGGAGAGGGGTGAGATGAGTGTGTGAGCAGGATGAGAACTCTAACTCTCTGGCCTAAGGGGCCCAGTTAACACTCCCCCCCCCTCACTCCATCCTTTGTCTTATCCATCAGTAGCTTTCAAGCACAGTTATGCGCAGGGCATGCACAAACATGCAAAGGCAGACGCTCACATAACCCTGAAAAAGCAACTACTTGCGCACACACACACACACACTTTCACATTCTTTCTAGGTTGAGGCAGATGCTCATGTTATCTTAATGCCATCCTTCCCCTGACAGGCGTGCTGACCCGCACTCTCCTCCGCCTCATTCATAGGATTTGGTGATGAACGAGGATAGAAATGGACTTCCCTGCGCTGGATTTGGTTCAATAATGTATACCTCTGCGAAAGCTATTTATATTTTCCCATGCTGGGTGTCTCACAGTGAGGTTGGCTTGGAAGAAGAATGCCAGCTGCTACTCTTTTATAGTGGTATTCACAGTGTATTAATGTATACTGGCAGCATTCACCAGTTTTATATCTAATATCAGAATTGCGTCTATTGTTTTGACAGAGATGATAAATCCAAAAAACAACACTGCGTCTTGTGGTTGAGTTAGATCCTCTTATGTGTGTTCAAGTCTACCACAATAATTGCACTTGCATCAATTATTTATTCTATGATAAGAATCTAATATCCCACTCCAGGGATTTCTCCAGCAGAGAGTTATTCTCCGTTTGAGTGTCTTTTCAGCTCTGCTGGAACCTTCTGGTTTTTCCCTCTGCAGCACAGAGTGCAGGCAGCAGAAAAAAAAAGGCACATCTATCTTCTGACAATAAAACTGGTATTTATATCTGAGGAAATGGTGCTTTTGATTTATTTATATATTTTTGTTGTTGTTGTTGCTGCATCAGCCACGCTTCTCTATGTGTTGGCGAGGTGTGTGTGTGTGTGCCAGTCTGATATGGAGAGCTGTTTTTAGGAATACCAAACAAAGACAAAGAGGGAGGCTGGATCCAGGCTGCATCCGTCTCGGGACCGCAGAGGCACCCAGCGGTAGCCTGGAGGTAGAGAGGGAGGGGAGACATGAAAAGAAATGTATGTACATGCTGCTAAATATATGAACATCATATAGAAATGTGGAGGCATTTCAATAAAAACTCCTGAGAGCACAGAGCATCCTTCAGAACTGCTGACGCTGTGAATGAAGGGAAATACGATGATTGTCACACAACGTCACCTGATGTAACTCAGCTCTTTATCTGACTCCTCTCTCTCTCTCTCTCTCTCTCTCTCTCTCTCTCTCTCTCTCTGTATGGCTCACCTTTCTTCAGGCTGGTGAAGGGCAGCGTGTACTGGCCCACAAAGTCACTGCTGAGGAAGCCCGTTTGGTCTCGAACACAGAAACGGACGAGGCTCAGTTCGGGGACGCTGATGCTGAAGTTCATGCCAGCATCCCAGTGAGGACTCAGAGCTGTAATGGTAATCACATGAGCCAGTTCATTATAACCAAGAAACATTAGTAGGTTTATTTGCAGCTGCTATGGTCAAAATTTGTTACAAACAATGGGTCAAATGTTATGTTTAACATGTACACAACCAAGTGAGCACCAAACCTTAGACAAACAGAGTTCACAGCAAGCTTGTGAAAACAGTGGAGCATTTAGCAGCTGAAGAGCCAATATTATGAGAAGTTGACTGAAAAAAAAAACAAAATAAAAAAACAAAAACACAGAGCCAACAGTAAACAAATGTTGGACTCAAATTCACCTGGTGGCTAGAGATGCAACTGCAGATGAAAGCCAAGTTGCTCCACTTCCAGTGGATGTTTGAACAGGAAACTGTTTTTCAACAAGTTCACTTCATAAACTTAACTGCGAAATAATGTGTCAGTGGCTTGTTTGCTTGTCTTTTTTCCCCTGGTGGCCAGTTATGTCATTGCAAGTTTAGATAAAATTCCACAAAACCAAAACTACAGATACAAGTCAAACTAAAGTCTTTCTTGAAGAGCTTGTTATAACGTGATATTCACAATGCCACAGACGGGAATCTTGCCCCTGAACTATTCAAACTATTTTGCTCATGTTTGGTTGCAATGATCACAGCACAGACCCCTCAGCAGAGGACATTCACAAACATCTGAATTAGCATCATCAGTCTTATAAGGCCAGTGGGGAGGTTCTGTAATAAAAAACTCTTTCATGTTTTTTCAGCTTGTTTGTTAACAAGCTAAATAATCCACAAACGTGTTAGCAAATTACTGTTG
>JAQNCA010000028.1:17443290-17458183 GCA_029783725.1 Acanthurus tractus
AAAAACTCTTTCATGTTTTTTCAGCTTGTTTGTTAACAAGCTAAATAATCCACAAACGTGTTAGCAAATTACTGTTGCATCGTCAGAATAATAGTGCTGACATGCAGACACTTTCCAGACGAAATGTTTACCAATTAGATCATAGTGGTGAAGTGGCCGATGACTGACATTGCTTTCTAAAGAATAAATAACAATAGACAGACACACAGTGGCAGTGTTATCAAATATGACGATACATGACAAGTGTTGTGTGGGTGTGACATGACAGTGACAAATGAGCAGAGCACATCTACATAGATAACTACTCGGTCATTTCCACTATGATATTAAGTCATTTTCTGATCCAAAACAATTTTCTGTTTCCTCTGGAACATCAAAATTTTTTTATCTAAAGCTACATTCATTTATATTCACCAGTGACCTCATCTGTTTTATAGTGTGAGACGATTTTACGATTTCTGCCCATGCATAAGTGCTCAGCACCCTCCAGGACTCTAAGCTTTCTCTCCCTCCCTCTCTGTCTCACCTCAGCATCAGCAGCAGTGTGTCGTGTCTGTGTGTGTCAGTGTCATATCTTGGTATACAGTAAATTTTCCTGCTGCCTTTTTCTAAAAAGGGAAATTCCAAATCAAATGTGACGTAATGCACATTCTGCGGTAAACACCAGCTGAAAAAGGAGAAGTCTGTCAGAAACCTCTGCAGCTGAGAAATTAGCTTCCACACTAAACCATCTGATGACATTTACAGGCAATCAATTTCAGACCCAAACAGTCATTTTCAGATTTCTGATTATAAACAATAATAAGTGACAGGTCACAATGAATGTTGGTGATATGATTTGGTGATTCTGAACACACAAAAATCCTCCATCAAACCGATGCTGTAGCACTGTGGTACTTCATCCTGCAGTGACTGTAAGCTCCATGTTTCCAGTCATAGCAAGAGTGCATGACAGACCCTTCTTCAAAGGAAATTCACTCGTACATTTTGAAGAAACTCATCAGCACATTTTTCCTCAGAAGCCCAACAGCAGCTTACTGGGAAATAGATTTAAAGAGAAGAAAGAAACCAACAGAAATTCTGCTGTCAGAGGAAACTCCCTAGAATCCAGTTCAGGTGGTTTCCGCAATTTCACTTCAAGGTTTCTGTACATTGTCCTTTAGTATGCAGGTTTCGAGTACTGTTTTCTGCATTCGTATGCATTATATCCAAGAATTGCTCCTGGATGGATGCATAGGACATTTTCTACAGAAATTCATGGATTTCAGAGAAAAAAATCGTATAGACCCTAGAGATTGTCTGACTTTTTCTGTAGAGCCACTATGAGATTGATGTTGGCGGTTTACAGACATTCATGTCCACTGCAGGATGAATTGTGGCTTTTGAGGAGTTGTCATGTTGTCTGTCTTAATTTACGCCGAGCTGGTAAATCTACCTGCTTCAACATGTTCACATTTTAATTATGAGCATGTTAGCATGACAGTGTTAGCATTAAGCGTAAAGCAGTGCTGCATCTACTTACAGCCTCACAGAGCTCTGACTCTGACTTGTGTCTGATTCAGAATTGATGCATATAAGTTACTGTCCTGCAGCATTCAGCTGTTGCTGCTGTAGCAGCATTTATAATGCAAAGAACATTCAAAGTCATGGTGTCTCAGCTCTGAGAGAATGAATCTATTCCGTCATTCATAATTTCTAAAAAATGGAAAGCTGAACACTTTGAGTCTCAATGATGCCAAGTTAATTCTAACCAAGTGCATCCTGAATTGGTCGAGTCAGTTCTGAAGGAGCAGATCTGAACCATTCATGCTGTGTTTTGAGGTGCTCTAACAAGGCTATGTGCAGGTTGTCCTGTGGTACTTACAGTTGTTTTTGACAGTATGTGTGTTTTTTCTGCGAGAGTCAGATGCAATCCCATGAATCTCCACTCTGACAAAGGGGTCCAGAGCTTTGCCACTCCTAGGAACAGGTAGGTTGGACCCACTGATCACCTTTAAATAGACACACACACACGGATGCAGCATGGTAGTATGGTCACAATGGTGGGTGTATTAGCATGCAATTAATATCAGATGTAAACAGAGATTATAAAAGAGAAGAGAAAACAGTAGAGCTAGCTCGAGTAGAGAAGAGGAGAGGAAAAGAGAGGAGAGGGCTGTAATTACAGTCTAGAGAGAGGCAGGCTTATATGCAGTCCTCTCACACTGAGCCTTCCCTTCCCTGCTTTTGATCAAAGACAAACCTGCATGTACTTATCACGACATGCCCCGCTTGGCACTGATGGAGCTTTACAGTGTCCGGCCTAAAATTACAGCCCCTTTCTTCTCCTAAAGTCACACTGGGAAACAGCCGGCATCATGCTCATTCACGGCTACAATGGTTTATGCTTGTGTGCGGATAGATAGCAGTTTGAAGTTATCATTTCATAAAGATTTGCCTCTGAAAAAACAGACCATTGCTTATGGCTGACAGTTTTATGCTAATCAGTCTCATAAAAGCTCAAGGGGAAAATATTGTTTTCCTGAGCAGATGAATAATTTACTGTTTAAAGATTGAAAAACTTGGCCCTACCAATGTTAAAACACTGGATTCTGTTCATGACTCTGATTCCCACTGAGTTTAGAGCTGAGTCAAGATTGCGGGATTTTCCCTGAAGTGATCAAGTAACAGAATGGTGATGTGAATAAATAAAGGTGAGGCTTTCCCCTGAGCATCCAGAAACAGAGCAAACCACATTTATATTTCATGCACAGTGCTGGAAACATGTACAGTGAGTGTACGCAAGTGTGTATAAGAGCAATGTGCTTCTGTTAAACTTGTGTTTTCTGATCAAGATTTATAATCATCATCAGACAACAGCATAACCAAAAAACTGTAATGTAGCAAAAGACTGCAGGATGTGAATTCTAACTTGTGTTGCTGGTTTCATCAAAAACAGCTTCTATACTGGGTGAGCAAAATCAGGGATAGAAATAGACCAAGATCAATGACTGTATCTGGTTAAAAAATACACACACATTTAGACCAATTGCAGTCAATAAAGGTCAGTTATTGTAATGTGCGAAATCTGGCTCTATATGAGGGATTTACAGTGGGATTTATAGCTTTTAATAGACTGATTTCAGCATAACATCTATGATGTTTCCACGTCTACCTCCTCTGCAGTAAGTCTGTCTGAGTCCTGCATGATCCCAGTCAGTTCCGCATACTGTCTTTGCAGTATAAAGCCTAAAATATCTCTGAGTCTCACCATTATTTTCTATGAGAGCGACCTGTGCTTTTGTTGTGTGTCGTGTTGTTACAGCACACTAAAGAGATGTGACTTAATGGGACTGTTCTTTATCGCTTCATTTCTTCTCTCTTTCTACAGCACATTACAAGTGCTGCTTTTACAGCCCTGCAAGATGCTTAAAATAATGGGAGAAGGATGATTTATTAATTGGACCCCGGGTTTAATTGTATTAGATCATTCCTCTCTCTCTCCGTTCGCTTTATTTTCTGAGGAAGATAATCTAATTAAATGGAGACACTCTCAGGGAGTTTTTCATCATTGTTGGTGCACAGCATCTGGCAGGAACGCATTCATCTGGAGGCAGAGATCACGCAGCTTCACAATCCCGAGATTGTACGGCATCGACACACATGCACATAAAGCACACACACGGTCCTGTAACATTACTCCTTAATCCATAAAACCACCCGAGTGGATTATTCTGCGCTTAGTGCTCCATAGCTGTACCTTAAGCAGCAGGTGTGTGGGGTTGCGGCCGTGCCTGCTGCAGCCGGGATCAAAGCTCCTCTGACTGGACATGAGCACTGTCGGCTTCAGGACATATCCACAGCCTCCGTTGTCCTGGAAACGGCCATCATTAAGGTCCATAGGAAAGCCCAGGGACTGGAAATTGAGAGCCACTGCAAAACACCACGGGACAATCTCAAAACAATGAAAATGAGGAGCCACAGCGCAGTGGAGAAGAGATTTATAGTGACAAAATTGCAAATGCCTAAAGCATGTTGAAATAAAAATGAGCGGCATGAGAGGATCTCCCGCACACCTTCTGTTTTCTAAAGCTCTTCTCCATTCTGCAGGAGGGAGCTAAATTATACAATGACTTGAAATGTTTCCACAACAATCCCATATGTTGCATCAGGGACACTTTCACAATCACTAACTGTGTAATAAGAGCATCTGTAGTGGCTTTTTCTGCAAAGCAAAGCTCTGTGTTGGCAAGTGTGCTGCAAACACCATGTCTTCAGTGTCATCAGTGACTACACTGTCAAACATGTAAACAGATTGTCAGGTAAAGGAAGTAACAGATGTAATCATGCCAGCGGGTTTGAACGAGGCCTCTGCAGGGTTGGATTGTAAACACTCATGAGTCTGCAGTAAAAAAGATAAATATGTGATGAATAAATGATAAATTAGCCAAAAAACACCTTAAAGTGTGTCCTAACAACATATGGGAACACATCCCTCTGTATCCTTTTAAATACTCCTCCCGTGTCTGTCACAATGTCCCTGCTCATCTGACTGTAATTGATCCATCCAGGCTGCTGCTTTGTACCGCAGTCTCCTGCAACTGTGAAAAGTGCCGATCACCATCTGCACAGCTGCCACCGCAGCACGTAGACAGTCTGCTCAGCAATCAGCAGGGCTCCGTGTCAGAATCAGTGGCTGGCTGACTGAATGATGGAGACGGTTGAAGAGGATGTGTAAAGACAGGTGGGGTGACGGGAACACTTGCCAAAACACTCCCAGGCTGATCAGGGTTGTGACTTTCAAATTCATGTGTAATCACACATTACCATAGCAGACTCGAGGAAATAAAAATATGCATGCATGCATGTATGTATGAATTTTTAAAAAATCTATAGCTACTTTGAAGAGCACAAGTATGTGATACAGAGTCAAGCCCAAAGCTGGTGCTCGAAACTGAAAGCAGTAATTATAAAACAACTAAGCTGTGACCCAGACAAGGATGTAGTTTAAAGTAAAAAATTGCATTAGGAGGGTGCAAATCGATTTAGAAAAGGTGTGATTAGGGCCAGGAGAGGACTTGCTCTGGGGGAAACACAGATGAGGTGGTCAGGCTGTGGATTGGAATGAAATGTTCTTTTTTACTTTCACTAATCGACAGGACACTTGGCCTGGTTTTTCCCTTTGAAGTTAGACAATCTTACTTTTTCCAGACTACATTTCTCTCCAATTGTCAAAAAAAAAGTAAGAAAAGAAGAGGAGGAAGCTTGTAATGCATTGTGGTAGATGTTCTGCATGTGTCGAGAACTTTTTTTGATTCCCGTTGAAACTGCTGACGCAAAGGAATCAAAGCGATTCTTTTTTCATGTCTTTTTTTTTGAATGGATGTTTTCGGCGTTTCAGTTTTTATCTCAACAAAAATAGAAACACAGTTGACAACAAAGCACAAACCCTCAGGGGCATTTTATTATCTCGTTTTATTTTGACATATTTATTATTAACTCATATAACTTGTGTTAAAAAAAATCCCCTTGTATTTAACATTTGAATATAAATTAGTGAAACACCTTTCCTGAACTTTGAAAATGTTTTATTTTAACCCGTTAAACAATTAGATTGGTGTAAAGTCATGGACTTTATGATTTTATATCTGCGAATCAGAGAACAGTGCGTTGGCTGTACATACAAACCATGTTGATTCATCACAACAAAAATATTGATTTGTAAAGGTTCCACAAAAGGTGTAAAGGTGTGTTTACAAAGCTAATTTCAGTTTTAATGCATGCAGGTATGTGTGAACTTTTGCCCTACATGTCCCAAATGTGCATGTTTCTCTCTTTGTTTTTATTTTTCACAGACATACACTCACGCCTTCCTACTCACCGAGCTGTGAGCCGACGTTCCAGAACTCCTGAGGGTTGTAGTTGGATGAAGACGTCCTGGAGCCTGCTGGGTAGATCCTGCTGAGGAACCTCTGGTTATGCTGAACAAAATCTGCACCTGAAAGAGAGGACACACAGCTCTCAAAGGTCAAGCGTCTCCTCCGACACACATACACTCATTTATGAGAGGGCCCGCTGATTCAGACTTGGCAGATGTTATGATCTTGTGCATTTTAGTTTAATTAACTCACTCAGTCATGATGACTATGTGATGCCGTGTTCAAGGAGAGCAGGTTTATATTTTGGCACATGTTCACTTTTTAATAGCATTAGTTATAAAAATGTCAAAGCTTTTGACTTCACAGGTATGACCTAGAACATGCTCCTCTACCTATGATTTAACAGCTGTTTAGCATAGCGTCAAATGGATTTTTTAAAGAGAATATGTAAAAAGATGAAAACCATTTGTTCTGATCAGGTTTTGATGTCCCTACAATTATCCTCACTCCGGATAGACAAAAAAACTGGCACACAGCTTAAGTATGTGTAAGTGATTGGACCGTAGCTGTGTAGCTTTCCTGCAGGGTTTGATGATGACATGAGACTATAAGGTTTTTATAGCTTTGGCATGGACTATTGTAAAGGTTTGTCCCTGCCAAGCGAGCCAACCAGCTCATAATGAAGCTGTGTGTCTGGAGTGTGTCATCCCTCCTCTGCAGCAGCAGATTTCATGTCCCCACATCACTCTGTTTCTCCAGCATACAACTACATCATTTAACCAATTACCAGCTGAATTGATCTTCTGTTTTGACGCTTTCCACTTTCCAAACAGTAACTACATGGAGCAAATCTGGGCTTGTTCTGTTGAGCTTTTTTAATAAAAATTTACTCCTCCATGTTTAATATCCTTTTGCTATCATGAAGGCTTAGGACACCAAATATAATTGCATTTTCCACAGAGGTCTGACAGAGTTTAAATTTTGAGCTTTGAGTTTAATATAACTGTAAATCCTGTAAATCTGCGAGGCACATCAGAGCGATGTTTTGTAAAATATGCAATTAATTTTTTTCTTATCACTTTAAAATCAGACTTCTCTTTTCTCTTCCCGAAGTTGCAGCCCCATAAATAAGATTTTACCTGAGGCTTTGACCAGCTTCCGAGCTTTCTTCTCCGCCATGGATGTGTTCTCGTAGCAGTTCTGATTGTCCCTGGAATGACTGAAGCTGATGAACTTGACGGACCTGGTGTATATGATGAGGTCAGAAAGGGCCTCTGCCACCACCACCTTCTTCTTCTACTCATTAGATTTAGTGTAGAGGGGAAGAGAAACAAAGAGAGCATTTATTGATTTGCAACAAAGAGTTATAGTGTAACATTTAAGCTTTACCTTTTTTTTCCCCAGGCACCTTAGCTGCAGCTTTATTTAACAATACCTTTACAGTAACTCATCATGCTACAAACTCCATATCTGCTCTATTTTCTGGTCTTAATCTGACTTACTTTTGGTTTTGACCCTGCCTTTCTGGGAGACCAGAACTTTGCTCTGTCTTGATGGTCCTCGTCCTCCACATCATCCTCCTCATCATCATCTTCACCCTCACCTACACTCTCCTCTGCCTCTGTCCTAATCTGAGGCTTTAGCTTTTTATTCTTGATGAGGATCTTATACTTCAGGTCCTGGCATCCCCACAAAAAACAAGCATGAATAAATTTGCACAAACCTCGACCATGTGCATAAAGCGAACATTCACAAAATCACATCATGAGCACATCAGTCGACCATCAGATTCTGCATCCTTTAAACTTAGAGACACAAAAAAACAACAGCACATGCTTTGCACAAACTGCCCTCTCTTGGATTCATCAAGAAAGATGCTAATTTTTTCAAGAGTCACTCAGTAGCCACATCAACATTAATGCATAAACGCAGCCAAGTTTGGTGGGATGAAGAAGCAGAAAGCAGCAGATGCACCAAATCACTCAATCACACATCTGCTGCGACATTTCACTGTCCTGGCTCTAAAAATCTGTTAGTGCTCTACAAGGCTATTTATGCAGATGAGCGGCAATATGCTAAAAGTAAAAAAAATATTATGGTCTGGACTTGGAAGCAGCTTTACGGTGAGCCACATGACAGGAAGTCACCCTGTCAGCAGCACATACAGTAATATGCCAAAATAATTACAGATCTGCCAACATTAACAACCTCTAAGAGTCCATATAGTATGAAAATTATAAGCTTCCTTTGGCACTGCAACCTTTCATTTTTCATCGCTGCTACGCAAAATAATACATTCTGAGGAGCTACAACAGAGGCTTTGCTTATGTTGATATAATTTATGATATGATATGAGAGTTCTTCAAGAGAATTATTCCCGTGTTCACTGAAAAAATTGAAAAGAGTAAAGTAATAACTTGTTAATGAACCAAAGCTTATATCTAATCCTACAATAACACTGAATGATAGAAAAACAGATGGAAAACTATTGGGTTTTTCTCATTATTTCTGTTGCTTTGACAATTTCGTCAACACATCTTAAACCTTTCATTGGAGCAATCAGGGTATAACAGGTATTGACAAGCTCTGTGCATGTCTTATTCAATAATTTGATGGTTACTTGGGCATAAAGCTGCACGAATGTGACACATGAACACTGAATCAGTGTGAGTTGCTGAGGGTTAATAGTCAAGATGAAACCACTAGTACTGAGGCTCCTCTGTAAGCCTCCACTTCCTGAGTCATAAAGATAAAAAAAATATAATATGGGGAAGAAGATCTTAATGCACACTCAGGATAAAACACAGCTCATTTTTGCAGTAAATTCCGAAGCAGCAGAAGTCAGAGGCTGCAGAGAAACTTCAGCCAGACAGAGCACATTTATCCACCCTCAGAGAAAAACCCTTCATCATATCCAATAGACTCAAGTGACTGGACTGGCCTCCTTCAGGCCAGTCTCTCAGTCATGGGTTGAATGAGACTCTTTTACTGGAAAAGTCGCGACCCAAAAGGAGTAATCTAAATGAACAATCAGTTCGATTGGCTCAGCACCCTTAAAATGATGGACAATCCTCATGATCAGCCACATCACATTCAATTTTTGTAAGGCTGAGATTAAAGAGCCTTGGAAAAGCGGACGTCCATCTACCCCTCTGATCCAAGTGGAGGAGAGGAGCACAGGAAGCCTAAGAAAGAGACTAATGAGGCCCTCCGTGACAACGATAATTCTTATTTTCTCCTCTGCTATGACAGATGATGTGGATTTATACATACAAACACTATCATCTCTCTGCCTGCACCAGCAACTCTGAAAAAAACTCTCAGTCTGCATTTCATTTGCCAGTCAGATGTCCAAAGCTCTTACTTCTCTGAGCCTTACATTTGGACTTGGGAGGTCTCCAGAGGTTGATTGATCTAAAGGAGTTCTCAGCAGCTTGTCCCCCAAGATAGAGATGAGGTACTGGGCCATGACCTCCTGCTGTTCCTGGGAGCAATGATTTTCTAATGACAGGATCACAGGGTAAGCAGACACCTGTCAAGACATCATAAAATAAATAAATAAATGAATAAAATCATGATTCAACCCCAATTTCCAGCAATTAGCATCAACCTTGATCTACTGCTCTGTCTGCAGGCTCTTAACTCTCCAGACACATCACAGAAAAATGGCCTGAACCGCCTGAATCAAAGACAGCTTGCAAGAAAAGTATTGATATCAGAGATTCTATTAATCAGAGCAAATGCAGCTAAGTATTGGCTTTCAGAGGCAGGAGTGGCCTCTGAGTGAGAAGCCTTGGGCCCTCCTCCAGCATATATCTGTCTTGTAACATACTACATACCTCGAAGGCATGTTGCTCCACAGTGGTGATGACATCTTTAAAGAGTATTTTGGTGGTCAGGGTGTAGCCATGGTAGACTATAGGCTCCATATCTGTACCATCCCAGCAGTCAATCTCCAAACAACGACAGCCTTTCCTCAGAGCACTGTGCAACACACATGCACGGAAACACGACGATTCTTTTACCACCTCTATGCAACATTTAGACAGTACTGACAGTTTTATTTAATTGTGCATCATGAATGTGAAATGTTGGTGCTGCTATAAATTATTTATTTTAAAAAAGGTTTAGTTTTAAAGCTCAAACATTTCGATCTTTCAATCTAAAGTGTCAGGGATAATTATGATCAGTCAATTGCATTTCAATTTTACCTCCCTTACCAATTCCTTGTTTCACAAGTTATAGCCTCTTGCTAATCTTATATATCTTCACTCTCCCACCTGTAGGTAGTTGGATTTCTATAAAACCACCTTCTACTCAAGCCACTTTCCCCCTTCTTCCCTCCTCTCTTATGATTATTTCATTATCTAAGTAACCCAGAGCTTCCAGGCTGCTGGTTTGGAGTGTTTCGCTCTACCAGCTGGACAGGGCACTCAGCACTTTCACAGGGACCATAAATACAGCGCTTCTGCTGCCATCAGCCTCTTTTCTAATCACCTCCATTACCCCATAAAGGGACCACAGCAATTTCACCGTCTGCCTCAGCACATGAGTGGGTCAATGAAGTGGGAGGTGGCAAAAAAGAGAATCCAGATAACACACATGTAGGTCTAGAGAAGAGAATTTAGATAGAAAATAATCAGGTTTTGAAGGGCATTTCAGATTTATATCAGAGCCAAATGGAGTTTGGAAAGGCCTTTTTTCTTTCTTCTTTTAATCCGACATGAAACGAAAGATTAGTGAAATAAACAGGATTTATCAGACTAGTTGATATTGAATAATTTCAAGTTGAATTTTACTTATGTCTGTGCATTTATATGTATACATCATATACAGGTTACAGAAGTACAGGACTGGGGAGATTTTTCTCTGGCATGAAGAAGAACATGAGCTGTACACTATACACTACCAAACATAGGCATCCAGGTGGCTCTTTCCCACTAGCTGGTCTCCAGTCAGGTAGGTGTTATGTGAGGAGGAGATGAAGTAACTAGTAAGAGGCTGGTCCATGTCTTGGTACACAGATGTGTGAGCCTGGTCAAACACGCAGCAGTCTTTAGACTCCATGTACCTGAGAAATCCTTCAAACGTCATGGACCTGCTTTGTCTGGCTGGAGGAGGAAGGAGTAGCCATGCCACTGTCACTCAAAATAAGCAAAATGTTTGAAATGTTGGCCTAAACAGAAAGTTCTCCTGGTGTTTAACATTAGGTACGCTGGTTTTGTCATATTTAAGCAGCTGCTGTTAGCCAAATGCTAATGTCACAATGAAACTTACATGCTATGTTTAGCGAGTATGATGGCAGATTGACTAATGTTTCCATGGAAGATTATAATGTTTACTATCTTAGTTAAGCTTGTTAGCATGCCAACATTTGCTAATTAGCACTTATTCCAGAGCACAGCTGTTGGGAAAGTCATTAGTTTTGCAGATCTATTTGGTCATTATCCAAAGTCATTACAATTCATCCATCTGGTACCATGACCGTCAAATTTCATATCATTTTATTCTATAGACGTTTAAAGAGTCTGCAACAAAGTAAAGGACAGCCAAGTCATGCTATCTCTATAACATACCAATATAAACCCATATAAGTATAGCTAGCTTCTTAGGAAAAGATACAGAGGTGCTTTTATTTTTTAATATATTATGATTGCAGCTTTAGCAGAAGACACAAAATTGTTTGATGAAAATGAAAGTGACATTTAAAAACACATATGCATAGTATGCTTAGCCTGAGGCTGGTATAAAATTCTTCAGCTGAATAATCAGTCCATGATATTAGCACTCTCATTGAAATAAATCTTGCTTGATTAAAAGGTCAAGCACACAAACAAGCCAAGAAATTCCAAGGATCACTACTGTTACAAATACCCAATCACTGAGCTTAAAATAGACCCTTTTCATGCCTTTCGTACTTTTACAAGTTAGAATGTCTGCTGTGAAAAAACGAGTTGACTGTACTGCTGATGGCAGACTGAACCTTCAGACTGAACCTTATGGACCTGCTTTAACATGCAGTACTTTAATAAATTCTAGATGAATTCAACATGTATGTTGCAGCGAGTGTATAATCACCCCCCAATCTCTGCTCTCAGCTTGGCTTGGATTTCAGTGTCTCGACACTAACCATACACTCTCTGCATATACGTAATTCAATTGCAGATAAAATATATCATGCAGTATATCATGCAGTGATAATACAGGTGTTTAAACTCTAAAAACTATACTGCAAAACCCTTTCTTAGCCTTATAAAAGAGTATAACATAAAGTGAAGTTAAGTTGCAAAACAGACTGGTTGTGAGCCTTAATTACGACGTGATGTTTCCTGTTTTTCTGTTTGTATAGCAGTGAGTTTGCCGTTGGGCCCTAGACAACATCTGGTCCACTAGTTCATTGACGTGCCTGATTCTTCCATTTTCCTTCTGTCATTTCAACCCTCTGCCTCCGGACTTTAAGCAAATCACTTTGTCAGCCAGACACACCACTGGAGTTTAGGCTTTAACTTCTGCTAGAATTAAATAAGCATCATTACGTGACAAAGCTTTTTGTCCTTAAGGAGCAGAATGAATTTTTTTTTCCTGTTGTAATTAGTATCAAGCAGCCTGACATGGTTCACAGAGCTCTCCCCTCACTTACCCGTCTCTTCAATCTCATATCTATCAATCAAGCTCTCTGCTGTTTCCTCATTTGCTGTGAGCTCCGCCTGCTCCTTGTGGAGGAACCTGAGGAGGGCAGAGGCAGGTAAAGTCGTCTGGCCTGAGGTGTAGCATTGATACAGTTGCTGGATTTCAGCTCTCCTGGTGGTGGGGGCCCTGCTTTTCCTCATCTTGCCCTGCACAAAGTCATTATAACCTCTTAATCCCTTGTCAGTCCTAGAAAGTTATTCTTCAGTTTCTTTGTGAAACTTCCAACTATTATAAAATCAACATGAAGTTCTGTGCTTAATAATTTATGTAAAGCTTTTGCTTTTCTGCAAGGCTCATAAGATGGTGTTTCAAGGAAAAAAAAGATGAAGTTAGGTCCATTTAAAGCCATAATACTCCAGATTACTCTTTATGGTGCTACCTTGTAGATATTTTAAACACTTGCAAAACATTTCAAAGACACAGCACATCACTCGCTCTCTAAAAATATACAGGAGAATAGTGAATAGAAATGTCAACTCAGAGATGTATCCCTGCTTTTACCAGGGCTCACTGTTAAAATTCGTCTTTTTTAAACTCAGCATGAGAGGGAATACAAGAGAAGTCAGGGTCTTCACTCTGCACAAAGTTCTCCCATTCTCTCACACTGCACCTTCCCTCTCCCCCTCTCCTCTCTGAATCCCTTTCTTCCATGAAATACTAAGGCAACGTCTGTGTGACTTTCTCATTTTAGTCCCTCTCCTCTCCTTGTCATACCTCTCAGTCAGTGAGACAAAAGTATCTGTGACTTTGCCTGGCTTTATGTGCGTCTCTCTCCCTCCATACCTTTCATCTCTTTGCTCTGCAGCCCTTGACAGTTGAGACGTATGCCTAAGCCAGTGCTGTCACTGAGTACCCTACAGTGGGCCGGCCTCCCGCTGCATCTGTCGCCTTCGTGTAAGCAACACGAAGCAACCCGCTCTGCTATCATCCTCATTAACCTTTCATGCAGTTTCAGCAGCTGTATGTAAACCAGAGGATCCCTGCATTTTGCTGCATTGTTTTTTATAAATTAGCTAACAAATTAATGTAAACCCACAAAAATCTACCAATCTTACACAAGACATGGATAAAACTCTCACTAAAATTTGCAAGTAAACCACTGTAACTAAGTAAAGACCAAGCAAGAAGCAACCCCGCTGGGACTGAAATGTTGTGTTTCTTGAAAATCTGATATCTTGTAAACAACAGCCTACCTCAGATATTGATGGTCTTTGAGCCTTGGCAGTGATAATATTCAGTAAACAGGGAATCAAAAGGGTATAAAAATATCCAAAATAATCTGACTTTTTTAGCAGGTTTCTAGGGAAGCATATGTAGTTGCTGCCATAGTGACAAAACATTCCGGTTCTAACACTGAAGATCACAAGCACATTGCATATGGCTTTCTCTGAGGAATGGCAGTGAAAGATTAAAACTCACCCCGTGTCTGTCTCCTCTCATTTTTTTTCAGACAAGAGTGGTGGACTTTCTGGTAAAAAATAGAAAAGACTTTGTGAAGAAAGATCTTTTTGCTGTCATGCTTCTGGCTAGTGAAAACTGTCTAAGTTTGAGTGAAAAGTTTTTTTCTTTTTAGTGTTTTTGCAATTCCATTGAATCTGAGTCTAATTAGAAGTGTAAACCTTCAGCATAATGCAGTAATTAAATATTCACAGTATAGCTTGAGCATAGTAAATTTAAGTTATTCCCAACATGGTGGTTGTGTGTTTGATGTCCTACAAAGGACTTCACAGATCTCCTTGTTGTAAAGACTGTTTTGGCATTTCTGCATTATTTTTATGGTGACAGCTGGAGGAAGACGGGAAAGCAGGGATCACAGAGGGAATGACATGCAAAAAAGTCTGGACCAGAATTGAAACAGGGCCACTGCAGTGAGGACTCTAACTTAATACATTGTTTGATCAGGTTTCTAATTTAGACCAAATATTCTCCATCACTGAAAGAATTTCTTTAACAATGGCACAAAAATCTGAAGCCCACTCATCCTTAAAAAACTAAGGGCGACCCACCACAGTGTTGAGTAACTCACATGCAGCTTAGCCAAAAACCACATGTAGACCACCAGTTAAAAAACCCTCTGTCTGGTTGAACTCACAAACATAGAGCAGAAAAGAGGAAAGATAATGTCACAAATAGCACTTACAAACAGGCTTTGGAGTGAATGTCCTACTATGATACCGATAAATTCATTATTTTATACTTTTATCAGAACAACAGCAGAGAATATTTGGTAAAAACAGGTTGGCAGCTTGGATAATGTTAGCATGCTAACAAACTGAAGTAAGACGGTGAGCACTGGAAAAAAGATTAAACCTGATTAACATCAGTACATTTTTATTTTTACTGTA
>JAQNCA010000028.1:17458283-17483895 GCA_029783725.1 Acanthurus tractus
CAAACTGAAGTAAGACGGTGAGCACTGGAAAAAAGATTAAACCTGATTAACATCAGTACATTTTTATTTTTACTGTATGCATGTTTGCAGGCCAACATCAGCATTTAGATCAAAGCATCGATGTACCTAATTACAACCTTTTTATTAAAGTTTATTTTACCATTTTTGGACGGTAAAAGGTGAAACGGCAGCATGGAAATGAGATCGAGGGAGAGCGAGAGCTGATATGATGTGACATTTGTTACCAGGACCCTCCACCAAAAGCTTGTAGACTTGCTTGTAGTGTTTTTGTTCATTTTTCTCTTGTTTATCTATATATTTTTTTCTAATGTTTTGTTGCTAGCTATGGCCTATTTAATATAAATAGCCATTACTATTAAATGTGCTGTGTAATTGCTACCGAATTTAGATGAGAGCAGTGCATGTCTGCTCTGACTTTATTCTGTAAATGGTGCAACTTGAACATGATAACCCATATTTTAATGGTCATGAATCTGACTCACATTAAGAATTTGGATTTGGAATTTTGGACAGATTGTAGGTGTTCTCTATAGATCTTGGCCAATGTTAGTCAGTATTACTATGTGACTGAAATTGAGCTCCACATGCAGATTATATTTTTTATTACAATAATCAATGTAGAGCATTGTTGGCCCTAGCACACGTATGTATGTATGAGCAGTATGTATGTCTGTCTGAGTTTTCTGTAGTTCACCAAGTCATCTGGTCTAAATGACTTATTGCTTACAATTTCCCACAACAACATGGTAAATCGAGGCACCGGCATCTCAAATGTGGGCTACAAGTGCTACAGGGCCCACTGAGCTGCTGTCTGAATACATCATGCAAATGTGTGCCAATAGTCTACAGAGCACTGGAGATTGATTTCAATGGTAATAATTTCATGGAAGAAGTCCACATTCTCAAAAAAGTCAAAGCAACAGTGAATGAAAGTGTGAAGACATCATGAAAACTCATCTATGAAACAGTCTGTGAAGCTCTGAGCTTTTACACTGATTCTGTATTTGTTGTTTTAGTAAGTTTGACAAGAACTTCCTCCCTGGTTGTCTGTGTAAATCTAAATGTTATTGGTGTGGTGTGAATCACTGGTGCACAACAATAGTCATTGCCTAGTCATAGTACAGCAGAGTCATTCCTGTCTACACCAGGCTGTAATGGTTTAGCCTTGGGCCTGTCAGAACCATTGGGCATACAAGTTTGATGTGATAATTCCCAGGCAGTGAACATGGAGCCCTGTATGTGGCCCCCGTCTCTGCATCACTGCCCCTCCCTCTCCATGGTTGGTTAGTTGAACTCATTTGAGAGCAGAGTGTGCTTGTGTATGTAGCTGTCGGTATTTGCTTCTGTGCTCGTGTGCATCTGTGCATACTGGAGGGTCGATGGTGAATAAATGATCAGCAGTCTGTAGGTGTATTCGTGTACGTGTGTGTGCTGGAATGCATATTAGAAATGTGGAGCTCGAATGCATCAGCAGGCTGCTGCACTGCCCTTGCTGTTTGTCATGGGGAAAATCAGATCACTTCGCTGCCACATTTTAATGTGCAGAGATCAGGGTTTTATATTTGTCCAGGTCTCAAGTTTAATACTGTGTCAAGTTAAAACCACACCTGTTAGATTCTTAGGATGAGAGGAGCTGCACCTTTTTGAAATGTGACTCTATATGTGAAAAAGGGGGGTGTGGGGCAGACCATGTTTCCTTTTGACAGTGTATTCCCAGCTGGATTTCCACCGGCTCATTTGGTATTCATTGACCCGTTGGAGCTTTGAATCAGAGTGCAGAATGCCAGCGGTAATGCCTGATGTCAGGGAATAACTAAAGAGGTGAGCAGTTGCGAGATTTGGCATACAGTACGTGCATGTACAGTTTGTAAACTCGCAGCGTGTGATTTAGCAACCCTGTGTTGCACAAAATATATTCATCTGCTACTTACAAGGCTTTGCTCAACATGTTATGGGGAGGCAAAAGCCAGGGTGGGTGGATAAGCATATAAAGCACTGGGCTGAGACCTTTGGATCCAGTTTATTGTCTATTGTCATTTAGTTAAATATTGAAAAGCCAGTGTACTTTCTTCTGGTGAGTTAACCGTTTCAAAGTTGATTAAAAAATGAACTTTATCTAAACTTTGCCAAGTTATTTGAGTTGTCGAAACATAAAAATAGCATTCATTAGTTAGTAAAACATTTATTTTGGAGAGAACAAATGAAACGGGATTTCTTAATATGAGAATATCACGATTATCTCACCCTGAAGAACTCACAATAACAACATAACATCACATACTGTATCTACAAAAAGATTGAAAAAAATATTCCTATCAGTATAATTAATCTTAGGCTTAGTTTTTTGTGTGTTTTGTCCCATTTTAGGCAAAATAATTACACTCAAAATAGGAATGTAGGGAGGCGAAGGAGATTCTATAACATATCTATACAATAAAATACAAGAAAGGACCAATTACACTCAATTCATTTTTTTGTTTAATGGCGGTTGGCAGCCGGCTTTAGAGTGCATTGTTACCTTCTCTATTTTTTTTATAGCATGGTTATTGTTAGTACCGATTATCATCAAGACCCCTTTAATGAAATACTGTGCTAACTAATGTTTTGCTGATGTGTTGCTATCATGGTAGAGGTCCCTGACTAGGAATAAATGTTAATATAGGTTGAAATGACCTGTTTGCAAAGAAGACCTGCGCAGCTGTTTTTCTGGCGAGGATGGCCTGCACGAAATATTATGCAAAGTTTAATGACAGCCTGATAGGTAAGATAATATTGATGGGCTCATTATAATGAATAACTGCTTCAGTTGGATCCCTCCACTTCACTTGTCCTTTGGGTTCTTCTACAACTTTGTCATTACGAAATCTCAAACGCACTTCAGTTTGGGGAAACTGCTGAAAACACATCTAGCAAAAAAGGCAAATTAATCCATTAAAACCAAAATGTTTATCTCAAATTTAAAAATCTCTACAATAAATGAGACAGCTGTGAAGTCTGCTGTTTATAGAATATGATTCTGTATTCATAGCGGCTTAGTATTCTTGCTTTTTCAGTCCAAAAGATATTGCCATAGCCTTGAGCCAATTGCCATCTGTTGGAGAAAATCACCATCCAGCAGCGTGAATGTTGTTAAGGCGTCAGAGTCATCATTCTCTGACAGTGCTGGTGTGTGGAGAGAGGCAGGCAGTTGGTTATTAGGAGAGATCCCAGCCAAGGGAAATCAGTTAGTCAAAGCACCAAGCAGAGATGTTCGTTTGTTATTCAATTCATTATAGAGGCAATGATTCAGATCCAGATCCATCGTAAGGTATGTGTAAGACTGATGATGTATGCGTACAGTGTGTAAGAGCCTACATGTTTTGACAGGTTCTCTACAGCCAGCTCAAGCAAGACAAAGACAAATGTTACATGTTCCACTTTGACTTATGGCAATCCTGAGTTCTGTAAATGCAGAAGGCTCGAATTTCCCCCAAAACATTTCAATTCCCTCTCTTTTTTATCTGCTCCTACCACTTTCAAATCTTGTGGCAGGGGACATGCAGAAGTGTTTGAAAGCTGACATAGCACAGTCATGCTTTCCTCTCTTTGTGAGACTGTGCATTTGACTCTTGAGCCTCTTACATTGAGCTTGATATAATGAATTGGCTTGCACTTTTTATGGCTTATGTAGAGTATAACTATAATTAGAGTGCACTACTATGAAGAGTGCTAATTAAATTACTGCTGTTACAAATTATAGCATAATTGTCAAACTTTTGCTGACTGCTGTTTTAATTATAGCGGGTCCCAGCCAGCGTGCAGTGATCCCCAGCACATTACATATCCTCTTTCTGTTTCAGAGAAAGAAGATATGTCCATCCATTTCCTGTGCCATCCTGTCTTATAATAGCCATGGGAGATAAATTGGTGTCTTTTAGCCTTGCAGGCTGCTAAAATGTGAAGGATGTGTGTCCACCTGACAGGCAAAATGAAACCATTTAGCTTTTTATCATGGTTCACATAGCTTCTCCATCCTCCCAACTAGTTCATGCACCCAAATTAACCTGAATGGAGTTAGGCATTAAAATGTGACTTCCACTCTCTCTTAGACAGCTTGGACTCTCAGAGTGGATGGAACAACTGATAGTGTTTGGGATAAGTCATTTAAGCATCTGTCTATGTGTGTGTATGTGTGTGTATGTGTGTGGTCCACTACTCTGTGGATGCCAGCTATATCTGGCAAGGAAAGAACTGGAAAGCGTTCATCAGGCAAGGTTGGCTCAGCCAACCATCATCAAATTATGAAAAGATGAAGAGCTTTCTCAACCTTTCAGAGTGGCAACAAGCTGCCAAAGCTCACATACATATCAGATCCTGATGCTATGAAAAAGGATGCCTGATTCAGCTTGCAAGCCCCATTAGTGAGAGTACAGGCTCTGAAATTGCAGCTTTGGCATAAATAAGTATAAAGTTCTGCTCAATCTTAAGAGGCCACTAATGGGGGTTTTGGAGTCTTGGGCTGTATTTTTGTGCATGTGCACTGCACTGTTTTTTTTTACCAGGATTTGTGCCGTCCACAGCCCACTCTTACTGACAGAGGAGCATGCATATTAGTATGTGCATCATTACATGTTAGGATGTTACTCAATTATTATTGTTGATATGACTCAGAATTGTCACAAAGCCTGAAGTTCTGTCCACTAGAAAGTCTATTGATAAGAGCTCATTTAGAGTCCAGAAACAGCTTACATGTGTAGCATAATTAAGAGCCTCTCTTGAGCTCTGGGCTCCACATATTGATCAGGACATCATGTCAAAGGCACAGGCCTACACTCTTATAAATAGTAAGCCCATATATCAAACTAAATTCTCATTATTTGTAATACTACTTCTATTTTCATAAGGGCTTGAATTATTTATTATATATGTGGTTAAATTGGTTATCATCTCATCTCTGTTCATAGATACTTTGCTTCATGTTTTGCTAAGCTTGGCTTGCCATCTTTGGAGTTCTCAGGAAAAAAAAATGTGTTGACACCAGAGTGAGAAGATGTCACACACAGACACTTTGCCTTTATGCTTTCTGACAACCTGTCAGAAAAGTCCACAACAGGAGGAAATAAGATGCTCTGCCAGTGAACTTTTTAAGTTGGGCAAATTCATTCTTATATATGAAGTATTCATATTTCAGTATCCATGAGTACAATATATGTGAATATTCTTTTATGTAAGGTGCAGTGAAAGTCCTGTGGCATCTTATTTTTTTCCCCGTAGAAATATAATAGAGTACTCTGTGTATCTGTAAACTAAAGTGTGGAAACTGGTGGATTCTTTGAGCTACTGGGACAGAAATGAGCTGTCCCGTTCAGGCCACTTAGGAGGCTCTACTAATTGATCAATTTCTTGGCAACATCTGGAAAGGATGGAATATATGATAAACAGCCTAAACACCTGTTTTGCTGAGACAGGAGTGGGTAGAAGTTGAGTTATTGTGCAGCCCATCAGGTCCCCTCACACAGTGTAGATCTCTGGCAGCAAAATGGAGTTTGACGGGGACATTTGCATATTAAGGCCTCTCTTGCTCTGAAATTTAACAGCTGATTAGGTTTTCATTGCAAAAGATAACAATGGGCTGGAGGATGTTTGAACTCAAGTCGTATTTTTACATTTTTCACCAGCATCACTTCATCAGATCACACACTGCACACCCATTGTGGTTAAATGAAAAGCATGCAAAACATTTATGCTCATGCAGCTAAGATAAATTGAGGCTTTGTGGCTTTATAAATGCTTTCCTCACATTCTTGTTAATCCCTCACATCACATTCAAACAAAGCTTAACAACAAAGCAAAGATTTCCAGAGGGTACCTCCAATTGTTGCCGAGTCGCATCCTGTTTTTCATCCTGTCTCAAGTAGCTTGCTTGTACCTGCAGGGACATGGCCCTCGTCCAGGGAATCGTGTTGTCTCACACTTTGCAGACTGTTCCCCTGGCATCTGTCTGTTTGCAAAAAGAGAGATGGTATGTGACCTCTGCAGGGCTCTTAACCTGACTCATTCGAAACAAGGGGATTCTGCTTCAGAGACCTCAGAGCAGCACTTTGATGAATGTGTCAGGTCATATTCAGCTTTATTCCCTGTTTCTATATTAAACTTTGTGATAAAAATGAAATTAGGGCAAATATTGTTTTACTTACATCTAAATTTACATTTCTTTGAATGCTCCTTTTACATCCTCGCTGAAAGAATATCTTATGCTCAGTCAGGGTTTATTATTTTGAACACTCGCAGTCTGCCACAGCGAGCTCCAAGAAACAGGTTCATTGCAGCTCACTAAATAAGTCAAGAATCCATTAATTGCATTTCACAGCAGTCATGATCTGCAAATTAGAAATCAAGGAGCTCATTTTGTGTGCGCTACTGTAATTGCATAGCAGTCACAAATGCAATTATTTCAATCCTTTCTGCTCTGATTCTTTGCCAAATTTTTGCTCCTGCTGCCATTTCCCCAATGTGCTATCATCTATGAAGGTGATTTATTTATTTTGACACCATCCACAAATTAACAAGGAGAAAGAAAGAATAAAGTTGTTTTATTTCAAATAAATATTTCATAAGAGCAGTACTCATTAAACAGCTACTGAAAATAGTTCAGTTTTTTATAGCTTTTTCTAAACACTAGAATATGCCTATGGTTCATGTACATCTTGTGACTTAAGAACAAACCTGTAAGTAATGGTATCAAGGTGTTACAATTCTTTGTTCGACAGTTAATAACATGACAGCTGTTTTGTACAGAAATGTTGAGGATTACTTAAAAGTTGGGGAAATACAGGGCTCCACAGTTTCAGTTGTTTACTTTTAAGTTCAAGAGGTGCTAAGTTTGGTCTACAAAAAACATATATTTTCTTGGTTTGAGGGAAAAATAGAACCACTTGAAAAGCTCTTTAATTACAATGGACATAATTTCCATGATATAAAAATATTACTGTGGTCACTTTTAACAAGTTAACAAGTTTTTATGTTAGTGAACACCTCATTATCCCGGGTAACATTAATGACAGGAATAAGCAAAACATGTTGAATTCAAATGCACATCTCTTCATTGTGACTGTCAAGAGTGTGGTCCCAGCTTTCCTCTGAAATCTGCTGTTTATGGCATCCCTTTGTGTGCCGTCACTATCCAACTCTCCATATTGTGGGGATTAGACAGAGAATCAAAAGATGCCTTTAGTCCAGGGAATTATGGTTTGATGCATATGTAAATGCAAGGTAAGGACAAGGGACAGATGAAAAATTGGAAGATGTTTAACATTCACAACAGAAAAGCACCTTCAGGGATATTTCTTTGGCACAACTTCACCACTTTTCTATGCCCTGTAAAGTTTCTTTTTAGTGAGCGCTTTAATCTGTTGGCTACACACAGCACACATTTGCATGTTTCTGAGTGCTTACTGCACTGTTGCTTTATAGCTACTTGTCAAAACAGTTTATTATGCTGCCATTGATCTGTTCTTTAGCCTATTTGCTTGTGTCACAAACCCGCTCAATGCATGTGACAAGGACTGAAGACCAGTGAAGTTAAGGTTTATTCATCAGACACAAACAAATTACAAGAAAACACACAGTGTGGAGTGTTACTGCATTAATGACGGGTGGAATGCATGGATAAGTGAGAAATGTTTATGTTAGTGTTCTGGGCAGAAAAATGTTTAACAAACTGTAAATTTTTAGGTGTGGATCTCAACAGAAAGAGAGAAAGTCAATAAAAAAGGGTTGACATCTGTAGTCTTGGTAGAGGCCTATCAAGTATCCCAAAATTAGGGTAATGACCCTTTGTGACTGCCATTACCTGCAAAAGAAGACAAGTTAGTCAAACACATGAAAAAGATGAGAACCTCTGACAGTTTTACATCCTACAAGCTTTAGAATAGGATATCGTCACGAAAGTCACCACCGTCACATAGCTGTCTGCCCATCCGCCCATCCATGTGACAGTCAGTTTAAATGATTTGCTTGCTCTTTATTTATTTTACCTTTCTGCTGAGCACAGCAACCGCAGTGAATGTGTGCCATTTAGCCAACGAAGCACTGATTAATTGTCTATCCGCAACAAGAGAGAGTGAGAGCAAGAGAGGGCGGAGGTTTAAAGGATGTACGGTAAAGAGGATAGCAGGGAGGATAACTGGTTCATGCAAGCTTTGACAGGTCCGCTGTGAAGGAAGAGAAACCTTTGCACCTCCGGTTGTGAATGAATACATTTCTCTCGTGGGAATCTCCGCATACCTGTTCTTGTGTGTATCTATCTTTGTATTTATCAGCGTGGGTCTACATACTTCCTCCACAACCACAGGAATGCTGGCTTTTTCCTTGTATACATGTTATGCTGTGTCTTTGTTACATAGCACAGCCCTAACCCGGACGACAAACCCCTCCTTGCTCTGCCATCCCTGCAGGAGGTTAGATGTGTGACATCTCATAAACCTAGCTGTATTTGAGATAAGTAATGAATCAATACTTATTGATTAGGGGACCAACCACAAGAAACTCTTCCCTTACCCTGCCTGCTTTGCTTCAGCATCCCAGTACAGAAAACAGATGGCCCTATGTATCCAATGGCGCTCAGCACTGGAACATGTTAAGTGGCCCAGACACAACCTCTCCACAGGACTCAGCTGTGTCCTACTGCCTCTCCAACAGACTGACAAATTTAGATGCCTATGCAGACGCACACGCAACGCAATCCTCTTTTACATAAAATATGTCAAGGAATAAAAATGCTTTAATTTTTAGGATTATAGCATAATGCAATTTAATCACAGGGGTTTTGATTAAAGCTATTGATGCTTTGTATTTTCACTATTTTCACTCTTTACAAAAGATTTTTAATTATAGTGAGTGAAAATCCTTCCTCACATTTCTGTGTGAAGTGCTGTAAATGCCAGGATGTTGATATATTGTGCTAACCTTATAATTACTGGACCTTGACAGGGAGGAAAAGAGATCAGATTACCCATATGCCTTCACTCCCACTTTTCAATTCAGAGACAATTTACTGTCCTGGCCCTTTTACCATTGCTGACACTGGCCATCTTGTCACAGGGCGCAATAACATGTATGTATGTTTCTTTTTCAGTTTGTTGTGTAGCTTTGTATTCAAAGTTCCAAAGGAAACACTGAACTCGCTGCACCTGAGCATGTGTGGAGTGGGAGGTAAAGGCCAAAAGCTGAAGATTACTCAGTGTACAATCTGCAAAATAAGCAGGACAACCATCATCATCTGAATCAGGAAAAGAGAGACGCCCGGTAAAGGTTTTTGGTTCAATAATTTTGTTTTTTCCATCTATAATTGATGATGTGTTCAGACATCAGACCCAGAAAGAGAAAACTTTAATTTGTTTCATAAATATTAACAAAAGGGACACAAAGCAGGAACACTGTGGCATAGGATTTTGTTTTTGTATTTGTTTCATTAAAACAATTTATAACAAACACTAAACTGTTATGGGTAAAACTGTGGCTGCAAGTGACACGAAAATAAATCCTTATGGTTCACACATCACACTATATCACATTCTTATAATTTTCCAACTCAACCTGTAGTCTGTGTTTATTTTTGTATTGCAGTAAATCAACATGTTGTGTGGGAGTTTCAGTTGTGGCTTCTGACACAGAATGACTAAAAGTCTCTGTTTTGCTTTGGTTGTTTTATTAACATGCTGTAAACTGCCAGCCTTAAGGGGCCTCTAAGGACAGATCATTTGTGGAAAAACATTGGATGCTTGCACGCCATGTCATCACAACATGACAAGGTGCAGTTGTAGTAAAAGGCTGTGTAGTTTCTAACTCCAAACTTCATCAATCAAAGGCAGATCCACCCTTTTAGGAAGTTACTACAGAGCGGTGTGAATATGCAGTGTATACAAATAAATAAAGCAGAACACCTCCTGCTCAGATCTCTCTTTACTTTCTGTAGAGAGCTCATTTACTCAGTGCTGGAGGATGTGGGCCTGGTTATGAATAAAAAAGAAAAAAAGTGAGAAAAACAGACACTTCCTTGGCAGATAAGCTGTTGCTTTAGTTGGTGTCAATGACATATTTTCTTTGACATGACTGTACAAACTCCACTGAGGAGCATGATTAAGTACACAGAAAAATTCACAGGAATTTACACTCTGGAGTCATTTAATAACACTAATAGAATGGCTTACTTTCTTTGGAAATTCAGGAGTTTTCAAGAATTTCCTATGTCTGAGTTGTAGAACTTAAGAACAATGCCAATAAAGAAATTCCCCTGAGAGTCAAAGGGGTAAAACTGAACAACTTTTCTTTTAATTCCATTAAGGAAGTAAATAAGACAGTAGCAACATTTTGATCATGCAAGTGTTGTGCAGATCATGCAGTTTTGCATGACCTTGAAATTTCAAAAACTCCTTGCTCGAAATAGCCCCAAGCAGAGCAGATGTTCATACATAAATATGTGTACTGTGATGTCAAAGACTAGGTCATATGTTTCCTTCCTTTTCTGGAATATCTAATATAGACCCTTTTAAATTATTAATTAGTTTGGAGGTGACTCCATTGCAACTGGATAGTGAGACATGAGGTTTTGTTTACATTTTAGAAGGCCAGCAGTTGACAGAGGTGTCGAGTTCTGTTCAGCTTGCCTCTTTTAGTCCCTTTTGCTTATTCATACTATTTTATGTGCATCATTTTTTTCCCCTTCAAATGTGAACACAATATTCTGTGTACAAGATAAGATCTGTGTTGCACACCCTATAAAAATGGATACATTTCCTTTAATTCATTTGGAAATACTTAGAGGTGTTTAACATTTCTCTTTGATTTTAATAGTAATTGCCAAACAGAGACAATCAGATAATCAAAAAGTTAAACTTATTGTTTCCCCAATCTGTTATTATTATCCCAACTATTCCTAAACTCTGGGTTCATTTGGGAATTTTAGTGCTGTCCTTGAGGATTTCTTGCCATCCGCCTTTAAGAAGTATTCCCGGACTGGGGCCTTTCTCACTCTTGCTCACATGACCCTCACTGCCCTGAAAAGATGCTCTTGACCTGTTTGTCACAATGCTCTGCTTTCCCACCAGATACAGGATATGTGTGTCCAGAGGGGAGAGCCTCATGCTGAGACATTCTGATTATTGCAAAACAATATTGCGGATGTTGTTGTTGCACTGTTTCACAATATGTGTCATTGCCTTCTTTGCAAAAAATAAAAAAAGACTAAAGGTTGACATCCACACCTTAATTAACATTACATATCACCTAAGGCATTTAAGATATGTGCAATAGCCTCGTCCACTCCCCCCAGATAATCATGCCTTTGAAACAGCACTTAAACATTACACAGCACTTGGCCTGAAGTAATTTTCCAAGAACTGATCTACAATCTGCTTCTTAGCATAAATACACTACGGGATAAAGGCACAGGCTTGCACTCATGATGATGAAACAGGACGTGCTGTGTGTCAGGTTTTGTGATGTCAGCACACATGATAAGCTTTACTGTGCACTGTGTAGTAGGAAATCACACCCATACCAGGTTATTTATGCTTTATACCAAAGTGGAGTTTAAGACCCTGATCAATATTAAGTAGCCCTTCATCTTAATTAATAATGTACTGCATTACTAGAATGACACAGCAGGATCTTTTAACTGATGGTGCCAGCTGCAATTAAAAGGAAACCCACTCATGTTATGTGTGGATGATTTAAAGTCTGGGTGCATTTAAACAGCCCTTTGTAGTGCTTACTAAGCACAAATAGCAATTAATAAAGCAGTTTATGATACACACAGAGACAGAGGGAAGCAGGTCAATTTTATTATGTTTTTGGCTCAACCTGTAATATCCAAAGAAAACACGTTAAAGAGGTTATGATGGTTATATTAGTTTAGATATTTGACACACTAATATTGAGAGGTTTCATCTTGGTTCTGGTGTTAGTCTTATTGTATGACTCCAAACTTTAGTCTGAAGCTCTGCAGAGAGTAACACAGACAACCTTTTCAGTGCTTTAGCATAAATAAAATATAACATGGAACGTTCGTCCTGGTCTGTTTTTACTTGACATAGAAAAAAAAAACATACAAAATTTGAGGAGAAAAAACTCTTGTATTTATTTATTTATTTATTTTTTCTTAACCATGGAAGAGCTACAAAATGTTTCCTTTCACAATCACTTCAGTCAAAACTAACTTAGGCCATTTACGGCCTCCTCTAGTACCCACTCATTTGGTATAAATGACACATATCACTATAGTGGAAATCTCATAAAACCTGGGAGAAAAAACATTTGGACTGCATCCAATGGATACAGTGAGGTCATTTCTGTGGTGAACATAGAACCATTTGTGGGTTGGGTGTTTGTCAGGTTGTGACTAACACTGATTCAGGGTAGGATGTTTAATGATTCAGAGGTGAGCTGTGAGAACTATACCTTCTTTTTCCCATAAACTTTCAAAGCCTAGTGACCCACATTCCTACCATCCATACTTTGACTACCACATCCTCTGCATCTACAACTGAGTTAAGTGCATTTTCCAATGTTGCCTATGAGCCTCTCCTGCTGACTTAAATGGCGCTTGTAGCTATATGGTTTGTGGTTTATGCATGCCAGTCAAATGATACCGTGTGTTGCAGTCGGTGAAGCACAGATGACATCATCTTCACATCATTGAGCAATCGTAACGGATCAGTTAAACAGTACAGTACAAAAGGTGTTATTGTTATTGTGCAAAATTAATTTTTAACTGTACTTGTATTTGAATATTTCCCCCCGCAGCTTTATTGGGAACCGCTATTTTTTACCTATTTAAAAATTGACTAATTTTCCCTCAGTAGCAATGAGTGGCAATGTAATAAAATTTCCCTAATTTCCAATCCAGTAATTTCAAAGCGTTGTACTGAGGCTGAAAGATGGCTCTATCTGTAAAGGCTTTTGATGCCAGCAGATGAGAGGTCTGCACAGATGCTGAGTGGCTCCAGTCTAAAGAGGAGAGTCCTCCCTCTTACCTAGCTCAGACAGGCACAAGGCTACTGCTGAGCTGGCACCAGAACAAAGCCCTCTAACAGCTGCTTGATAATGTGCAACCATTAATTACATTCTGATGCCTCAAGTCTGGCCTGTGTCGCTGAACAGAGAATCCTTGCCTTGCCAAGCACGGAGGAATTATGTCAGAATGTATTGCACAATGTTAACCAGACACTATACTGTACTGTACTTAATAATGATTATTTTGCACTTAAGTATTAAGACCCTGAGTCTCCTTTGGGACCTGAATTAATATTTATATCTTGTGAGTTAAACTGAGAAGATATTGTATCAAATATTGAGATAATCTTGTGTCTTTTATCCTGTCTAAAACAAGTGTGTAAAGAAGCCTTGTACTTGTAAGCAAAAGAAATGTTTTTCCTTCTGATATCAAAGTCTTTGCTGAGTCAATGTCAGATTTGCATCACATCACGACCAAAGTCTCTGTTAAGTACAGTGTGACATTTAGTAGATCCCAGAGAGATCATTGCCTGATGAAATGAACAAGCAAATCTGAAGGGGTCAAGGACTTAATAGCTGCAGATCTGTTTTGCTTGTTCTCCATATATATTTTTTGTCTCTTCTATTACTCAACTCCGTGCTGTTGAGAAAGGTTTACACGCAGCCCCCACATGCATGTCCAGCGCCGGCTCTACCTTTTGCAGAGAGACAAACATTCTTTGTCACTCCCATTTAGGCTCCCACTTAAACTAAATGGTATTGGATTGCTTGAGTGCTGATGATAAGCCACAGTACAGTGAAAAATCATTCACCCTGGCAACTGTAGGCTGCAGTTGAGAAATGTCTACTCCTGCCAAAAGAAGAATTACATGAGCTGACCCACAGTGCTGGACTCTGTTATGTCAGTACTGTCAGACCTTTGAAACAGAAGTTCATGGAAGCTTGCATATGGATTATGGCACTTGAGATGAAAAGTAGATTAGTGGAAAACTGAAATGAAAAAAGTCTTTTGAAATACTCATGGTAATACTTTTGACTAATATGACTATAAATGCAAAGCTTTGTGTGTAATATATCAGGTTAATCTAAAATTTTAAGAGTCAGGAAAAGGAAATAGTGCATGCATGTTTCACTTTTCTTTCCTGAATGCTAAAAAAGGCACATAGGCCTCCTGAAAAGATTTGTCGGTTATAAAACTGAGAAGCAGAGACCAGAGACTTTCAGACCTCACTTTTAGATCCCACGGGTATACCAGCACATGCAGGTAGGTATCAGGCTCTAATCCAATTATTTCCACCTAATGGATCTCATTCATAGATATTCTGAAAGGGGATTAAATTTTAGGAAGAAGCTGCTGTTGGGCAAGAGAAGTACTGTAAAGTACCTTAAAAAAGATACTTTAACTGTTAAAAATTTGAATTTCAGAGCCAAAATCTATCTGCAGATCTTATTAAAAGGTTGGGGAATGGATTATATTCAGCTGTACATAATGCAACAAAGCCTCTGCACTCCATCTCAAAGTAATACCTGGTTAATCAAAAGGGCACATGAAGCTCAGTATTGTTGATTATTGTTATGTTCTTTCTTCTCATCAACTTTTGTCTTGGGGAAAAAAATACGCAGTTCTTTTGAGTGCTATACAACCAGAAACTCTGCTGCTCTCCCTCAGGTAAGGAAAACAAAGGGCTCAGTGTTTGACAACTGACCAGAAGAGGCATCAGTATCTAACTACCTAACTCCTTCCCCTCCATTTAGAATTATGCCCTGAAGTGGATGACCTGGCAGTTGGTACATATGTCCACTTTCCAACACCACCACAAGCCACCTCAAAAGCAGAGGCCTACCATGTGTCCAGTAGAGAATGCAACACAATGCTAACAAACAGGCCAGGCACAGCGGTGTTGGATGACTTTTCATTGTGTGGTGTGAAAGGCTGATGCTGCAGTTTCACAGCACAATGACAGAAGGCGGAGACCGAGAACCTTAAAGGTAGAGTTGAAAGTGTGTGTTCCCCTGTGAATTGGGTGTGTGAAGTCTGTGTTAGTGTGTACTAGTCTTTGCAAGGCTGGATTACCAATCATTTAAAGCAGGAAACTACCCCAGGACTCAAGAGGCCACAAAAGCCGCATTCTGGCTGTCATTGGTCTATGCTAATCTAATTGAATAATTGGAATATATGGAACAAAAACACAATTAAACCACTCCTGCTATTGGTATAATATTCAGGAGGCTTTGAACTTTTAATCGTGTTTTTTATCTAATACTTGACTGTATAAGTAAGCAGAAATAAGGGAAGAGAGAAATGAAGAATGACATGCAACAAAGGTCCTCTTTATGACTCAGAAAGGTTGTTTTTTTTGTTCTGACTTTGACTTCCAGGTGAGATTAAAATTTGCAATAAATCAAATTAACAAAACCAACTGAGGCTTTTGAGGACCCTTAGGTTCTTAGGCCATTGAGTAGTTGCCCACTTTCCCTTCTAGGTAATCAAGAATCCATCAATTGATGTGCCCAATCAAATTAAAACAGCCTTTCAGAAAAACTATGCACACCACCAGGGAGTTCAGGGAATCCTCCCAAATTCCTAAAATAAACCCCTTTTAACTCAGGACATTTAGATGTGTCAAAATAAGAGAGGCACATATATAATCAAATTAGTAATTGCTTGATTTCTTTAGTTTCTCTTTTTTCAGGACCCTTGTATTGTTAACATTGGCTCAATGTCACACTCTTGTGAAGGAGCCATTCTTATTTCTTGTTAGCAATACCTCTGTTTTTCCTGTATTTTCAAGTCAAATTTTTTTGTTGCGAAAAAGGCATAGGGGGCTCAGCAGATTGATTTTTGCTCCCCCCCCCCCTCCCGGCAGGTTAATCCTGCCCTGCCCCCATGATTGTTCAACCCTGTGAGAGGTGTCTTTGTTTAGAACAATGTGCATCCACAGCATTGCAAAAGGCAACAATAACGCAGACAGAATAAAAAACACTGTGCATCCACGACCACACAAAAGACAACAAAACATGGTCACAATCAAACAGAAAAACAAAAACAAGTTTTATAACATCAATACAGCAACATCCCATTGAGTAAAATAAAAACATTTAATATGGCTAGCGGTTAACATATTTAACATGTCCGTCAATCAAGTCATCTCCCAGACAAATTAATAGACTGTACCTGCCTGCCTGCCTGCCCTACCCCCCCGGGCTCCTGCCCTCCTCTCAGCCATCCGCCGTTGCCAAGGTTTTCCGTGTACGCGCTGCCTGCGAGAGCGGAGCCGCGCGACTGCCATACAGTATTGCCAGACATGGCGGCGGATCTACAGCCCGAGTGGATTTCTTGTCTCCCTTCTTCCTGGAGTTATGGTGTTACTCGGGATGGACGCGTCTTTTTCATTAAGTAATTATCCCCTTGAAGAAAACGTCTCGAGTGATATCTGTCCGTTTCTGATTCGAACAAAGTCGGCGGGTAATATTGAATGATTTTCCCTCTCTGTCTCTCTCAACAGCGAAGAAGCCAAGAGTACAACCTGGCTGCATCCAGTAAGTGGCGAAGCGGTAATAACCGGGCACAGAAAAACTCCAGGTAAGGTGACACTTTACGGCTGTCAAGTTTCTTCCCACCGTTCGCCGCCATGCGCTGTTGTTTGGCCAAACCTTCAAAAAACCGACACTTCCAACACTAAACCAGAGGCTGTGACATCCATGCTATGTTTCTTAATGTATGTGTGAGCGGGCTTTTGTCGCTCGTGCTGTGAAAAGTGAGCCCTCTCATGCCCACCTCTCTGTCCTGCTCGTGCCACTTCCTCGTGAACCTCAGCCTCTAGTTCAAGTTGGTCAGTTGGTGAAGTTGACGAGTGGACGTTTGCCACCTTATAAACAAACACAGGCATTCAAGTCAATTTCAAGAGCGTTTTATTTTTTTTATTTTAAATTAAGTAACGGCTTCTGTTGAACCCGCAGCCACTTGTCCGATGCGTACAGTTGTTGTGAAATCGATCAGCTAGCAGAGACAGCACGCTAAGCGGTGACATCCAGTTTGACAGGTAATATAGCAAGAGCTGCTGTGAACTGAGGAGCTCGGAAGGATTTGCGGCAGATCTACAAAATTATCTTCCAGTTCTGTGTAAAACTTCTCAGAAATATCGACTGAACAGTCTTAAAACGTGTGTTAATGGTAAAAAAACCCCTACTTCATTGTATTTTACTGGCTTCTCTACCATGCAACATGTAGCAGCCTCCTCATGTAAGCCTGTGCTGAGTGTTCCCACAAATATATAAGTGGGTGCCTAAAAGAGTTTAAACTAAAATTATTAGTCACTTAATCTATTCTTTATGTAAGCTGAAATGTCATCAGACATTAGCTAGTAAAGACACTCATACAGCCCAAACCCATAATAACTGAATCAATCAATAATCAGAATTGTTGGATGCCGGGTAATTTTCCATTTATTAGATACTGAATATTGATTAAGTATTTAAATATTTTTTATAGTAAAAATAGCAAATTTCTTAGTTTAAGCTTCTTGTTTGTGAGGCTTTCCTGGTGTTATTTGTCTTATGTAAGAGTAAGTTAAATATCTTTGGGTTTTGAACCATTGATCAGGTAAAACAAACAATGTCAATATGTTACATTTAGCTTTAGGAAACCATCTGCCATTTTTTGGTAAAACAATCACACAGTTACAAGAAAAAATAGGCCATTGATAATGAAAATAAATAATACTGAAAATCAGTAATCTGTTGTTAAAAAAGCAAAGCCTCACATTTGAGAGGTTGGAAAAAGTAAATTTGCCTCACTGATAAAAAAATTAATTGATTTTTAAAACAGTTGCAAATGAATGAATTTTGGTCATCTTATTGTTGAATGACTAATTGTTGCATCTCAGCGTGTGAATTTGATAGGTTGGGATGCACAGCCCTCTACCACCAATTTCTGTTCATGAGTTTCTGTCCACTTCTCGTTTTTTCACAGACCTACCCACTGGATGGGAAGAGGGTTATACTTTCGAAGGTGCACGATGCTTTATCAAGTGAGTTTAACACAGCCCTCCTCAAGACACACCTGTGATAACCCCATAACCTACATTCAGTATATGCACTTTACATGTATTTCAAACCACTAGCCCTTTGCATGTGGCCATTATTGCAACATACCTTGATTATAAACAAGAATTTATTAATGATAAGTTTTACCAATTTAAACAAATACAAAGCTTATTCAAATGCTGCCTTGTGTCTGAAAACATGCTGTGTATTGGAAGACAATATTGCATGGCCATAAAGTTGGAACCTTTACTCCCTGTTTGTGTTGTGCAGAAGCCTACTGCAAAAGTTAATGATTACACAGGAACATTGAGCAAATACTAGAGAGACATGGGCAAAGTGTGGTTGCTGTCTTCTTGAGAGCTGTTTTTATTTATTCAGACTCACCCTGTTCAGAGCAAATTATAGTTGGAGAGTCCAGCCAAAGTATAATGTCCTATCTTTTTCTGACAGTTATTAAGCTGTCACAATCTGTTATACTCTCTGTTTGCTGTATACGGTCTGCTTGAAGTTTAAAGTGACACTTGTCTTGAGTAGATACTGGAAAATATATCTAAGATACATGCCAACCTATGGTATTAAAAACTTCTTATTTAAGGTTTCCTTCCACTTATATTGTCTGAACATCATATCCCAGTTTTATTCATTTGTTTCTTGTGTGGGCAGGAGAAAATGCGATATATCATCCATATCCATGTAAACACTTTGGTTTGTTTAGTTTTTTGCCCCTCTCTGTTTAAAGACCAAAATCTACATAAATTACACTTATAGTTACCTAAAATACATAGTAGCTGAACTACAGAATATTTCACATTTTCCTCCTTCTCCTCCATGGCAGCATGGTGCATGCTAATGAAAAGAGATCACAAGCACTGTCATTCAGTCAGCACTGATTCATCATCTGTCCTCAGAATGTTTTAAATCCGAGGATATGACTTGAAATATTTTTTTTATTTTACATCTCCTAATGAAATACTCCTCTCACACAGTAGGTATAAATGTTTTGCAGATGAATTTCTCTTCCAACATACAAGAATGCCTGTGTATGATTGAAGACACGGCAATACACAGGCTACCAATTTAGGATATTATGCCTTATTATCCTCACTGAATCCCCTCTTCGTCTTTGACTTCCTCATGAATTTGAGGCGCTTCATGTGGCAGGTTGCCAGGCAGTCTGACTGAAAGGCAGTAATTTTATATTCCAGTATTTCATCACCGCTTCTCAGTGGAAAACAGACCCAGGAACTACATTCATTAGTTGATCACTGTGATTCTGGCACACTTCAGTGACATGGTAATGTTCTTTGTAAACAAGTTACTAACTAATCATGCCGTTCTTGTTTGCAGACTACATTTTGCAATTAAAAAAGCATTAGTTTCATGCATTAGCTTAATTTAGGAACATTTTAAGTTTTAAGACAAGTTTATAATTGTTGTCATTTAAATACAAGTGTTGTATCCTTCAAAACTGCAGATAAATTGGAAGCTTTGTTTTAACCTGAACACAGTTGCTGTGTCTTCTACAAATTACTTAGCTGTTAGCAGAGGTCACTCTGCTGTATGTGAAATTCAAAATAAATCTGCGGTGGGCCTATGTAGGATATAGTTGTAGAACACACTGTTGTGATTAAGGGAATAATAATGCAGGAACATAGGGTAGAATGTATAGTATGAAAAAAACCCATTCCACAGATGTACTAGAACCTTGTATCACCATCAGGGTGTGCTGAAGTTCCACTGCTGAGCAAAAATGGACAATACTTTTAAGGCAACAGTAAAGTGCTGCCAATCAGTAAATTTAAATTTCATTTTGATCCTAGTTTGTTTAAAAAATACCTCCAATCAGTCATACCTGTATGAATCAATGAATGCTTGCTTGATCCTGTTGTTAGAAAAGGGAGGCAGGGAAAGCAAAAACTAAAGCAGTGGCAGCATCACTTCAGCCAAGAATTCTTAGTAAATGAGCTCTTTGAAAATGACTGAATGCATTGTCTTCCCTTGTCTTGGAATTGTTGTTTGTGTTTTCCTGTTGGTCAGGTCAAAGCTCTTTAGAAAGATGTAACACAGTAAGCCATATGCTCTCTTCTGCCATCCTCTTTTTCACGTGGTGGAAAAATGTGGCCAAAAAGCTCTTACCTCTTGTATTGAAGAGGTGCAAGCAATATGTACAACCTCCAAGTCAATGGGCCAAAGAATCTTACGCCCTTGGCCAGAAATACACCAAAGTAATTACTAAAGGCTTATTCAGTGAAGATCTCCATAATTCTTTGCATGTGATGTAATGGAGCTGTAAGGGGTGCCACTGTAGTGTATTTACAAACAAACATGTTATCATACAACACAATAAACACATAATATGTATCGGCTCCTTTGCAGATCTTTACATTTTAAGTTACTGTAAAAGAATTTACTCTAGTCAGCTTTACAGCTTTAGGAAGCATGTTAAACTGACAAACAAATGCACCTCTGTTTAGCAAAGAGGAGTCATAGTTTCATTTGTGTGTATGCATGAGCAGATGAACCACATGTGAATCTTTTAGTCACATGTGATTACAATTGACAATCACAATAAACAAACTGCAGACAAAAACATTTTGCTATACTAAGCCACAAAGAAACAGCCCCAGCCTGTCCCCTTTCTAGCCTCACTAAAACCTTACCAGGCAACATTTTTAGAATTAAAAATGTAACAGTATAACAGATCATTCCTTTACATTATTTTGTGTTCAATACTATTAGTTTAGCTAATGTCCACCCCAGAAAAACTCAATGGAGTTTGGTACAATACCTTTCTTTCACTCTCACACTGGTGCCTTGCTCATCTCTCTTTCCCTTCAGTCACTCATTAGTGGTGCATGCCACTTGCCTTTAATGTCTGTAATTTATTTTAAATACTGCATGAAGGGACTAATTGAAAGCTTTAAGTTTAAGTTTTAAATATAAGATGTGAATGTATCTTATTTTGTCAGTAATGTTGTGTTTTTCCATTTGTAGTGAGCCTACAGAAAATCCTGGTAGGCATACAACTTGCTGTTGTGCCTGCTTATAGGGTAGACTACACTATTTGATTTAAATGAAAGATGATACTGATTTTCTGGGTGAAATGCTGGTAATTAGCCTACATGTAACCAAGGCTGCCACAGTCTGGCTTGTTTGGTCTGCTTTAGCCTTTTATCCCAGACTGTTTATTGGGCCTGGCCCAAGAGCTTTCCTTTTGTTGTTTTAGTAAGCAAGAGTGTGTTCAGTTGTAGTTACATTGTCAGCACAATATATATTTGTGGCATTTACCTGCCTACACTGATAAACAAGTATTCAAGGCACAAGATATCTGTCACTCCTGAAGATATATCTTATATATAAATATTTGCATATATAGAGTCAAGATCTATGTAAAACCATGCCTGTTGAAGTCATGATGAGTGCTTGTTTTGACATGGAGGCTTGTTGACAGGTTTGTGTGATAACTGTCTTGGACAGCGCTTGGGGCATTTTGCAGCTTTATATGAGGCTGCCAATAAAAGACTGTCCAAAACCATGAACTTGATGATAGCTAAGTCTATGCATTGTGTTTTACAGTAAAGTATCATTACTTTGTCATCAATTCAGTATTGTTAAGCATTGCATTTAGGGTTATTTTGGCATTTCTAATGTACATAATAAAAAGGCAAGTGCTTAAAACCCAAAAACCAACTCCCTTCTCTTGTTTTCAGAATCTGGATCATTTATTTATTTTTGTAAGTCGAGCCTCTTTGACTCTGCAAAAAGGATCTGCCGATTCACATGCTGGCTGTGTGGCTTGGCTGTTACCATTAGGTTTCACAGTGTGAGTGTCAAGGAGCAGATTGTGCTGACATAGACAGTCTTCCTACGGTCCATGTTTGGGAGGATAAAAGGTGCAGATTGTTGGTGTGAGAGTGTGGACAAGAGGCATGGCCCATTACAATTATGATACTCTGAGTTCAGAATGAGTCAAGGTCAGTCTAGATGTTAATTGAATCAGTCATGGCTTTTTGCTCTCAACAGACTGAACAGTCTCCTCTGAGCTCTGAGCTGTTTCAGTGTGGCTTATTGCCTTCATTTGGCTAGTACTTGCTCCCCCACTGACAGAGAGTGAGATCTTAAGGAGGTGTAAATCTGCAAACTATTTGCATGTTAATTTCATTCACAAGAGACACATATGGCAGGAGTTTACATGTTGTTGCACAGGACTTCAAACTGTTAAAAATGTGCCTTTTATTGTATGGGTTCAGCGATAAATTGCAAATGTTCCGATGAACTACTTTCCTTTTCATATGTGCTTGCTTGTTTTTGTCTTTTGTCTTTTTTGTATGTCTTCCCATCTTATATGGGTAAAAGGTCACAAGCATCCACCTATAATACTGATACCTTCAAGTTTTTAAACCAGTTGGTTTGGTCCTGACCTCGGCTGCTGAACTTCATGATATATCAGAGAACACTGATCTCAATCCAGCCATTCTGCTTTTATGATTCTCCATAAGATACACATCCCCTTTAGATACCTGTCTGTTACTTTGTACCCTGTGTCTTGAGTTGGGAGCCGGAAAGCTTGGCTGTTCACTGTAAAGATCTTTAGCTTGCTTACTTTCTGATGTTGAGTGTGCTGTACACACATGCAAATAGTATACACTGAATTGGCTCTGTAAAGCATATAATAACGACAGTCAGGCCATTTGACATTTCATTTTTTAATTACATTTTCTCTCTTGGGTCTACTAGTATATTCTACAGCCACCCAGAGTGGAGTATCTGTTCAGTTTGTGTTGCGATGAGACAGTGCCATCTGGCAGATTTGTGTTTTTCATGTTATCTCCGTAGCATAATCCCACATTTTAACTTAAGCCTTATTTTGAGCAAGACAGTGAGACATGATTTGGGCAATTGAACCAGCATTTTGTCAAAATAGTTGTCTGTCAGTGTCTACTAATAAGGATTCTTTACGACTTTTCAGAAATGTATAAGGATAACGAGATGAAGTCAAGAATCAATATTTTAGTAAGAGATGACTGCAGTTATGAATTTGTCACCTCATGGATGCATGAAGTATTTATAGCAATTATGTTTATGAATAGATAGGTTCAGCTGTCCTACCAGTTCCCTGTCTTTGTTCTCTATTCTTGTTTCATTTATCCTGTCTGAAAAAAGGAGGGGGAAAAACCAAACTGTTGAAGCTAAGAATAATTGCAATAGGTTACACAGTGAGATAGCTGACATCTCATTTTAAGACTAATGAGTGTGGCTGAAACAGCTGACCCTCACAGTGTTGCAAACCGTGAGTCAGGTTTGATTGCTGCCCACTTATCAGTGTTACATTTGGCGAAATTTTGTCAGCATCATTTGAGGGCAATTTGCTGCCTATCTTTCTATCTGTATATCTACCTATCTGTCACTTAAAGAAAATGTTACAACCTCTTTCATTTCTTTTTTGATTTCTTATTTCTTATCAATAACCTATTAGAACCTTTGCTTTTAAATGACCCTGCTATAGCAGCAGAAAAAAGCTGTGAATCGACCACCGATACATTTTTACTTTGAAGGTTGATATAATGAACTTCCCAATAGTTGCCTATTTAGACATCCAGCAGTCAGGGAGAACCATTATCATTATTTTTTTAAAGATTTGTTTCTATCCTGATCCAGTCCAATGTTCACTCACTTTTAGCTCTGTTTCTGCTTTCCAACAACTCCTGCTGAACACTCCAGTATGTTGACCAGCCATTCATTAACTTTGTCAGTCTGTCATTTGATGGCGGCCATTAAGCTACAAATATTTTTTCTAAGCTTTTTTGTTAAAAACAGCTATGTGCCTAAGTCTATAATGACACTATGTAAGTGGTACAGGGTGGTCAAAACAGGAAAACTGAAAGAAGCTAAAATGCTTTCAGTGCTGATTGGGACTACAGATTAATTATCATCATCATTTTTGCTTGCCAAATTGGCTAGCCAGATGAAAAAAATGGTTATAAACTAAACAGATTAACTGTTTAAAATACACCACACTTTTGATATATTTAATGGTATGTTCTACTAGCATCGAACAGTTGACATTTAGAAAGTGTTCATTTTCATGCCATATGTTAGAACCAGTATTTCTGTTTCTGTCCTTCTCCCTCTCTCACTAAATTTCATCTCTGCAGTTCCAGACACTTCAGACACTGACACTTAAGGGCATCAATAAAATGAGGCATCTTATCAGAGATCTGAAGAATGAATTAGCATGTCAAATACTTCAAGCATAAGGGATTTGTTTTCATTTTCATGAGTGACATCAGCTAAAGTGATTAAAATCCCCAAAGCTGGGGGAAAATCTTAGTCATTGATTCTCATTTTTGTCTATGTGAGTTTGCAATGGCTTTGTTTCTAGCTTCACCTTGAATGTACTAAGATTTGATAATTCAGAATTGAGGTCTTAAGATTTTAAGGCAAACAGGACTGGAGTCCGTATGAATCCTCTATAACTGTCAGGGCAAACAGGACTGGAGTCCATATGAACCATCTATAACTGCCAGACACATAGTTAAGAAAGACTGTAAAGGCTCTCCCTTTTTCTGAGGGAATAATCCTGGCTTCTCAAGTCACAATAGTGAGAATGTGAGAGTGGAGACCCTGTGTTTGGACTTGGCATTATATTTGATGCAAGAAGAGCTGTATACTCATATTTAATCCTTTAATGAGTAATCACACTTTTGGCCTCTGCATTTAGGCTAATTAGGCTCGATTAGGTAAAAAATATCAACTCAAAATTAGTCCCTGCTCCTGTGCATCAAATTAAGTGCTCTTTAGTTAAAAGAAAGCTTTTACCAATACCAAATGTTTGCTCCTATTATGCTCTGATTAACTGTTCTATGCTTCCAAAACACGCTGCAGCCTCAGGCAAAGGCATTTACACTACACAGCCAACTTTCATTGTAATGTAACTCTGTTTTCTTTCTTGTGCATGGGTCAATTCTTTTTATGCCATGGGCCTATCAGATACTTGTGTTTTCTTTGGCTGGCAGGTGTAACATTGTATTGTGACACCTCTAGGATAACTCTAATTAACAATTAAATGTTAAAACACTGTTGCTAATCAGAGTGCATGGTATATATATTTTTTTCTCCTTGAAACTCTGCCCAGTCCACCAGTGGCTCAATGTATATTTACAGTTCTTTGCAAGATAGCGAATGCATCAGAAACAGCGTTTGAAACATGGACCAAAGTTGTAGAAAAAATTACAAATATATTTTTTTATCCTGTGGGGATTCTTCTCTTTGTCAGCTTAAACACCAAATGGCTCACTTTAAATTCAGGGACAAGAATAAACAGTTTATACTCTGTATATACTTGATAAATATTAACTAATCATACTCCACAGGGCTGTAGCAACAATCAATTTTTAACTTTTGAAGATACTGTGGTGTTTTTAGTATCTGTTTTAATATTGTATAACGTAATTGACATAAAAAGAAAAAATATCTAAATGAATGCTTGTGAATGTCAGTTCTTTAAATTAAGTTTCAAACTATTTAGTACATCCTTAATGCTATGTTACTG
>JAQNCA010000028.1:17493335-17513297 GCA_029783725.1 Acanthurus tractus
TATAAAGACTATTTAATGGTTGAAGGTTGCAATGGTGTCAAATGCACACACCTTTAAATAAAGTGTTGCCACTATATCCAACTGGCATCACTACTTTCTTACCTCTTCCTGTCTTTCTCTGAAACTGTATAAGTCCTATTCAATAAATTTGGTTCAATAGTCTACATTTTGTGTATCTGCCTAGGTGCAGCAGTTTGACATCATGAGTGCTTCAACAGCATGAGCTTTTTTTTCTCCATATACTTCTTTGCTGCTGATTGTAAACCGCAGGTGCACACCACCACTTACCACATCAGAGTGTGTGGATACTACGCTTGTTCGTCAATGTAAGCAAAGTGACTGCGTAATATTGGCTCCATTTATTGGCTTTAACTTCATTGTTTGAATAAAACCTAATGTAATTGTTTATATTTTGCATCCCTAACATTGACTACAAATTTGGTCAGAAGATACAGTGATGTGCGACTGTGAGGTAAAGAGAGAAATAACATCCTGATTTGCCTCCAATTATAGTCAGAAATCTGATCAGGGTAGAAAGGAGCAAAAAATAGTGGCTTGCATCACTTGATGTGACAAGTTGAAAGTTTAACCCTGATGGACCTTTGTGTTGAGCAGCTGATTTAGTCTGTATTGAGCATTTTGAGGTGATTCAAAGGATGCTCCCTCCAATTTTTCTTTTGGAGGTTACAAGGGAACAGGTAATTGAAATGAGACTGATGCAGACCTGTGATTCAGTGGAGACAAAAAAAATTGCCGTAGGGCACCTGGGGATCCCACTGAAGCAGCTGTATCAACCTGCAGGTGAAATGATGTAATGAAACTCTTCCTGCACCTGAAGGGGAGAGAAGATGGAAGAATGAATGGATGTTGCATAGAGATCCTCATAAAAGCACATTTTTTGACAATACCTTGGCTGTGCGTCTATGTTTGTCTCACTGTCTCTGTGACACATGCTGTTGTTTTATTTCCCTCCAGCACAGCCATTAGCAGACTGAGTTGCACATCTATCTAAGCGGCAGAGAGATGAAAGGCACTTTGATCTAAATTATTTTGAGGTTTCCTTATTTGATTGAAGATATTTTCAAAAATTAAATGTAGGCTATTCTTTGATCAAGGTTTGGTATCTGACATTTTTTGATAGAGTTTTTAACATTGGTCTATTCTTTAATCTAAACGATCTTTGTACCTCTTTGGAAGTTGTAAATGCATTAAAGTGTTATTGTGTAAAAACTCAAACTTGATATTCACAGGTACAGGCTCACAGGTACAATTCAGAATTTTAATGTTTCCTTAGTTTGTACTCCTGTCTGATGCAACAACAGTATATCAGTCTCGGTTTTATGACTTATACATTTCCATGTGAAAGGGTAAACCAGTATGTCGTCATGTTGCTAAAAAATTTAAAGATTTTTGCATTGAAAGTCTGGATTAGTGTGGGCTCTCTCATGGCGGAAAGTAAGAAAGATGCAAGCATTGGATATTTGCATTTGATGGAGAAGGTATTTGACAAGAGAAAATGACTCATTTTTGCTTTGGATTTGTGACTGTCTATTTGTAAAGCTTCTCTCCTAAACATAGATGAGTTTTAACTGTCAAGCAGCTGTGCTCCCAAATCTACCTCTTTGCGATTTCTTTGATGAATATGCAAAGATTTACTGAGATCATCCAATGCCTCCTGCCATGTGGGGTTAATTGTTTATGCCTGTATGCATTTGTTTGCTCATCTCCAGAAAGTGCTTTTCTTTGCATCCTTTTCCAGCTGTAGGGATAACTGACTGTGCTGCTGAAAATGAGAAGTAAGCATTGAGATTAAGACCAGATGTCAGCCTGCATGCAATTACTGATTTTGGTAAAGAAAAGGTGCAATTACTAATTTTACCCAGCAGAGGGCCTCAATGAAGCACAAATGGCCATTGATATACAAGTAAACCCAGTTTTTGAATTCTAACATGACAATAAAAAAGGAGGAGGTCTATGTTGCATTGTGATTTTCAAAAGTAATTATTTATCTCACAGAGCATATTATCAAGTCTCAGAAACATAAACTGCAAACAACTTTTATAAAAGTGAAGTTTATATATTTTTTTGCTGTTGCACATCCTTGGTAAAAAGACAGTATTCATGGTTGTGTTCAGGAAATTTACAGTGTTCTGTATTCTGTATTTTTGCCAAATATTTGCCATGTTATGCACATCTCTGTTGATAAGTTGTGTTGCTAATGATTGTAGCCATGGGAGGGCAGTGTTGTATTTTGACCGTAGCATCTTAATTCTGTTCTGACATTGTAATTGAAAACTCAGCTCCATTTATGAATATACATTTGTCATTTGTCAAAATGAATGTGTGAGAGAGAAAGGGTGAGAGGTTTTAAATTACTTGTAAGACAATACTTTTCACTCTAACAGCATATTTTTCTGTTTTACTCTTTCTCTCCCTCCTCACCACCTTATGTGCTTGTTGCATCATCAATCCAGGTAAGTGGCACTTAAGAGCATGTTTTACTCAAAAAATAAAAAGCCCTGCCTCTGCTAAGAGTAGGAGGGTGACTGGGTATATTTCACCTTGAGGTGTTTACAGTAGAGTGTGTTGTCCAGCAGGAAGCATTTTTTTCTACTGTCTTACTGTTCACTGCTTCTCACACAGGTGCTAACTGTAGTTTTGTGGAAATAGCCCTGTGTATGTGTCACATGTTACTGCAGAGACAGTTTTTGATGAATTTTTGCAGGCATTTGTAGTTTGACCTTCCCTTAAGGAAAAGTGGGCAGCATTTGAACATTAGTTTTTTATAGTTCAGACAGCCATTCACCTTATTTGCACTCTGTTTCTCTCAGTCTTTCCACGTAATTCTTTCTCATCTTATAATCTACGGGTCTGTCAACAATGATGCATTTCCTTTGTAAACCCTTATAACTCCAGACCTGACATGTACAGCTGTTGGTTAGAGGGCTATAACCAAAAGGGAGCTGCTGCTGAAAAATTCACAACAGATTTTCATGAAGCTTGTTCTCTGAAACAATATCATCCCCCCACAATTATTTGAATAAACTGGACCAGACCCCTCAGTTGTAGGCATGCTGAGATGTAAAGGAACGGGATTTGAACCCTAACAGAAGAAGTTTGTTGTTCTTTTTCTCTAAAGATTTGAGTAATGTAGCTGCACCTTCAAAAAACAGCTGCGGGTGATCTGAGAGGAGCCACTCCTTTTAAAAGTGTTACAAAACTTGGCCTCTCTCTCTCTGACAAGTCAGTTCTCAGAATTCAAAGCATTGCATATTTACTTCATACTAAACAGTCAGAAATAGACTTTGTTGATCTGAATGAGGAATATGAGAGAAGATGACAGGAGGAAGAAACATGAGTGTGCCCACTGGACTGAATCACTAACTCAGTTGACTGCCCAGCACTGAAAGCTGTCCTCAATTTGTCAGCTGTGCTTTCCCCTGTACACGCCCAGACATTGTTTGAGAGTGGCATTGATTGCCCCCATTTCAGATATGGATTAACAGGGTCTTATAATAGATAGCAAACCAGGTTATAGACCATTTTAGTGGGGACATAGTAAGGACACACACCATCCTTTCATTTCATTTATTATCATTCGTTGCTGGTTTATCTTTACCTTCAGCAAAAAATAGCCTATAGGTACAAACTGGCCACTGGAGTGCTTATAAGGTACAACAAGACTGTAGTAAATTTTGTTTTTCTTCCTGCACTATTTGAAACCAGCTGAAAAATAGTACTTGCCAAATGTCTTAAAATACTATTGTGGCAATTACTTGAACGTGCTTCTACACCCAAGTACAAATTCAGATTAATTGATGGCGAAATAAATACACTTGAATCACTGTGGGTGTGGAACAATCATGTCCTGCGCCTGCGTGTTTTTTCAGTTCACCACTGCTTCTCTGTGTACATCTGTTGACTTGGATTAGGCCTGCTGATGAGACAGCAGTCAGGCTGGAGTTTTGAGGCTGTAGCCAATCCACTTCTTCTAGGATCCAGCTTTCAGTAAGATGATGTCTGATTTGTTTTTTTTGGACTCTCAGAGAAGTTTGTGGCAAGCTTTGTGTTTGGAATTTCTGTCTTCTGAATCGCTGATGTTTTGCTGGGCCATTTTGCTATGTTTGCTTAAAACATATTATGCACCTGACAGAGTAAATGTACATTGTAACAATCAGGTAAGTCTCCCTAAAAGTAGGCTACATAACTGATTAGGTAGCTTTATGTGCTGTATGGCGTGTCTGTTTCACATGACTGAAACTGTTAGCTAGAACTGGAAGAAGTATCTCCACAGTATTTGTTTAGTCATCTGCTGTTTGCTTTCTTGCAGCCTGAAGATGATTATATTTCAAAATCCACAGCACATAATGAGTGTTTTTGTGTATGCTGTCAGAGAGCTCATCTCGTCAGAAAAAATGCCTAAAAAAATCATGATTGTGATTAACAAAGGTACATGTAATTGTTGGTTAACACTCATGTCACAGTAAATATCCTCCTACTTGATTATAGGTGTTGTGTCTTTTAGGTCTAAACAAACACTGTTTAGTTTAACAAATCTCCCTCCTTCTAATTTTCATATACAGAAAATTCTCTGAGGTAAGACACTCATAGCTTCTGTTACTCTCTCTTTGTTTCTGTCTGTCTCACATAGTATCTTGTTGTGTCACTCTCATGGCTGACCCACTTCTGTTGGTCATCTTTTCTATAATCAGTTGGACCAATGTCTGAGTAAGGGAGTGCTGCCCTGTCTCTCTACTCATGCTAGCAACTATCATTGCCTGGGGACTAAAGGAACTCGAGCTTCACAGATCCTTTATTGCATTTTTTTACAGCTACAGTTCAGCTATTTCTCTTTTAGCTGCAATTTTGGATGTCTTTTCCTCCACTTACAGCATGTTCATATCTTTGTCTCTTCTAGATGATAGACAGATCAATAACAGCCATCACCAGGGGTTGTATTATTTGTCTGTGGCCGTGGTTGATGGTATTGGTTTTCGCTCCAACATTTAGGGCAGGGCGCACACACTGCTCTGTCACACACTTTCTGTCAGATTGACATGCACATACTCACTCCAAAGAAACTTTCCATGACATTATTAGTTTTATCAGAAGTAGGCCATGGCATGAGCCTGACACCCTGGCAGACCTACTGAGCATGCTCAGCACTGCTGAGGGCTAGGTAGTGGATCAAAACCCCGCTCCAGTACTACCACTCTAGTACTCCTCCACTCCTCTTTCTTTTGGGGTTTGGCACAATTGCTTAAAAAATACCTAAACGTTGGCATGATTATCTCTAAACCCATAATTATTATAATTTTTCAGCTCCATTTTATTCATAATTTAGGCAAAAATGACTATCAAAGGTTTTTGCTGTTGCACTATAATGCTTCTATCCTATCCTTGTAAAACAAATTTAGGGTTATAACTGAATGATTGTAACAATATTAAATTTAGTTTTGTTTCCATTTATATGCATAAAGGCCATTAGTTTAGTCTTTAAAAATAAATGTCATAAAATCCACATGGACAGTGTAGTTGAACAGACAGTTTTCACTAAGTTCCTTGAAAGTGAATGAAATAACATTGATCTATTCAACGGTAAATTGGTCTCTTGGCTGTTCTGAGTGGGGATCTGATGCAGATGATGAGTCATTCACTGAAAAAAAATAAAGTTATGGTTCAGTGTTGTTTTGTGAATGTATACATTACTTTAATTACTTTAATTACATGCATATCATGCACACATTGCCTGAAGTCTGGCAGAGTAGGGTTGATCATGCTGTAAGTTTGTTTCAGCTTTATTGCTATTCTATACAGTAAATATGTTGTGGCAGAAGTTGATTTTGCATCCGAAGGTTTCTCCATAATAAATCATACATGACCATGTTATCTCAGGAGGGAAGTGAGCTGTTAGAATGAGCGATGATGCATGCTGCACTAAGCGTCTTCACTGCTGTATCACCATGGCCATGATTATCTACTCCCAACAAGTTAATTTTACCCAAAGATGAGTTGTTGCAATGATTAGGCCCACAATGAACGGTTTGTATCTCTTTATGTGCCCATTGTGGAGGCTCAATGTGAGTGAAGCCTGACTTATAATACTTGGCTGCTAGCATTTACATGGAGGAAGTGTGAATAGATATTAAACAGTCTCTGTGGTTTCTTTAGCTTTTGCAAGTAGTTCGTGGCCAAAGATGATACCACTGTGAATAAGATAATATTTCATGGTTTGTCATGCGTTTGTTGGCATATATTGTCTGCATAGACTATGTATAGTTGTTCTACGGTAATTTCTTCTGCAGCGTAGTGAGTATCAGTCTTCTCTCATTTGATGACTTAAGAATTATATCCAAGTCTGTGATTTTCTTTTAACATTCTGGAACTTAATCAAACATGATGTTTGAAGTAAGTCAGCCACCAAGGTGTTCCCATGTACCCATATCTACTGCTCTGGTCAATATTGTCCGCCCAACCTTGACCCAGTTATGTATAATTGCTTTTGCAGGTTAATCACTTCTCACCACTTTTCACACTCTTCAGGTTGCAAAAGTTATTAGTACATTGCTGCATATCCAAAGAATTAAATGAACACTACTGAATGATACCTCAGTCTCAGTTCTCAGTCAGCTTGCTTGTGCTAAATGTTGTCAGTAACAAATTCCCATACACCTGTCCACCAGTTTATGAGGTCATGTGGTGAATGTGACCCATTCAAATTAATTGCATGCTCTGAGTTAAGTCTCATAATTGTAATAAAAGGGGTGTAAAAAAATATTTGCGTGAAAAAAGAGGAAGAAAATTCACTGTCTAAGTGCTATTAAATGCTATTGAACAGCAAATTGTAGTGCAATTGCAGTAGTTAGTGTTGTAATAAATTCATATGATCACTTCTTCTTTATTTATATGCAGAGCCAGATTAAAGCAACCTTGCTTGAAACCCCCTGGATTCCAACAACTTTTTTTTTTTTTTTTTTTACCCATAGGACACTGTGCAACAGACTTTTCTAAACACTTTGCAAAACTGAGGCCCCACAGATTGATGCTATGCTTGCTCAAACATTTTATGTTTATCTTCAACAGTAAAACTATAAATTATTCATTATCAAATAATTACCTTTGTGTTTGGTTGCCTCAAAGTTGTACACACAAAGTTGACAGGCTGATGCTGTCAGCTGTAAGAAACGAGGTGTACTGGATCTATATATAGCTAGATAACTGGAGTTGGAGGCCTTTGTACACCTTGCTGATACTGGAAAAAGACAGTCAAGCCTGGCCAGCAAACAGTCATGAATTGGCTGAGTTGTGTTAAAAAGGGGATGGGCTTGGTGAGGCCTCATGCTAGAGTGCATCGCTATTGGTGTTTTGACTTGCAAACTTTGGAATTTGTGGCTGTCAGTGCTGCCAAGGCTCACAAAGCAGCCTGAGCAGTGAAGCGCGTCTGGCCGACCCCACTTTTCTTTCCTGACCTTCTTTAATGCCACTCACCAAGACCATTGTGCTTGAAAAACTGCCTGGGTTCACTGATCTGCAGGCCTAATTTTCCTCCCACTCTTTTGTGTTGTGACTTGAGCATCTTGGTGTAATCCCAGGACTGCACACTGCCTGTGTCTCCAACTAACATATCTGCTTTTATGCTTGTATGAGATGGGTCCCAGGAACTGCTTTTCTTTTTTTCAATTTTCAATGTGTCATTGTCAGAGAGATTTCTCCAGAGAAATTGCTGGTGTTGTAAATCATGAGAGGATTTGGCTCTCCTCAACTTCCTGGTCGCCAGGGGTACTGTGAGCATTACTTCCTCATTGATTGGTCCATTTTGCTAGATTCCCCAAAAAATTGCCATGATCTTTTTGATCTTTCTCTAATTAGTCTTTTCCTCAGTGTACTAATGTAAAAACATTTTTCTTTCCTAATATCCTATCACACAAGCATTTAAAAGAGTCTGTTTTTCTTTCTTTTGTATATATCTTTATGTTCTGTGTACTGTGAAGGTTTGTGTCACTTTTTATATCGACAAATAAAAAAACATTTAAAAATTTGATAGAAGTCAACAAGGCTGACTTTTGTATTTAATACAATGAAACAGAAATACACATTCAGATAAGTACCACATTTAAATGCCTCCATCTCTGTGTGTAAGACATGATAAAACTGGTCTTGTGTAAAATTTCTCAAATCCCAGCAACCATGTCTCCATCAAAGAAATGGAAACAGCTAAGAGGTTCCTCCCTCCTGCTCAGTTCTTTGAAAACCATGTTAGTATCTTCCCAGGAGCATGCCATGACTTGCCATGAATGCACTTAACATCATTTAAATCTTTTCAAGTTATCTGGTTTCTCATTTGAGAATTTCACTTTTCAAATAAACTTGAGTTTATTACTATGCATGTAAACTATTGTCTTAATCAGCATTCATATCAATTTCATTCATTAATTTTTCAAGTTCATTTTTATTGTGTATCTGACCTTTGCAAATTAATTTCCATTTCACTAATGTCACTAAAGTGACTAGATCATGGTCTTGTTGTCTCTGAATGTGAATGCTCCAGCACCAAGGAGTCCATTGTTGTTTTTCAGCTCCATTTGACACACACAGCTAAATACTGGAGTGGGAGACACCCTCTTTCCCTATGCACTCACACAAGAATACACCGAGAGAAGTGGCCAATTCAGTTTATCTTCTCACTGGCTCCCTGAAGACAAAGTGGTTACAGCAATGTTTATGCGTACTGTATTCTTTTGCTTTTGCTGGGCTGGAACAGAAGCCCCTTAAGAGTGCTAACAAACATTCTGGCTTTGGCTCCCTTCTTCACCATCAACTTTAGGTTACTGTTGCCTTCAGCCATTGTACCTGCAGCTGTTCAGAAAACCAGCAGGTAATAACCGGCAAATCAGTGACAAAGGAGAGAGCGTAGGAGTGTAGGTGGAAGACGAAAGAGCCAGAGACGAGAGCGAGTGGGCAGGTAGAAGAGGATCCTCAGAGAGTGGATAAACATGTGAACACTTAGTGATTTCTTCTCCCTTCCCATCTCTCTCTGACTCTGTGTGGGCAGTTAATGAGTCTGAAAGCTTCTCCTCGGCATCTGTCGGCTGAGAACCGGATGAAGCCTCTAGAGCAGTCTGTAGCTGGAAAGAAACACTCTGTTGCTCATTGATAATTAGTATAATATATAGGAGGTTTTTTAATGTCTTTTTGTGTCATAGGTTCACCCCAGACTACTCTTAATGTCCAGATGCCCTGTAGTGTACTTTACAGCATGTATGTTTTTTTAGAGAATGTTATGCAGTTAAAGTTATGAATGGTTTTAAAATGGAATAAAAGGTAGTGACAATACAACAAGAGGATATCAATTAGTGCAGCATGTCACACACTTCAGCTGTTCACACTTTGGAATTCTAAATCTTTGTGCCTGATTTATTTTATACCTTTTTTTATTGCAAGAGGCTGACAAAATGTCAGGAGCCCTAAATAATGCTCTTTACTATAAAATCAAAACAAAACATGAGCTACAACAAACGATATTTTATTTTTTCTTTAGTACTGTGTATTGCTTGGCTACTGCACTGGATTGTATTATATTGCCCAGGTGTTGTAATTGTCTACAGTTTTTTTTTTTTATATCTGCCTTCACACACAATTGCATTGTTACTTTACAAGACCTTCAGCTTTGACAAGCAGACAGGAGTGTTGGAGCCAAACCACCCTGATAACATCAACAAATATCAGCTGGCCCACCATGTTAGCCTTACTCTGTCATAAAGTCTAATGGTGTGTGGCCATAAAATGGAGTGTACTGTAGTTCAGTGTTGGGTTGAGATGAAACAGAGTTTGCATGACCTTGATATGGTCATACTCCCCCTCCTCAAACAGATTCTTGGAAAAGCATTTAGTTCTCCCACTCCCACTGAATGCCTAATGACCTGGTGTAAGGACTATTTTGGTTTTTTTTCATTATGAAGCCTGAGTTTGGCATGTTTCCTAATTTATACTGTAGAACAGGAATTACAACAAATAGCTTACAGATGCAATCAAAACAGATGCTTAGCTGCTGCATTGATTGTAAATGATTTCACAAGTGTTTTTGGCCTCCTAATGAGACTTTTTTTGCCACTGGGCACCAAAATGTAAAACACCTTGGGAAAATTTCACTTACGGCATCTGTTACTTTGAGCCCAGCCTTAGGATGTATGTTTTTGGGTATATCATGAAGGTTTGGTGGCTTTTATTCACTGAGGTAAAACCTAGCTGAGGCCTCCAGACTGACTTACATTAAGTGAATAGTTGGTTCACTCTGTTTAGGAAATATCTTTTAATAAAACAGAGTTGCTAAACACAGCTTGGATGTTGTGAGGATCAAACCTGTGACCTCATGCACTGTTGTCAGCAACCACTCTGTCCTGTTTGCCATTAAAGAAATTAAGAGTTTGGCAGGTGAAATAATTTCTATAGGACAGTAGACTGTTGTTCATTTGGCACTGACAGCAAACATCCATTCAGTTATCCTGGATAAAAGCAAAAAACAAAACATCTCCTCTGGCAACACACGCAAACACACAGATGGCTGAACAGCTTGCTTTAACTTTCCCCTCTGACACCTTTTTTTGTGGGCGTTGGAGCACAAGCTCCTTATTGGCTACGGATTCATCTTTCAGGGATTGGTTCACGAAATGTCATATCACATATCCCCCAGATAATTATTTCCCCTTTCTCTCTCACTGTGCTTTCTCATGGGGTATGGTGTGCATTCTGTGCCCCAGGTGGTGGCCATATCCCTTGGCCCCAAGCTCCAGCATTGGAGGTCCCTGGAGGACCAAAGATAGCTGAAAGACTGCATGTTTTGGTGCCCCCCCCCCTCCTCTTTATAATTGAAGTATGATGAATTATTTATTCAGTATGGCTGGTCAAGGTAGTCCACATATAAGTGATGGTGTTAATATCTCCAATGCCTCTTTACAGTGTTTGCAACGCATAAAAGATTCATTAAGTATTTGTGTTCAGTTTTCGTTAAAGCTCAATGACTGTGAGAGCAACAGTAGTCTCTTAAGAAATGTTGGAGTATCTCTGAAGGGAGGGACAGGGAGGTAAAAGCAACAACTGAGAACGTATTGACTGTAACTGGGTGTCTTCCTGCACCATTGACTGAACTCAGCAGGCTGATGAGTTGAGGAGCTGTTTGGCTTCTAGGTTTGGGCTGAGGTCATTGTCCAGGCTTTCATTTTTTCAATAGCTGCAGGCTCCCTGCTGAACCTACTTGATATTCAGTTCTTTCTCTCACTTCATCCCATTGGAACTAATAAGCTTCAATAAGATAGCATAGCTCCAGTAACTGTGATGGAAAAGAATGGAAATAAGAACTAAGATACAGTATTACAATTACTTGGAATGTGGCCACAATGTTTTGCAACAAATTTGCCTTTTTGTAGAAGGATGAGTCAAAAGTACTTTCATAATGAGCCCCATAAAGCCTGGTGCAACTTTACTTCATTTTTCAACATACCTCTTTGTCAGGACTTGCTGAAGAATGAGCTGAGGGAGGTGCAGCCCACACTCATATGTAGGGAAGCAAATGCCAGAAATAACATAGCTCACCGAGGAAATAAAGCTCAAATTCATTTATGTGTATATTATTGACCTGCCTGGATACTGTCCCGAATAAACATAGGAAGAACTTTAAATCTGGGATATGGTGTCACTTTAGTTCTGCGTGCGGTTTTGTGATGATAAATTTAACTGCTGAGGAGTGTGGCGTATTTTTTTCCATGCCGTTTTACATTTCTTCGTCATGTGGTGGAAATTTGTAGAGTAGGCTAAATGAGACTTTTATTCATTTCACCGTGCACCATCACAATAATGGAGCTCTTTAGTCTCCCGGTCTGTGTGTGTGTGTGTCTGTGTGAGAGTTGTGTGCTAGTGTGTGCACATCATCTGTTCGCTCGGTTTGTAATTGTGAAGAGAGGGAATAATAGAAGCGCCACTGGCCACCTTGCTTTCTTTACATCCGGACTGTGACATCATCGCCTCTCGGGTTTCAGTGTTTCTCTACTACGGTCGCACGCGGCGCAGCAAACAGCGCGAGGGCTTCTGCCGTGTGAGCACAGCAGCAGCGGACTGAGCGTTACTCCACAACAAACGCTTTTTCAAAGTAAAAATTAAAAGTCTCACATCTGTACGTCTGACGTTCACGTTTGGATAAATCGTTTACTTCTTTTTTACTGCACGTTTTTTTTTTTCTCGGCGCGTTTGACTTCACCGCGATTGTTTGACTGCCTGGACATTTATGGAAGCTTTTCATTGTAAGTAAAAACCTGCAATGCTGTTGATGGGTGCGACAAACATTGGACGAGGTTTGATTTTAACGCGATAATCTGTTGTGTTTAATGCTTGATGCTATCAAAGCCTGTTAAGATGCAGCCCCTGTAATTGCCTACTGTATTGCAGACAAAACCAGCTCCTGCCAGGCGGTTTTGTTCATCACATGGCTTCATGTGCAAACAGCGTCTTTTACACTGGACTTGGTCACGGTTTTGTCAATGAGACACCTCTGTGTTGAGGATTCGAGGGCTCTGTATACCGAGAGTTTAAGTAATAGCGTATACATGCTGTTTTACTCATGTGAACCTTTTTTGGTGATATTTCCTCAGTTAGTTTCAATACTAATTGGTGTTTTCTATTCAAGATGATACAAGATAAATCATGCATGTTTGTGTAACAAGCACCTCTTCTGGTCCTCCTTTTAGACCTGCACTGCCAAAAGGAAATTGGATTTCATATATTAGATTTTTGCTTTCATAGTTCTAAAAACTCATATTCTGTTGGTCTATAAGCCTAGCCCCAGGAATTTTGAGTGACTGCACACAACAGTGAAAGCAAACCTCTAGAGGGAAAATACTTTTGACTTTTTGTATCAGTTTTCATGTCTTGTCATAATCTTGATCTTCAGTGCAATTCCATTTTGATTCAGATCTATTATCATTCAGATAGTGGTTGTCCTACCAATTATAATACATTATTTAATATAGTTGTGACAGTGGTGTTTTCATTTTTTCTTAAGTGTTGGTCATCACTTTAACATAATCATTCAATTTTTGTCATCTGAAATTATTATTTATTACCATTATTAAGCTTTAGAAACATGCAAACAACAACAGTGTCAACAACAACAGTGTGGCACACAGCCTAGAAAACAGGTATAAAAACGCTGTAAAATTTCTGTAAACATATCTTGGCATCAGATGATATTTTCTATTTCTGACAGTACTAAACTGCACAGTGGTCCTGGATGATCTTTAAAAACTCTAATCTGTTAATCACAGTCAGCTAAGCCGTAATTATAGCCTTGCCCACTGTCTGTTAGTGTAGACCATGTCCTCTCTTTAACAACCAATGTTGACCAGATCACATCCATTCGATCTGCTAAGCAACATTTATTTAGTTTGATTTGCATTTTTGATCTTGTGGTTAAGGTTTGTTCAAATATTAAGGGAGCAGTTGAACCTGTTAGTCATTATTCAATAGGTTGTGTTTATTTTATGCATGATGCTAGCTGTCTCATTTAGTTGAACTCTGGTGTAGTCTTAGACTGTGCACTAACCTCATATTTAGAACTAGACACTTGTTTTATGGATGCATGTACATGTATCTAATATTGAAATACATTTTTGATCCTTTCTTGGGCTTGTTGTTAAGAACCTGCCTGCATGGTCTGATTGGTTGACTACTCAGTGGATGTTTTCAAGTAGCACAGTTGTTATGTCTAACTAAGACCTTTTTTATGTGTTAAATATCCTACAAACTCTCTATATTTGGGTAGCGTTGCAATCACTGTGCAAAGCCAAATATTGGCTCATTTGTTTAGCATTGTCCTCAGCATTCAATGTTTACTACAGACTTGGAATCACAGATTTTTTGGCAATGCTTCCTACTGACAGAATTTACTTGTGGTGTCTAGGTTGATGGACTTTCTGTTCTAACACTTTGGCTGCAAAACATCACTGCAGTAAAAGGCTAACTTCAGTTTGGAAAATAATCTTACCTACATGTCTGTATGTCTTTACATCAAATTGTTGGATCTTTCTTGCAGGCCTTTTCAACAGTTCAGTATGATGGATTAAGCAAAGAAAATCTTCAATAAAAACAGACCTAAAGATGGACCATTCAAGTAAATTGTATATTTGGAGACACTGATATCATTAAAGACCAAGTCAGTGGCGATGGATATGCACAGAGGCCCTCTAATTGGCTGCTGGTCCAGCCTTAGCAGTCACTGAGCAGAGGACATGAAGGGGAGAGGAGGGCGGGGCCACATTTAATTGCAGGCTTTGAGATATAACCACCATAATGGAAACAACTGCAGGGAGGTGTCCACTCCCTTACTTAGCTAATTTAATGGCTGCCATAGTTAGATTTACCATCCTTGTCAAATGTTTTTCCTTTTTTTCTTGAAATATGGAAAAAAGAAATGTAAGAGGTTGCCCTTAATGTGTTTTACATCTCAGTTGCTATTTATTTATTTTGCATGATGGTGGGATTGTGTTCATGCATTCTGCAAGGAAATTTCTGTATAGGCATTATTCTATCTCACGTGCACAACATTTTGTAAAGAAATGGGTTTTGCGTGAATGCAGTGCTTCTCAGTTAATTTACCTCCTTATGTATGTAGTATGACAAAGAGCAATCCATGAGTAGTAAAAGAGGAATTAACACCTAAAACAATTGCTGCCTCCCACTTCTAACAGCTTGTTTAGTCTGTAAAAGTATTAAAACTGGTTTGAAGGTAATATTTTGCACCTTTCCACACATATTAGTATTTACATATTAGTCATTAAACTAATCATGCCATTTGTCATGTTTTAATGGCCTGCAGCTTCCCAGCCACTCATCCATCTATGCCTTTAAGGAGATGACCTTGATAAGAAGAGTCTGAATGCTATTTTGGGTGCTACACTTCTGCTCTTTGTCCCTTAAAAGACCTACATATCTTCACTTTATGGATGTAATTTCTGTCCCGCTTCAGAAAATTAAAACAAAAATGTATGTTTATATTTATACTGATTTAAACAACATACTTTTGAGGTTCTGCCATGCCATTAGAGCCATGTTGACAGCTAGCCTGCTACAGACAAGAGGGGTTTTATTGGCACTAAGAGTGAAGATGTGAAGAAACTGTACATGTATGGTTAATGTAAACGTCTTGCATTTATGTTACATAAATAGGCTTTTAAGGAACCAATCCCTTTGTCTGATGAGGAACAGTTGTAACATACTGGTCTTCACTCATAAAGTCAGTGAGGATTGGTTTAACGTAACTACCATGCACTGCAGTTTTCCCACAGTGACTTCCTGAATTTTCTCTATATATTCAAAGTTTCACTTCTTTCAATCAATGTTTTATATTTCCTTGAGAAGGCAGCTTGTTTCCATGGCTCTGAAATCTTCATGAATCACCCTTTCAGCTGTGTCACCTTGACACTCTTTGCACACAGTCGCAGCTGCTTTGAGGCGGCTGCTAATTGAATTGTTGTTTAAAAAAATCAGATTTGTAGGCTGAATAAGCAGCTGCTTTCGGTGGTTAAGCAAAGAGGTCTAAGGTGAAAGTCAAAGCTCCTACAGCTGAAGCTACTGGCTGTGTTGTATTGATTGTGATGGGGTGCAGATTTTTCCACCACCTTTCTTTTAAAAATAGTTAGAGATAGTACATTAGTTTAAGAATGGTCTTTTTGTAAAAGCATATTGCTTCATGTTGCTGCACTGCAATTCTTGTGGCCTGTCATGGACTGTAAAGCCCCTGTTTTGTCTTTTTTGTCTTTTCTCGTGCTGCCCTCCACATGCACACTCACAAACTACCTATTCTGCTTATTCAGCTCAGCTTTTGTGGGGAGGGCTATTCATACCTTCAGTCAAAGTCCATGTAGTATTGAGGAATTCTACAACAGCCAAACTCTTTTTTTAATGCCAGTTAAGAGTACTTACCTGATAATGTGAAAGCGTTAATCAGTACTTGCTGGTCTTGCCAAACTTTGCGCCCAAGTTCCTTCCTGTGTAATAGGATTAGATTTACGGGCATTAACAAGAGGATAAATTATCACTGAAAGGCTGTATTTTGTAATTTGCAGTTTAATTTGTTTTAGGGACTGATGTTTTTCTTGCTGAACTTTTGTAAACTGTAGATTTTCCTGTGAAGTGATATAATAGCCAGTTTTCCATGCTTTCATTTTTTTTGCTTGGGAATTGCCTTCTTAAAGCCTCAAGTTTGGCATTGTGGCATTATATATTTTTGAGCAATATTTGAAAACTTAGTTGGACAGGAGAGTAGAACAGGGGAGAGTATGCATGGGTAACAAAGGGACCATGCCCTTACACATATCTTAAAGCATTAATATAATTAGATGAGTGAAAAAAAACATTATTTTTTAAGCCCTTGGGGTTGCTGCTTGGATAAGTAGTCACGTGCAAATTAATTGTTTAATGTGACTTGTTAAGACGTGTAACATGGATAAGGAATAAGAGAGCTAGAGCCAAAATGTACCATGCAGCCTGTTCCAAATAGTATGGTATGATCTCACTAGCACAGCACTGCTGGGTGAAAGGTGTGATCCGGCTGGACAATGTGTGCTAAAATGTTCTCACTCAAGCTACTGCGAGGACTGTGATTAAAGCCTCTACAGTGCTATATGGACTGTGTGCCATTAAATCATATCCTCGGGAAGGGAAGCTTTATTGCTTGATTGCTTGGACTTGCTTTGTTCACTTCTCTACAGCAAGATGCCCAGAGAGTTAGAAACTTGTAGCAGCTTAAGAGGCATTTGCTTAGAAATAATTAAGATATATTTACTGTGGTAAGATATTATGTATTTATAGAAATTATGAGGACATACAAAAAGGCGTGGCTGTCTTAGTTTGTGGTTTCTCAACACTGGAAGTACAGAGTTTGCATTTTATCTTGTGAGACAAAGAGATGCAAATACTGGGATCGTGTAATATTTGAAATGCTGCATTTGACTATGATTTTTTTTTATCAATACAACAGCAACAAATCAGTGAGTGAAGGAAAACACCTTAATTAAAGTCAGTTTCCTCTATGCTGTAAAGCATATGTTTGAATATACACCATTTGTCTGGTTCATTTTTAGAGCACAGTCTATCTCCTACACATCACACAGCTGTCCACTACTTAATAGTAGAGGGGATTTATGTCAAACATTAATCAAACTCTTCCTCCTACTTCAGTCCCTATACAATACACTGCAGGTGCTTTGCCATTAGCTGTAGTGTAAGAGTATCTAAGACTAGTCAGTTAAAGAGAAATTTGAGATTTTTTTAACACAATTCAATACTTGGAAATTCCCATTAGTATGCACAGTAAAGCAACACTGGACAAGTTGACAATCAAATGACCATAAGTAGTGCATTTATTTTTTGTTTCTATTTTCCATTTGGCATTCAGAGGGTCAGGCTGTGAGTATGTCAGGTTTTGATTTGGGATTTACAATTTTTTTTTTTCAGTGTATAATTTTAATCCACTTTAGATAAGTAAGTAAGTAAGTAAATAGGCAATTTAAGGCAAAGATTATTTTGAGTTTAGATTTTGTTACAAATATTTTGTGACCCCAACAGTTTTGTATTTAATGAACTTGTGAAATAAACATCTCATTTTAAAGATGGCCCAAAATTAAAAGACTTTTTTGGCTTCACAGATAACTCAACCAAGGTAAAATGCTAAGCCAAATGTTTTTCCTTATTTCATACCTCTCTTTTTTAAAAATATATAGAGCGAAGAGCTGAATACCATATTTGGTTTGGTTTTCAAGTGAAATAATCATAGAGTAGCATCTGGTGGGCTGCCCTGAACTCTGGTGTGAAATCCAATGATATGTTGTCAAAACTTACAGAGACCTTTCCCCTCTCTCTAATGTAAATATAATTTTGGAAGCCTCAAAGTTGTCTGTGGTTGAACCTTAGCAGAAGGGTAGTTTGGGATCAAAGACCCAACCGGAACAATAAAAGCTAAGCCTGTGGATTGTTAACCCTCAGACCTTAAGCTCTTCATTACTGCAGCTCACTGCTAATTGTTGTGGACAGGAAAGTCCAGAACCCAGAAAACTGCTAAACCCTTCTCACAACAGGATGGTCAGCTCTTACAGCCTCTCCTAGTTCCCCAGTTATGGACATCAAAGGTCAAGAGTCAAGGATACTTCAGATGCCCTCAGACACACACGTCCAATAAACTGACATCTTTCTCTTGAAAGCAAGACAAAACAGTAAACGTAAATGAAGAGTATATAATTTTTTTGCCCTTTACTGAGGCAAAAATGTTACCATATGCTCCCCTTTCTATACTGCCCCAAGATTTTATGCTAACTCAGTCTTGATTGTAGTGACCACAGACCACATCCTCCAGAGCGTGTGTGACCATTTTAAATGGTGCTTCAAGCTAAGATTAGTTGGCAGAGATATTTAGAAAAAACACATTTACTATAAAAGAGGTTTGATTTTGAGCCGGGAGCTGTGCAGCATCAGTTGATTTTGATGGCACTGGCTGCTGTCATCATCTTGGATTACATTATCATCCAATGTTTTCAGAGGGCCCTTATGCTGTGTGAGTCAAGGCAACCTACCCACATATTCAGTCAGTAATTGTTTTGCAATTTGATCCTGTCATATTTGCAATCAGCTATTGATGCAATGTGGACGCAATAGAATTGATTTTGAATAATAAACATGTTTATGTGGGATGCAGTCATCCTTTTCTCTGCTTTGTCAAGCCTATCAGAGTGTTATGCTAAATGTCACTGCTGTATAGTGTGAATCGGATAACAAAATAGCTAAAAGAGTATTTCAGAGGAGACAGACAGTGATGGTCATGTGTTTCTTTTGAGGGTTTTCCAAAAAGATTTTTCTGCTAAACAGGAAAATGGGTTTTGCTCTAACTCACCCTGCCTATTTTTGCCCACACACAACCACAGCGACATGTAACTGGATACAGTGGGGCAACTTTCTTTCTATTTCTTTTTTAATAACCTAGAACATATCAAACTCTTTGCTCTCCTGAAATGTAATGACATGCAATGCCAATTAATAGGTCGGCAAAATACACCCATATATTTAAACTTTTTTTTTCTTTCAGCCATGGCTAAAGCACCACATGAAAGACAATTTGCGGTGCTTGCATTAAGTCACTGTTTGCTAAAGAACCAAGACTATCAAAGTATAAAGATTCTCAAGTTTTATATAGTGTTCATCCCAATTCTGCATATGTAGGATACCTACCCAGACCCTCTTCCTTCCTTTTAAATCTGCAGTGAACCCAAATGCAGAACAGTATAGGCATGTGTGAAGGGATACCAAAGAAAAATGGTGCCACTGGTCTGCCCCAATACCGCACTTAGTGCTCTGCTGCCAACAGTGCCTCCAGTAATTATAGACCAGAGCTGTGGAGACTGTTGCTCTCCAGGCTAAACTGAAACTAAACCCCCTATTTCATGCTTGGTATTTGCTCTTTTCAGTCCACGAGTACCCCATGCTTAAAACTGTTATTTTTGGGCTGTAGCTTGACTCTATTCTGTTTATAGTGCAGCTTGACTGAGTTGGAATATGGAATAACTATTCAGCATGTAAAGCCAGTAGTGACTTTGAAGACTGTTGCAGAAACTGCAGCTCTTCTTTTTACTCATGTTAAGTGTTGTCTTGTTTTAATTCTGCTGCTGTCAATATATTAGACCAATATAATGACAGCACACTCACTACAGTTACTAAGCTTCCCATCACTGTAACCGACTTACAGTAACATCAAATAACAATCAATTTTCCATCTCTAAAATGTAGGTTAGGAGCCAGGAATCTGGTGAACTGGATCTGGATTTTGAATTGAGTTAGCTGCTTCGACACAGCTTTAACAGTAAAAAAAAAAAAAAAAAAAAAAAAAAAAAGTATTTACCAGCAATATTGAGGCAGACTTACAAGCTT
>JAQNCA010000028.1:17521917-17553526 GCA_029783725.1 Acanthurus tractus
GTGTGTGTGTGTGTGTGTGTGTGTGTGTGTGTGGTGTGTGTGTGTGTGTGTGTGTGTGTGTGTGTGTGTGTGTGTGTCTTGGTGCACCAACATATAGGATATATTGAATAAGCTTAGCACACCAAATTACTCTGAGGGTGTTAGAGTAATATGCTTGTCTGCCTGGGTGTTGGCCTGGTGATGGACATGCATCCTGTCCTTAATGTAATGACACTGCATTTACAACCATGCGTGCTAGGTAGACCTCCAAGTATTACTGGCACATAAACTAAACTGTAGAACTGAGCCAACATTTTGACAAACCTAAATTCCAATTTACTTCCATTGCTGGCATATATAGTAACATCTTATAGCTTTCCCACCCTTCTTTTTTTAAACTTTGCTGTTGCTGTGTTAAACACAACAATGTTCATTGTTTAGCATATGTATTTTGCTGCAACTATTACTATTACTGTTTGTGCATGACAGTCGTGTCTGCTGTGGGCTGATGTTGTCAGGAGAACATCCTAAACAAGAAAATAGTAATTTAAAGCAGACAGACACTCATGTGACAAAACCTCATGTGGTGCATATGAACAGTGACCTAATCCATGTGGAATTTCATGAAGCCATGCAGAGAAAAGTTTCATTTAAAAGTACAGAGGTGACATTTGGGGGTCTGACTTGCAAATGTGCATTTTATTTACTAAAGGCAGGGGATGTTTTGAAATTAAGTTATCCTGCAAATTCACGTTATCAAGAATGTATTGTTATTTATTTAGTAATTTACAATTTCTTGGTAGAAGTGCAACGTTTTCACTCACTACTTTTCAGTTTCATTGCATGCAGGTTGATTATAAGACTCAAAATAAAAGCACACTGCAGATCAGAGCCTGAACATAGTCTGTTGACCAAACAGAGCGTCCGAAAGAGCAATTTATTTCTAACAACAAGGTCTGTCCACCTTCTCCACGTCACAAAACCATTCTGTCTTGATGGTGAGTCTGCACACTATCTATCATGGTTTAGTTAGGATTTTACCTGTCACTGGAAGTGCTGAAACTCCTCAGAGTTTCATTCTGGAGTTAACAAATTAGATGAAGTAGAAGGCACGTCTCAGTGGCTACTCATGTCTGCACAAGCAGCCGTTTAAGAGCAGCAACTTGAAATTTTGTGCTTTTCAACACAAGAAAGCATTACGCACCTACTTGTCCAACCAATGACTTGGTTGACAATTTCTTCAGAGATGTATCTCCTATGCACAGAATCCCTTTACATGTATTTTTATTTTATTGACACTTTGGATAGCCAGTGAACCCTAATAATAGGAGAGATTCTTTTATGCGAGATATTCTCTTATGTAACTAGCAATTACAGGATCTCTAATACAAGCAGTAAGTTGTGGCTGCGTCTTGCAGCTAAGCCTGACCTTGAAACAAACCATGTAACTTTCCTTCATAATGCAGGTAAGGCACAGTCAGACTGTGATTGTCATTGTTTTGTCTTGTCATTGTTATGTAGGGTCTGCTAGTAGTATCAGATCTGTCTTATGCACGGGAATGAAAATCCTGTGTGTGTTGCCTGCTGTTGTGACTCAAGCTGATGTTATCCCCTGTGATCCCTTCTAATATGTGTGCACCTTGAGTGTAACAGCATGAAGTCTGACTTGTTAAATCCTTTTGAAATGAGTTTCCTTTTTGTATCGTCTTGTAGTCTTTTTTGTGTCCTTAACAGATTAACAGCTTGGTGGATTGATTTAGGTGGTATAGATAAAAAACAGAGTTTACTGATTGGACAGATTATGGATTATCAAATTAGTGCCACTTTTACTGCAATGCAAAATATTTAAATCTTTAGTCTGTCAGCCAATTAATTTAGTAGTCATTCTAAACCCTCTGTGCTATTTGCACGTTTCAAAGTTGCGGTCTAAATAATAACAACTGCAAAGCTGTGAATTTACATGGTGGAAATTGCAAGTTACCCTAACCTGGTTGACAATGGTACTAATGACTGTACCCTAGTAGCTCATACCATTCTTTTGCAGAGATTTAGCTGTTTTAATACCAGGGCTAATCTCCTCACATGCAAACATTCTACCAAAATAAGATCCCCCCAGCACTAGTTTGAAAAGGCACCAAAGGCACCAAAAAGGCACCATCCTGGGCCTAAGCGCCCAGATGCACCAAGATGATTGAGATCGCCTTAAAAAACCACAAACAAACTAGAGCTCTTTCCCCCCAGCATTAGAATGGTAACAGGTTCAGCCAGAACCAGAGCTAGCATATCACCAAAATAAACTGTGGAAATAGGCCCAGCTATGCAAGACAAATAAATGTGATCTCACTGATCAAAAGGGCAAGTTGAATGTGGGAGTTTGCAGTGCAGGGTTGGCAGTTTTTGTCCTTATTCACTGACCTGAAACCAGGACATCAGAGGGATTACACTTGTTTCACTGCTGCAGTATTTTTGCTCTACTCTGGTTTTCCTGTCTTGTTCCCTATAGACCACAATGCTGTTCTTCTCCTAAAGAATTTAGGACATCTGCATGGGCCAGAGACAACTTTTCTCAAGAAGTGCTCTGTCCAATAGCAAATGTATTGAACTTAGTATGCTTTCAACTTTTGCTTAAAAAATGTCTTGTACTGTAGAAGCATCCTGACCTGATTAACTGCTGCAAGTTAGTATGTCAGGCAGACTTGCAGATCATTTAAAGCTGTTAGACAACTGGGATGTATCTGTGGTGACATGGTGGGAGTAATTGGCTTGATTCATAGGCCCATGTTGAGATCTCATTATACAGTATAGAGAGTTTGAACTTCAGAGGAATGATCTGGGAACAGACAATAAAGTCTACTTCCTCTTCTTTTTCTTTTTTCTTTTCCGAGGTCATTAGGCCTAAATTGGCTGTCTATAATCCTGACTGAGGATTTTGCTTTTATACTCTTGGTATGCTTTGTGTCTTTTGTTTAGATCGGTCTCCAAAGTGCCGGTGAATGAGAAGAAGGAACGGCCGCTAAGCACCATGAGTGAGGCCTCCAACTACACAGGCGGCTCGGACTATGCCGCAAACCCCAGTAGCCCAGCAGGAAGAGTGAGTGTAACACGTGAAGATGGAGTTTTTATGCATGTCTGTTTAGTGAGGAAATTAATAGAAGACTAACAGGATCATATTTTACTGCCATGATGAGTTTTTTTTTTTTTCTTGGATTACTTTTACTCTGTGGTTTACTTATTCATACTCTATTTCTAGCCCTCAAGACCTTCGAAAAAAATTCATAACTTCGGAAAGAGATCCAACTCTATCCGGAGGAATCCTAGCGCTCCAGTAATCAAGAGAAACTGGCTTTATAAACAGGTAAGCTAGATTCTATAACTTCAAAATAAACTTAACATTTGTTCTGATAGCACATAAGTTGAGCAGCAGAGAAGGTAATTTGGTATTATTTTTAACTGCACTAACAGCATAGCTTAATGGAAATCAATGTCAGCCAAGATTTGAAAGTCTCATCAACTATTTGATGGATTTCCATGAAATATGGTACAGACAATCATGGCAGCAAAGGTTAATTTTATTAAATTAAAACTGATTCCCTGATATTTTTATTGAGCACCACCATCAGGTCACATTTTTATCATTCAATACCTGCACAACTAATGACATGCTCATTTGAAGTATTTTGTGTTTTGCTCTATAAAGTAAATGTCAGGATTGCCATTGTGAGATGGCAGTGCTAATGTGTGCTGACATTTGCATTCAGCTCTAATTGCCACTCTGTCTAAGTGTGGAAGAATTTTCAATAGAAACTCAAAGTAAATAAAAAAAGTTGGATCTTTTTTGGGGTGGGGTTAAATGTTGTTCATTTTTTGGAGAAATGCATTTAAAATGTGATTTGATATTTAGAAACAAGGATATTTAAAATAAGTTTTCTTAGTTTTTACACTTAGAAGGTTAGGATCTCTCTCTTTACTTTGCAGCAACTGTGTTAAGGGGCTATATGGATAACCATAAAGAATGCCTTTTAATGCCTTGAAGAATATAAACACTCTTTGACTAGTGTTTCTGCTCAGCCAGTCATTGAGTGTGGCCAGGTTTTAAATACCTGTCCCTCATCACAGCTCCTTGGTTACTTACAGGAGGGTGAAAAGGGGTAGCATAAGGCAGCTCTGGGCCAGACAGGACTCTCTCTTGCCTCTAAAGTGGGAGATCATTTAGTTTTGATTGCAGCCTCTTTGTGAACACATGATGGCTTCCCTTAGTAGGGCTGCCAGCTGCTATTTCTTTGGGGACCTCAATCAGGGTGACGTAGATCAAGCAAAAGGCTCACAAATCTGCTACATGGAATAAAAGCTGGATTTGCACTTTTATTTTCCTCCCTCATTGAAACCTGGAAGCTATTGAGGTCCTTGGCTGAGGAAAAACTGCAGCCCTTCAGTTGATCCACTGGGAGAACAAAATGCCACAGTGATTGATGTGATGGTGAAAGCCTCATTTTTCTGTTCCAGCCTGAACTGAGTGGGATCAGACAGAACTTTTGATAAAGTTTATTCATGAACACATGTTAAAACGAGTGATTAAGGCTTGTAGTGAATGAAGTAAAGGTGATAAATTAATGGACAGAAGAAATTTGAATCTTTTGTTACTTTTTTGATGTGCCTCGATTATGAACATCTGGTATTGTGACTTTTTGATACTAATGTGTTAAACATGCTGGTTCATGGAAGTGAATTTCCATTTAAAGTAAACTGCAGCCCACATGCTGTTTGACCATAATGACAGAGTTGTTGAGGTCCCTCCCCCTACTTTTGTCTCTGGGTGGATTCCACAATTAAGGGCTCTGCTCAAGTTTTCCAATAAAGCAAAAGGGGGAGTTAATACCCTTTTTCTCACCCTTTATCCTTTTTAACAGCAGCCTAAAACCCCATTTGATCACACTGTTGCAATACAAAAGAACAACATAAGAAAAAAAGGTTTATGTTCCTTCATTGTTTCATTCTTCTCCATAGCTCTCACTTCATTATGTTTAACTCCTACCAGAAGTCATATGTTTCCCTTGGACCAAATAATTTGCCCTTACTTCATTTTAGAGCAAGAATTTGTAAAACTTGGAGTGTCAGTAAAGAGTAAAAGGGGGATGAAAATCACAGTCTCATTAAAACATGTCATGTAATTAGAGAATTTAAAGAAGTCCAAGAAGGCATATTGGGCTGCAATATGCAGAAAATGTACACAGAAAGAAGAAAAGGGAAAGGCAAAGTGATATGTGTTAATTAATCGGTTGCTGCCTTGTAACCCTGTTTGTTCAGCTACATGAAGCAAACAGTAAACCACAGGGAAAGAATTTAACCTCAAGTATTTTTTCCCTCTGTCATTTCTGTCATTTTGTGGGAATAACTGTGTCCTACTCCTGTGGTGTCTTTTCAGGACAGTACAGGGATGAAGCTGTGGAAGAAGAGGTGGTTTGTGCTGTCTGACCTTTGTCTTTTCTACTACAGAGGTGGGTTCTGCCCTCTGCCATGTTTCATCAGTTCTGCACTGATAACAACAATAGCATTTTTCCATTAGTAGTTTTAAGTGTTGATGTGACCTTCAGAGCCACAAGCTGTGCTCTTGGCAATTGTTAATATGTCTGGATCCAGTTCTCTGTGGCAAGCAACCTGTCAGAACCAAAAGAGGAGACATATTAATTGAAACGGCTCTCTTGTCTGATTTGCCATATAAGAGGTCATTTTTTCCCCAAGAAAACCCAGGGTTTTAACCAAGGCTTGGATGGAGAACAAATTGGATTTCACACTAATATTATACAACTTTCCAGAGATCAAGCTGTTTTTATACAGTGGCTGCATTTTAGCCTAAATCTTGGATTCAGCTACAGTACAAGTAAACTAAAATTATCTTGAATATTTAGCTATCTTCCTTTCATTTCACTTTGGAAGAAGCGCTATTATTATCACTTAGATCATCCTTTTGAATATGTGTGGTATTTACATGGTCCTGTAATTTAGTGACGTAACCCATATGTTGATAACCAAGTCATAAAAACATCCCTTTGACTATACTGGAAAACTTAAAAGAATATTTATTCAGTCTGCAATTTTCTTAAATAGACCATAGCACCTCATTCATTATTAGTCATAATCTTTGCAATGTTTTTTATAATAGGCCAATTGAGAGAGTCACAGTCCAGTGAAATAGTTTTTCCATTCAATTATCAAAATCTGTCTCTACTTATAAACCTTCCTTTTTACAACTGTTGCACAGTAGGAAAATATTTGCAAGTGTTAGATGTGATATTTTTTATAAGCTGCTGTTATCTGAGCTGCCGGTGAGTGGGCATTTCAGCCCTTCTCACACAGTACTGATATTCATATCAAATATTGACACAGCTGTGTGCAGAGAGGGTTTGTTTTTCTATATAAAAAAAAAGAAATTGAAATGAGTCCTGTGTATCATTTTGGCAGGGGGGTAAATGTAGAGTAGATCTACTGTTAGGCTGCAGCGACATAGAAAACATAAGTCTTTCTTGGCACAAGTCCACATACCCCAGTGCCCCCTGCTCACTTGATGCGGATACAGTCATCATTTGTGCTGATCAGGATGACATCTAGTCTGTGTTATTTCTGGTGTCTGCCAGTCCTGTCGCCTTCTTTCCGCCCACTGAATGACAAAAGCCACAGCAGCAAGCCCAGCGGCTTTATCTGAACGGACACGCTGAGAAATCCATCCATCAGCAGAGAGTGGGCTGAGGGGTCATGAAATGTGCTCCCCCTTAACTAGCCATAACTGCTATCAGCTGTACTTATCAGACTATGATTGTGTGTGCAGGATCTCCCACGATGTGAGCTTATGTTCAGAGACAGTTCTGCTGAATCCTCTGTGTTTGTGTGTGTCTGTTAGAGAAAAAGCACATGCGGAGAGACTTAATGAATAAATAATGTGGGGTCAGCGGGCTATAGGTGCAGCTGATGCAGGAGAGCAGATCAATCTATCAGTCCTTCAGATTACAGCACTGGAGCCAGGGCTCCAAACACAGCTTAAGGCCAGACAGTTTTACCCCTTAACTACCGGAGGTTGACCAGAGTTCAGCTGCCACTTTCTCCTCAGATATTACTCACCCATCATTATGACTCTTAGAACTCATGCTCACTTCTCTATCTTTATATGACATCATTTGAGTTCGAAAACTCTTGGGCTTCCTTGTAATTTTGATGGAGAGAAATTTATACTTTTGGAAATGATGACGTAGACACCCACATTCATTACCTGATTTGGAATTATTCGTCATGATGTGTCCACTCTTGTGTATCTCACAGTCTATGTTTACCCCCACCATGACTGCCTCATAGTTTTCAGTAACATAAATAGCTTCCAGTAACAGTTCCACCTTTTAACATTGTCAGCTCAAGCAAAGAATTTTCTGGTCTTACTTTACCACCACTTTACCTAAAGTATGTCCAGTGTTTGTGAATAGTTATGTGATAATCAATTTTAGGCACATCAGTTTTGACAGAGATTGTATCTGAAACCGTGCTAAAACACTTCTCCAGTATGTGTTAAGAGACTTTTATATAACTTCCTCCGTCAACACAAACATACTCACAGACCAAGCAAAGAGAAAAGATGCCCATATGGGACTGCAGCAGTCACTTCCTTGACATATTTTGTTTTCCTTCACTGTTTTGGGTAAGCAGTGCAGATTGCTTATATCAAATTAGGAGGTTAGGCAATTCCCTGCTTAAAACTCTAGACTCAATCTAATCCCCCCTGTGGAGAGTGCTTCATTGTCAACGTGGAGCCCTGTCTGCAAAGTTAATGAGGATTAGGGCAGCCAAGCTGCATAGGACATTGAATCAATGCTCATCTTTTCCACTGATTGGACTCTGCTCATCTGACCAACACCCTCCTCTTGTAGTCCCCTTAGTTTGTTTCTGACCTTTATTATGCTCACAAATTAGAGTTCCTTATTAGAGTTTGACGTAGTATTATGCACAATTTGAAGCTGACCAACAAAAATAGCCCTACTGCCTTGAATTGACTTGTTTTTTTCTCTGCAGATGAAAAAGAGGAAGGGATTCTTGGCAGCATCCTCCTACCAAGCTTTCATATATCCATGCTGTCTGTGGATGATCACATTAACAGAAAATATGCCTTCAAGGTCAGTGCATGTTTTTAGTTCTGTCAAACTTTGTTATACTGCATATACTATGGTAAAGTACATTTAGAGCACAAAAAAATAAACCATTAGTATTATTTAAAGCTCTTATAAAATAAGAAGCTGAATTTACAAATCTCTAGACAGTACTAGTGATCACTATTTAGAGTTTGAAAGTTAGGAAGAGTTCTTTTGCTGTAGTGGTTTTATATTTCCAGTGTTTTCTTAAGCTTTTTAAGTCAACTTCTAGGCTTACTTTGCTTGAAATATGTTTTGTCTGTCTGAAGAAATAATTTTCATTGACTGACACTGAAGTAATGCAAGTCATTTTTTAAAACTTGAACTGTACACTGCTAATGCTAAGAAAGCAAAGAAAGTGCTTGCCAACAGTGATATGTCTGTGCTGGAGTACTGGAGCATTACAGAAACTCAGATTTTCAGGGCAACAGGCATATTTTATGGGACCTCAGTGGTGTGTACAGTATTTGACTGTGGGTCCTTCATAAAGCCTAAGAGACAACAAAGTTGACCTGCCAAATACAGCCAAACACAGACGCCTGGGAGTCTGCTCAAGGTCTCTCCAACCACACAGCCCACTCCTTTTCCAACTTAGACTTAGACTTAAGAGAAAGAGAGTTGAGTTAAAGAGAGAAACCCAGAAGCCGGGCCCGACCTATTCAGTTAACAGTGAATCACTAAGGAATGGGAAGTTTTTGACTGCATATTTTAATCCTGAACTTTTCTTGTCCCTTGTTGTTCTGGCCAAAATGACATTTCATTAAAACTTCTAATTTTTCAAGATTATCCTAAAGAAAGTGGAGCAATAGCAAGACTTTATTTGTTTTTTACACAATGGTAAACAGGAAATTGAGGTTGTTCACTAAACATTCTGTTTTTCTCTTTCTGTGTTTGGCTGTAACAATAAATTGGCTTGTTTGCTGCAAGCAAACAAAGAAACTACAGAACAATGCATCTGCCATACAATGCACTGCATGGTAAGTCCTACGGTATTGTATAGCCATTATTGTAGATGTAATGTCCTAATTTGGTCTATGCATGAAACTCAGGTGATTCATAGTTGGATTGTGTGGATAGTGCAAATGCCAGCAACCAGAAGTATTTTTTCAAGCTGTAATTTAATATTTCTAGCCATTGTTTTTCTAAGTAAATGACGTGTCTTAACAGCTCTACATTCTTCTGTTGAGTGATAATCTTACATAAAAACCATCAAATATGATTAATCAGTCTCTTGTTTAAGTTCTACAAATCTCAAGTGACCTGATGCTCCTCTCTTTTTTGTTCCAGATTTTTTTCTCTATGTGTCGCTTATCCCGATCCTGATCCTGTCTATTGTCAAAACAGGCCACACATCCCAACATGCGGACATACTATTTTTGCACTGACACAGCCAAAGAGATGGAGTCATGGATGAAAGTAATGACAGATGCTGCACTTGTGCATGCAGAGCCAGTCAAGAGGTTTGTAAGATCATCACTGAAATAATAATTTTTACTGAGTTTCTGTATTTCATATGAAGGTTGGCTGGTGTTCTTAAAGATGGAGATTTTTTTTGTAAATAACAAATGGGATTGACTTTGCATTCCTTGGTTCATTTCTTTACCCTTTCTTTTGCTTTAAATCCCTGTAAAGCCTGTTAAGTTCAAGTACCAGTTCAACACCCTCTTTTGACATTTCTGGTCTGTGGGCCTGTTGAAGAAGTTTGACTGTCTTTAATGTTAGGTAACTGTTTTTGCTATCAAAGTTTATTTCTGAGTAAAACACATGCATATGCATGCTGTGAGATGGTTGTTCAGGGATGTTGTGCACAGCTGTGCTGGCCGATCAGGATCACTGACTCATGAGGATAGTGTTTTTTTTCCTTCCTTTTTTAAACAGTGTAAAATGTCTGTCATTTGGCAACCTGCCTGTCTAATGCCCTCCTTTTACATGGGCGAGCAGAGGCGTAATGGTAAAGTGCTTTGTAATTACACAGAGCACTAGTGCCTGAAATCAACTGAATAGCACTGTGAAATCGAACAGTGTGATTCTGTTATAAGGCTATGTAGACTAGCAGCATTGTAAACTCTATCTCGACCAAAGTTTATCCTAATTCCAGTATCCAATGTCTGGCATTCTATGATAGTATTATATTTTATAGCATCTTCTCATGTTCATTTATTCAAAAGTTCAGTAGTCTGAATCCTCTCTTCAGAACAGTATGACACACAGACCTTTCATAGAGCTAAATATGTGCTCTACTGGGCTGGTGAAACCACAGAAGGCTGGAGAACACATTATGTGACTTGTGCTGCTATTTAAAAGGATACAAGTGGAAACTCTAAAGGAATGCCTTTCCCACTGCCCTCTTATTGCTAACCTAGTGAGCCATGCTGCTAAGGGGAATTTTCCAAACTTTGAAGCTGTGACCTTGAGTTTGTCTAAGGTCAAGGAGTAGTGGTGTCTATTACCTCAATAGACCTCCCTGAGGACCGCAGAGCCGCAGATAGGTCTTTTAGAGAGGGGGCAAAAGAGAGCTGCAAATGGATTAACAGAGTCTGAGCAGCAACTTTGTGATGTGCCCCAGCAGAAGCACAGGCGTTTTTATTGGAGATATCTGATTCCTTTTTACACGCCTGGCCTCCTCTGGCAGCTGGAAGAAACATTATGCGCCTTCATTCAATTTCTTTGCATTTTTCTTTTCGTTTAAAAGCTGCCACCGTTACCAGAGAGTTCACAAAAGTAGTGCATTAGGTCCACAGTATAATTGTACATGATACAATATCTGAAACACCTTTAACTGACCATCTAAGACTATGCTCATTATTTCAGATGCTAATTTTACTATCTTCCTGTCATTTTGCTGAAGCCTCCTCTTTGTCTTTATCAGGTTGGACAAGCTAAAAGTGGAGCAGTGTGGACCACAAGAGATCAATAATGTGACCAACCACAAGCCGCCACTCACACAGCCTGAAATTAAGAACAATGAACGCAATCGTGAGGTGGACCGTGAGCGCACTGCAGCAACTCCCTCCACCACAGCAGAAGAAGAGAAGAAGCAAAGAGACGCTGAGCGCTATGGCTTTCAGAAGGATGGGGCAGAGCGCGAGCGTCCACTTACCAAGATCAATAGTATCAAAATGCAGCCAGCCCAGGCAGCTGCTGTTAAGGCTAACATCACCTCACCGCAGACTCCAGCTGAAACAGATGGGTCACACCACACCCCCCAGGTCAATGGGTCTGGTGAGCATGGCCAAGCCGATGGGACCGGAGTCCCTCCTCGGCGAAGTCCCACCCATGAGCCAGACCGCAACCTCAGCAGGACCAGCTCAATGCAGCAACTGGAGCAATGGGTCCGTACACAAAGAGGACGCAGCCAGGACGATGACACCAGGAGGTTGGTTTGACCCACTTTTAAAACAGCCTTAGTTATGGAGTTGTTTAATGGGTGATCTCACAGAAAAGAAAAAATATGCCAGCACGAGTGGTTTACAAGTTTTTTCAGCAGAGTCCAATCTTTTCTTTCTTTGACAACTACGAATAAAACTTGTCAAAACTTTAAGTAATTTTGAAATGCCACTTCACCTGCATCCTTAGACAAGAGAGAATTTCCATTCACATTTAAATGCCCACATACCGTACATATGCCGGCTCAAATTTTCCATTTTCCGTCTTTGTTTTATACCTTTTTATGTGTTGCTCAAAGCCTGAGGATGCAAACGCATATCATCATGATTTAAACACTTAAATGTTACACTATGGACTGTACTCATAAGTAGACCAATATAAAAGCTGAGAAGAGCTTTTGGCTAAAGTTTCTGCCTGCCACAGATCATGCTGTGAGTCCCATTTTAATTGGTTGACATTAAACTGGCCATATCACCATGTCTATCTGTCTGCCTGCCCGTCTGTCAGTGTGCCTGTCTCTCCATATGTTAATTTGTCTGACATTTCCTCATTGCCTGGTTTATGCTTATGTTTGACACAGCCCTGACTCTTTGCATCCACTTCTACCTGGAAAAAAATTGTGGAGACATAAATCAGTTTTGAGCTTTGCATGAAACAGATGATCAGCAAGACCCTGATCATTATTTCCATAGATGTTCTCTGTGATTAGCCTGTACTCCCTCTCAGTTTCACTCTTAAAATAGTCTCTGTTTGTCATTTCATACATATCCTCTAGAACTGTGTTTAGTTTCCATGTTGTCACAAGCCTTTTCTTTGATGCTACTGAGTTCATACAGACTACTGAGCACCCAAGCCACAATCTGTCAGGGAGTCTCAATAGGAGGCTCTCTCAATGCCAACTGCACTGACTTTGAACCCACTCTGGGAGTGGAGCTTTTCAAAGCCTTCTTGTCACTTGAAAAGTCTAATTTGTCCTGAGGTGATTTTTAAAAGTGAAGGGTTCAGATCAAATCTATATAGAAAACTGCACTACAAACCACAGATTTCGGAACAACATTGCTTTGATGAGTGAATTAGCGAGCAAGTTATAATTTAATGTTGTGGTCTGATGATATTCAAAATAAAAGAGGCAGAAAATTGAACTGTAAATTGACTAAATATTTTTGTCTACTTTAAATTTGTCCGTTAAGTCATCTTGTTCATGAAACAACATCATTCCTTTGGAAAATAAAGAAATAACTTTAACAATATATTAGCTGGAGCATGATTCAATTGTTGTACTTCCTATAAGGCAGATCCCTCATTATAAAAATATGATTCAAATATAAGAATATAATAAAAGCGGCAAAATTAAGCTTTGCCCCAGCTTCTTGTAAAAAAAAAAACCGACCATGTCTGCTGCCATCACATTAATTTAATAATGAAAATTAATGCTAAATTATATGACTATATGTGACTTTCACCTAACACCAGTTTAGGAGTTTGTGTCAATCAAGCAAAAAAGAAACCCTTTTAACTCCTTTGTGATAACTCCTGTTTTTTCCTTCTCTCCAGCATTACGTCGTACCAGACTCTACCCAGGAACATGCCAAGCCATAGGGTACCTTACATGCCACCTTATGGCGATGGCTACTGCAGTATGCCAAGGAATAGCATGGCACAGAGAGACAGCATCTGCAGCATGTCACCCTCATTGTATGACCAAGCCCTTGGTCCCTCATCAGCTGACAAGCGCCGCTCCATGCGTGATGACACCATGTGGCAGTTATTTGAGTGGCAGCAAAGGCAAGCCTACAACAGGCAACCGGGGCTCTACAGCAATATGGCCAGTCCCAAAACCATGATCAACTTGTCGGAGCACGCTGCACCAAGCCACTCCATCCCCCCCTCACCCTCCCACGGTTCACTGTCCATGTACGGCGCCTACTCTCCGATGCGTTCCTACAACATGAGCAGTGTTCGTACAGAGCTGTCCTCCCCCGTCTACAGAAGAGACTTGAGCATTGACAGACGGCAGAGGCCACAACTCAACAAGGTCAGTTAAGGCATACATAAGGTGTGGTTCACCACATTAAAAAATTTATTTATCGCTTACTTTTAGCAGTATCTAGTCATGCAGATAGTTATGGTTTTATTTTGTCAGATTTTAACATGCTATTTTGTGCAATAAAATGCAGCGAAGTTACGAAAAAAACAGAAAAAATTCTTTTCACAGTCATGGCCAGCACTTGTTGTCAGCAATTTCTATAAGAATTACTTTTTAAGAAATAGTTTTCCAAAAAAACATTTTAAATCATTTACTGTACTTTGGCTCATCTACAATAACAGGGAAAACTATTACGCTTTTAGATTGATTCATTTCCACTCATCTTTATTGTATCTGTGATGACAGAATCTGAGATGGATATCTCAGTACTGATATCCTGCAGGGCTCCAGTCCAAACACATGCAGGTTAGGTTCAGCAGTGACTCTAAATTGCTCATAGGTGTTGAAGTGTGTGAGAACGGTTGTTTGTCTCTGTGTCAGCCCTGTGATAGACTGGGGACTTATCCAGGAAGACCCTATCTCTTGCCCTGTGCCAGCTGAGATCGGCTCCAATCAACTGTGTCCCTGCAAAAGATTTATTGCTTGGGGATAGATGGGTGGATGGATGTGGATGAATGGATAGATTGCGCAACCTCTGGCGATAAAACAAAAAAATATCTAAAAGGCCAATTGCCTCTGAGGGTGCAAACCAAACATTTCTTCGTAATAGGTTAAAGGGTTCAGCTGTAGATGATTATTTTAAGCTATCCATAGTGTAAAATAACACAGTGGTGTTGTTATTCATTCACTGTTTCCTGCAGTATGCCTACCCACCGGACAGGAGGTCTATGCCTGCAGGGATCCCAATCCAGACTATCACTGCCCAGTCTCTCCAAGGAAAAACAGTAAGTCCTCATCTGTTCCTTAGCATCACTATCTTCTAACTGAATTTATATAAGGCTGTACGCTACCCAGTAATTTCAGGCTTGAGCTTGCACACTTATATGTTTGGGTTCAATTGGACTTCCTTGAGCAACCAGATTATTTTTTTATAGCACCACTTACCCTTCCTCTCTCCCTCTCCCTCTTTTTGTCCTTCATTTCCCTTCAAGAAAACATTGTGACAGAATCTCTGGAGACAGATTTAGGTAGAACTCAGATGACTGTTCAGAGTTTTAGGATTTAAGCTGTGTTCACTTCAGGAGCATCTTTGACTCGCTTCACACTAGTGGAGACTTAAAAACCCTGTCACTCACAACTCTCTAAGCCAGATCAGGAATTTATGTCAAAGCCTCGCACAGTACCATGTTCTCATGGATCTGGTAAAGTGTGAACTGGATTCTGTAATAAATGCTTAACTGTCGTTCTGTCTTGAGTGACTTTGTAGACTTTGCATGCCACAGACAGCGATAGCACCTTGGATTATCTCATGGTCCTGAGCTGCATGAAAACTCAGTACCTTGACATGGCAACTGTTCACCTACTGGGAGCCTGATACCTCTAAATCTCCTGTCCTGGTGTGTTCTCTCCTTTCCTTTCCCACTCTCCTTGCGGTATGTCCCTCTTTTATTGTGGCTGTATGTCCCTCCCTCCCTCCCTCCCTCCCTTGCAGCCTGAGGAACTGACTCTGCTGCTGATAAAGCTGCGACGGCAGCAGGCAGAGCTAAACAGTATCCGGGAGCACACTGTAGCACAGCTTATGCAACTAAACATGGATGGCGACAACCCAAAGGTCAGGCCTCAAGGGATGCCCCTGCAGGCGTGTGTGTTAGCGTTTGCTGTGTATGCCATCTTTATCCACTTCCATTATTCATCTGGATCCAGAGGATTTTTTTTTTTGGTCTTCTCACAGGCTGACATAGGGAGAAAAGGTGCTATAGTTGGCATTTTCTCTACAAAGGACTATGCTTTGGTTTGAAGTTATCTGTTCATTATATTTAAGGATCAATTTACTTTCGTTTTTTTTCCAAAACATCTGGGATCAAAATAAATTAGTTTGCAACCAACATCTGACTTTTTTAAAAGTTCATCTGATAATTAATTGTGATCCACGTCAGTTGGCCTAACAGATGGTCGAGTCCATTTACTTCCCTAAAGAGTCCAGACTGAAGTTAGCTAGAAATGAAATTAAAGCCATGGGTGAGCTTAAAGAGTGACCGGCTAAGGAGGTTAAGTCCACTGGCATACGTAAAAGTTAATTCAGGATTTTTGCATTTTAAGTCTCTTCTAAGACGTCAGACTACAGATTTGACTGTAGCTGATGTAGGTCAACCAACTCTGAGATGGAGCATGGTTAGATATGAGGGACATAGGTTTATAATGGCTTTTGCACTTTTTTTAGCTACTTCTCTAGTTGTTAGAAGTCTCGTTGTACCAGAACAGTCAAGGATTGATGCTGTACCTTGTGTAGATTAGTGGGTTAGCATCAAGTTTAACTAATGCTCATTTCTTTGTTTTTGATTTGCCCCTGTGCCCATTTGGAGCTCATTCTGGAGCTCTTACATGCCCCATGGTATGATCATCATGTTAGAACATCTACAACCTGGCATTTTTCTTCACCTTGACTCTTCCTGCTTTCTTTTCGTCTGGTTAGTTTTGAAAGTAATGCACATGACAGTCTTGTGTGTTTTGCTAGTTAGAGAGAGATCATCAGAGAGAGAATGTGATTTCTTTTCCGCTTTTCTTATTCTGCTGTTGCCTTTTCTATCCTTCCTTTTTTGCTGCTGATGTTAGAACGACATTCTCTCCCATCACCTCCAAAGGAACCTCATGTATTTGGACAATCAGGTGGGGTAATGCATGAATGCATGGCCCTGTCTCCTCCATTTATTAACTGAGCACATGTAATGCTTTGCTGTATTATATTAATCTGTAATATCAGCTCAAAATTTCCTGTTTGAAGCCCAGATAACTTATCAATCATTTATAAATGTTAATTTTTCATAGGCAGAAGTACATAGCATGGACCAGTGTGTCACATACCATAGAATTTATAGCCTAAGCAAGTTTGAAGCCCTCATTCCCAGATGAGCCTTTTCATTTATTCATTAGCCTGAAAGCATACTCTATACTTACTGTCAGCTATACTAACTGAATATCTGAATACGTTTCCATCTGTATGGTTGGGAGGTGGGGACAAAACTTTGTTTTCCTTATACAGTGCATATAAAGAGGTGTGTTTCATGGCTTTAATCTTGTGCTTTTTATTGCACTGAAGTACTTTAAGGGTTTGAATAATTACAAAGGTTTAATCTATTGTACACAGAGGTACAATAACACATTTCTAATACTAATATAGGGTAGATAATTTGAAACGTAAATAAGATTTGAAAGAGCTTCAGATTATGTAACTACTGAGATATACTGCTATGTAATTTGCTCGTCGAAACTAAGCTGAAGAGGCTTAACGTTCACCATCTACTGCGCTGCACTACATACATCATAATAGTGCTGCTCAAAAAATGCATTGTAATACATCAAAATTTAACGGGAGCTTTCCACAGCTAATAAGTGAGCATCTTAGAGCCTTGCACAACAATGTTTTTCTGATCCTGTTTATAAGCATCTCATATTACCTCTCTTTGCTGTCCCTATCCCTGTCAACTCTGGATGTTTGTGTTTGACTCTGCTTCTTGAGAGAGAGCAAGCAAGGTGAAGCAGCATTGTCAGTGTTGTCTCTGAAGTCAAGCAGTGCAATTAACTGACACTTACTGTATCGCTCCTCTCTACACTGGACTAGATGAAGGAAAATGACCCTTTAATCGTCATGACTCACACTTTGATTGAGAACTCTGCCCCAAGGCCTCAACTTTACCAGCAAGTAAGGCCATCCAAAGGCTTTGCTCCACCTCATCCTCACCAGTCGCTGTTGTGATTTGGTTTGTTGTGCAATGCTCCTCCTCTGGTGTTGAAGTCCCCATAGCATCTTGAGACTGGTCTCCTTGTATCCTTTGTATCGCCAGCACCTCCTCATCCATTGCTTATGACTGTTCTCCTGTTATTATGAGAAGTCATGCCAACATGGTCATGACTTGTAAAATAGTAGTATGATGTGTATGCTTTACTGTTCAGTTAAATCCCTCCCTCACTCACAGGTTTGTGTGTGTGGGGTTGGATATAGTTTGCTCAACAAGTTGACACGTGTTTAGAAAACACTCAGCTAGCTGTAGGGCTGTTTTAAATCAGAAGCCAAAGCTGTGGTTGCACCTATATCATTAAGGTAGCAAAGCCTCTATTACCTACTCATCTTGTTTTGTCTAGTGCTTCTTAAATAGTGAAGATTAGTGGGATTGTTCACAACCTGTTGCAAAATGCTGTTCCTTCCTATAAGCCCAGCAACCTCAGCCTGACAGCAGGACTCTAATAAGCATTACTTAATTCTGGGTCACCTGTTATGACACTTTTCAGTCCTTAATATTAAAAAAATTAAAAGGGATGTTTTAATGGCACAACTAACATAAAGAATAGTATTTATATAATTTTACTTTTCGCAAAAGTGCCTGAATTCCACTTTCATAACACAAATGCCAGAGTAATGCTCTCTTTACAGTTAATTCAAGCAATGCTACTTAATTAATTTGATATTATTATTTTGTAACTAAGACTGAGGACACTTGAGCATCAGTTGTGGAAAAACTCAACATCTCATATGGCCAAGAGACACATTTCTTATGAAGATGAAAACAGATGTCTTCTACATGAAGTCTATCTTTTCTGTATATCTGTGTGCATAACTTCCCTCTCACCCTCTTATCATTCTGCTGGTGGAAAGGATAAAGAGGGTGTTACGATGGCTATGACATAACTTTGCCACTTTTTTGACTGCCTCTCGAGGTATAAAAGTGCTGCCGAAGACTGCCCCCACCCACCCTCACCCTCCCACACATTCATTGGAGAACAAGCCCGGCAACAGCTGCATTTCCACCTGTTCAGCTGCCAATAGTCTGTCATCCTTCTCCTCCTCCTCCCCATGTCACTTGTAATCCACACCGCACAATGCCACAGTGGAGCTCCATGAGCTGTGGGAGAGTCTGCATGTTCTGTGTTGAATGCCATGTGGTTCTCAGGTCCCACCTGCTTTAACTGTACTGTATGGTTCAACTGAGGAAAAAGGTGTGAGAAAAGTGTGTGTGAGACAGTGCAGGTGTGAGTGCGGAACACTGGAAACAGTAGAGTTGAAAAGTATTTGGACAGTGAGTCATTTTTTGGGTAACTTGGCTCTGCGGGGCAGCATTTGGATTTGAAATTAAGTAATGTCTGTGAAGTTAAATGGTAACTCTTAGCTTTGAGGGTTTTTAAAAATGCAGGGTAATGAACCTATTCAAACTTTGATCAGATACGTATCATGACCGTATGTTTTACTTGCTGAAGACCAAACTCAAAGAAGGTGGCTGGCCTCATTAGGGAAAATATCCTTACACAAGAATAAATATTGTAGACTCGCCATTCATCAGTCATTTTGTAGCCCCAATTAAGGATTTAAATAAAAGCTGAAAATCACCATTTTCACTTTGTTTCCATTACTTCTTTTCCCATCCAATGTTAGCATGCAGAGCAACACAGAAGTGTGTCATTGTCCTAATATTTGTTGACTCAACATGTGTTTTTCTTTATGTAGAAGAGTGGATGAATGTTGAAGCATCTTGTGTTAAATGGATTTTCTGAAAACATGGGATCCAATGCAGTTAAAACAATTTCCCCAGTTTAAGCACTGTTTCTTTATTTTTAAAATAAGTAGATGAGTGGCATAAATGTAAACAGAGAGAAGAATGTTTTTCTTTTCTTGGTTTTGTAAGTACATAAGTGCAGGTATTTTTATGTGATTGATTTAGACAATGTTGTGGATAAACTATAGTCGAGGCAACTGCAGTACAGTCTGACATTGAACTGCTCTTTTCTATATTTTTTCCTTTATTTTAGTGACTAAACGTCCATTTATAATTGTTCTCAACTTTATTTCTGTATGGCAAGTGCTAAGGAGGGCTGTGGTTGTGTTGATATTCTTGGAATATCTCTAAGTAATATTGCACTTAGACTTATTGCAGCTTACACTTGGTTGGCCACAACTACCAGACAGGCAAAGTCTTTGGACCAATTAGCTACAGATAATATGCTGGAGAAATCTCAGTTGGCGGACACAGCTTATGCACTAACTCCAGAGTTTAGTAAGCAAGATTGTTTTACATGCCTTCGACTTGAATTTCCAATAAAACCACTGCGTTGGGCTGACAGAGACAAACGATCGTGGGCTGATGAAACACGAGGCACCAGAATCTGTGTTTAGACTGGCTGCTCTCCCACTGTTGGTTTACTAACTTAGATTGTCTGGTTCAGTAAAATATGAGTTTCCACAGAAGGACAAAGCCTGTGGCTCAGTGAGAGAGCCCTGTCATGATACTGCATTAGATCTCCAGATTCTTGTGTGTTTGCAAAAATTCTGTCTTTGTCTAATGCCCTTTTATTTCTGCAGCTGAGTCCAGAAGACTACAGGGAGCACCCCTATACATGTAGGCCAGAAGAAGTTGACATCGATGTAAGTACACTGTGGTCCTCATGCATGACATGTTGCTCTTTTCAAAAATACATAAAAGGTCACAACTCTGTATCGTTTTTGTCTTCAGACTAAACTTAGCAGATTGTGTGAGCAGGATAAAGTGGTGAGGACACTGGAGGACAAACTACAGCAGCTGTACAGAGAAAAGGTGACTAAACACTGCACAAGCGTCATCACTGCTTTCTCAAACAAAACACAGTCTGAAATGCTTATAACAATGCGGTGGAAAAACACAAACTACAAAGAATACTCAGTTTATACTGTATTTAAATTGTAAAAAGCTTGAGTTAAGTTTATATGCACAAAGACAGTGAGAAAGAGAGAACAAACAAACTTTAAAGTCTCTCTGTTAGAGCCCAGCTACTGTCATTAACTTTCATGAGTTGTCTGGATTGAAAGGCTCACATTGTCTTATAATGTTCAGCATGTTTGACTGTCCAATGTCAGCAGACTGTAACATTGTATTGGTTACTGTGCAGTGTTGACAGGCGTACAGAGACAATGATCAAATTTGAAGTACACTACAAGGATAGTAATGCGATGTGTTTGTTCAACGTATCCAACTGATCACTGGAGTAATTTATTCAAACAGTCACAAGATATTTCTTTCAAAACCTGATTCACTATCCTCCAATTTGACTGCTGACTTATTTTCATATGGTAATTAATATTGAGAATAATTTATTATGTGTTTCTGGTTTTAAGCAGTTTAAAAACTAAACTTTGGAATTTAAGAATGGCTGTCGGCACTTATCCTAATTTTTATTCATTTTATTTACTTTACAGATTAAACAATCAGTATATAAACAAAAAAAAGTGGCAAACAGTTTTACCAGTAAAGAAGAAAAGCAACCATGCTTTACTTTGAGGCCTGAAAAATCCATTTTGACTTTGCTAAAGTTAACTGATCTGAAAGGTTATGTTGACAAATTGCATAACCGTGCTGTATGTGTATTTGATATGTTGTGTGTTGCTTCAGCACACCCTGGAGACAGCGCTGTTGTCAGCCAGCCAGGAGATAGAGATGGGCTCTGATAACCCTGCTGCACTGCAGAGTGTCATCCAGCAGAGAGACTTACTGCAGAGCGGCCTGCTCAGCACCTGCAGAGAGCTTTCCAGAGTCACTGCTGTGAGTCACACAGTACATGCACACACACCACACACTCTCATGCTCTTTCTTTAGAGTGAGATTAAAGTCTTTGCTTGTGTGTTAATTGTTGTTGTTTTTTTAAATAATTGTTATTCACAAAACCTGTCTTTACCAAACCAGGAGCTGGAGCGGTCGTGGAGGGAATATGACAGGCTTGAAGGAGATGTGACTGTGGCTAAGAACAACTTGCTGGATCAGCTTGAAGCTTTGGGAAGCCCTCAGGTAGAATCATTCTTGAGGTTGAAGCCTTGCTGCTTTACTCTTTCCCAGCTTCTCCTGTCTAACACTGGCATGATATAATAGTCAAACTTTGGTCGGAGTACGTATACTGCAGTGCTTCAAAGAAGGCTGAATATGTGACAGATTACCTTGAACACCTACTCAACCTTTTTGTAGGCACTTTTTTTGACTTGGGGGAAAAAGTTAAGAAGATTTCTGTGCTATAGTGCCCTTTGCTGCAGTGTGAAGGGAAGTAACTGAGAGATCAAAGCAACATAGTGAGTGATTGATGACTGTAGCAGTGATGGAGCTGGTCTTAATTGAGTCTGCTTTTTATCTTGTCCTTCATCATTATGGAGGTGTAGATACACGGGGAACAGTTATTCCAGGTTGAGTCTAAGTCAGGGCTAATGCTAATTCAGAGTAGAAAAGTCAGAGGGCCAGCAGGGAGTCTGGACATTCTCCTCCTAAGTACCCTTCACTTACAGACAAACCTGTCGTAAGTGAGAACATAATTACACATCTATTTTTCTTACTTTTCTGCTCTTTCCAGTGTCCAGAACACTAAGTTAAGTGTTAAGTTTTGCAGATAAAGTCAGGTCATTTATAAATACATGCATTTCTTTCTGTGCACATCCAGACAGAGCCTCCCAGCCAGCAACACGTCCACATCCAGAAAGAACTTTGGAGAATTCAAGATGTGATTGAAGCCCTCAGTAAACATAAAGCTCAGAGAAATGCTGTTGATGATATGAACTCTTTTGGGACCATGAACAACTTCAGCAAGCAAAGAAATGAGGTGAGGCACCACTGACAGCGACACCAAACAGTACACTTATCCTTACAGTCCTGTAAGTGTTTAATGGATGACTTGATAGGAAATAAAGCAAAAACAATTTTAAATACCATTAAACTATCTAATAAAGCAAAAATGCTTGAATTTACCAGTTCCAGTATCTTAAATGTGAAAATTTGTTTCTTCTTTTATATCGTTACAATTTGAATCTTTGGGTTTTTGAGTGTTATTTTACAAACTTAAGGGAATATTTCACTATTTACTGATATTTTATGGAATAAAAAATTACACCATTTAGTAGAAAAAGGAATCAATTTTGAAAATGTAGATAAATGTAGTAGCAGCCCAGCAGTTGTTTTACCCAGATCTTCTGTAATATGGAGATGACGCTCCACTTACGCCTTGGTCATGGACAGTGTGAGTGGCTGTATCTGACAAGTTGTGTCAGTCACCCTCTGACAGCGTGTAGCACTTTCTCTCTGGCTACTCAGCTGGTTTGGCCAGATGGTGGTTGCCCTGAGCGTGCGTGGTGGCACCATGTGTCACCTTGCTTCCTGTCCTGTCATGCCCTGTATAATCCCCAGGAGGAGGACTCGGTACCCCCACGGCCACCCCTACCCCAGTCCTATGAGCCCAACCCCCCTACTGTGCCCCCTCTGCCCTCTCTTGCCGGTGTGCGCCCTTCATCCCTCCACAGGCCGGAGGACAGAAAGGCCCATCACAGGAATGGCACGCACAGTGTAAGCCTGATGACCCGTTGACCTAATGGTCAACCCTGCCCTCAGCCGTGTCATCACACATCATTGCTTGCTGTGATGGTTTTCATTTTCATTTTGACTGACATCTCGTGTCTTTTGGATTGTTCTTGGTTGGACCAAATCTCTGTATTTATTTGATGCCATTCTTCCGTCATCCCTTTTTTTTCAGTGGTTAGATGACGCCTCAGTCAAGTTTTTTTTTTCTTTTTAATCGTCATTGTCATCCTTTGTGTCTTTTGTGTGAGTTGAAAAGTGGTTATGTTTTTTTCTTTTGTTGTGCTCTGTCCTTGATTGCAAACTAAGTTTAGACTAGTAAATAGAAAGATTTTAAATGTTTCTGCCTGCTGCTTACTTTTTCATTTGGCTGTAAAACTATGTAAAACTCAAACAATGTGGAGAGTTTTTCTTCAAGCTTTGCACATTTATGTTTAAAGATTGTCTGTAAAAACAACATTTGTTTGCCACTGTCTGTGAGCCATTGTGTAGGAAAAAATCTTTTAATGTTTTATGTGACAGTTTGGAGCCAAACTCTCCAAAACTATAAATTAGTGCTGTTCTTTATGTGTTGAACTTGCTCCTTTTTCTCCCATCAGCAAGCTCCGGACTACAGGCTGTATAAGAGTGAACCAGAGCTCACTACAGTTACCGAAGTGGATGAGAGCAATGGAGAAGACAGATCTGAATACCCCTCTGAACATTCTGGAAACAAAGGTACATTAGATGAAAACATTGCCAAGTTAGATAACGTTACCATGGTTATCACTTTGACACAGAGGTAGTACAATATCAGGCTTTTCTTCAAAGGCTAGCTCACTATATAACAAAGTAAATCTCATGGCAACAAGTTTTTGGACTACCATTGATGGTTGCCATGGATACACTGGCATTTGCACCTGCATTACACCAATTCACAGATGTGAATTTGTGTGGAACCTCTCGGTCCAGTTTTGGTTTTCAAGAGGCGTTATAAATTGGCACAGATCAAAATGCCTCTGGAGGTAATAAAATAGGCCCCCAAAATAATCAACAGCAGGGAATCATGCAACATAGCTCTTAGCAACTTTTCTTGCCAGAAGTACAGCAAACACATTTCTATTTTTGACAAAAACTTTAGGTGTAGTTGTTTGTTTTTCTTGTAGATAAAATAGCCCATTCTGATAATTTAATGCTAATGCAGCAGAGGATTCTACAAGTTTAAGTTTTTTGCATCAGAATCAGCCATCTTGGTTGTTAACAAAAAAGCCTCAACAACAATGTTCTTTAGAGTCTATATATATTGGATCTGCCTTGGTTGGTTGTGAACGTCCTGATCCAGTTCATGTCAGCTGTAAAGCTGTGTGAACCGGAGTGTGACCAGACATTTTTGCCAGAGCAAATAAAACACAAGCTCAAAGATTCCTCTGGTTCCCAGGCTAGTGTATCAGTGCTGAAATAACCTAGTTTTCCCATTTCCTCCACTATATTTAGACCTCATGCAACCAAAAATTTTCTTTGGAATTTCTTAAGAGCAAATTGGCTACATTTGTCAAAGCACTTTGCATGTCATAGTCCAGGTGTTCCTGAGACTGCATTGCTACTCTGTAGCTTCACTGTTGTTCCACATCTTTACACAAGCAGGGCCAAAGCTGCCTGCAGAAAATACTGTAATTGTTATTAGATTGTACTAGATGCCCTTCTATATAATCAGGGTAAAGTTGATGGTCCTGTAAATAAACTGACAATTTTATTCCACAGTCTTAAGAAAATATCAGTCATCAGTCAGATGGTAAAACTCTAGTAGCCGTTACTGTTCTCATTCTTTCACTGTAAGTGCAATGATGAAGCTCATGTAACTTAATGTCTTGCATTTGGATAATTATACATTAGAAATTTCTGTTGTGATACAGTCATACTGTTTTCTAATATTGAGCAAAGCAGTTACATAATTACTAATTTCCTAAAACACAGTATATCAGTACTCCTCAGTGAATTGCTTTTAATTTTCATAAAAGCAAGAACTCTGTCATGAAACCAGGTGGCTTGCTGACCTCTTGTCTTTTCCAACTACCAGGGATGTCCTACCCAGTTGGCATTGTCCCCCCCAGGACCAAATCTCCAGTGCCTGAGTCTTCATCCATAGCTTCATATGTTACCTTGAGAAAAAGCAAGAAGCCTGATCCAAGGACGGTGAGCACTTCAGTTTTATCTTTGTGTCTTTTAATAGTTACTGTAAGTTGTTCTTAGCGTGTTTGTGTGTTTTTAACCTTTTGTGCTATGGGAGATTGCTGGATTTCTAATTTAATTGTCGGAAACTAACTTCAAAATGTGACAAAGGGTAAACTGTCACACACTTTTTTCACTTTGTGACACAACAGACGTGTGTCTGCAAGAGGTTGAAAAAAATGATAATGACCAACCAATGCTTTTTACTCATTTGCTCTTTTTTTGTTATAATTGCAAGCCTCCTGTGGGCAGCAGCAAACAGGCTGCCACTTATTTTTCTCGAATTGCATTTTCTCCCTTAATTTGTTGTTTTTGTTATTAAGCCGTTGTTTGTGGCAGAGGAGGCCATTCATCACTTGGCCAGGGTGTGACTCATGCTCTTAAAACCCGGCTGTCATAAAATAAATGCCAAGATTTTTTTTCTATAAAAGTTTCCAGCCTCAAACACTATCAACTAAAATATACTAACCGTATCATTAGTGCACCACATGGTAGGGTGTGTCTTGTTCTTGGTGTGTCTATGTTTATGTTTGTGTTTGAAAAAAATGAATACATACTGTAGCCTTCCCTGTACACCATACAGCCAATGCTTGTAGGAGATGTGTTGAGGGACTGTGGTGTTCATTTTACCTGCCTGTTGATGGGGATGGGGATTGTGGTGCTCCATCCTCAGGCTATGGACTCAGTCCAGATCTGCCAGCGTGGCTAAAGCCTGAAAGTGAACAACTTCTCCTCAGTTCACTTCACATCAACTGACCTTCCTGCTCAGGCATAAACAGGCCCCCAGCCCTTCTGAGTGCACCCATGTGTGCCAGCAGGAGCGTGTGTGTGCACAGCAGACAGTCAGGTTGTTTCCACATATGTTTGGACCTGTGTTCATTTTGGTTCTAAGAGAGTGAACATTAAAGAGCCATTTCACAGTCATTACTGTGGTTATTATGTCAATCTTGACTGTTTAAAGAACGAAAGTGTTTTTCCAGTTCATGCAATATTGCTAGAGGAGATTAAATTATTCTACATAGTTAAGTTTAAACTGTTTTTGGCGTTATCTAGTGTTCACTGCGCACGGGAATGCCACTTGCCAAGACACCTTTACTGTGGAATGGTGTCATTTGTCATTTATATAATTATATTCTATTTATTGTGTGTTTTCTGTTTCTGTGTCCCTCTGTGGTGTTTTTTGCATGGCTGTGGTTGTGTTCTCTGGCGAGCAGGAGCGTCCACGCAGTGCGGTGGAGCAGCAGCTGTGTGCTGCGGAGAGTAGCCGACACAGGATGAGCGTGGAGGAGCAGCTGGAGAGGATCCGTCGCCACCAGCAGGGTGCCCTCAGGGAGAAAAAGAAAGGCCTCAGCATCCGGGGTGGCAGCCAGGAGAACACACCCTCTCGCAGTCATTCATTTACTAAGGAAAACCATTTTCGTAGCATGCAGGTATTGTGGCGACTGTTTCAGACAGTAAAGGCAGCACTTAAGTTCAAAGTCATCTGAAATCTAATTCTGGAATCATTTTTTTTCTTCTCTTTTCTGCATCTTTTTTCAGTCTCAAATGAGGCGCAGAGATGAGGTGATCAGCAGTGACATTCAGGAGCTAGAGGCCTCACTCAGGCAGCAGGAGGTGGTGAGAGAGCAGGAGACGCCCGCTGAGGAAATCGCCCGTCTCAAAGAAGCCTCGCTGGCTGACCACTTAAATGTGGACAAAGAGGTATAGCACAGCAGTTAGCTGTCTGATGCATCAGCTGGCTTACTTAATCATCATACTGAGAGGGATAATATTATCACAGGCAATTATTTTGGATATGTTTATCAATAGCACATCAAGCACTGTGAATTTGATTCATAAGGCCACAGCAGGAAAAAAAAGGAAAAAAAATGACCTATCATTTTACCAATAAAGTATTACTACTCAGAGAAACACTCCTTGTTGACCGAAGCAAAACAGCTAGAGGAACATTGCTCATGTGTCTCTTATTTGACTGGTACGTTTTCCAAACGAAAGTTTTCCCCTAATTTGACCCCTTGTGCTTAAATTCTTTTGCATGCTGCTTATAAGCAACATACTCAGTTTTTAAGGTGCTTCTTGTTGTTTTAACAAGAGTTCACAGCCTTTATCTAAAATGCATCACTGAACTCCTCACAGTTTTTGTTCCCAACTGATATCTGCATAGTGCGTAATGTCTCACATTAAGTGTTTCAGGCTGTAGTACAAAGCCTTTGGTGATGCTCCATTTAGTTCTCACATGCACAAAATGTGGAACAGCCCCGTTGTACTGCAGATGAAGACGATGAGCATCTGTTATTTATTTATAAATGTCATATTATGACTTACATCTGCATATTTTTAGTGTTGACACTTCAGCTTCTGCCTGCTTTTGTTTTATTTGTAAAGCACTTAGCATTCAGTTCATTAGTGTGAAGTGTGCTATGTGAAATGTTTCCTTGTGTTTCTTTCAGCTTTCTGTGCCTGACAAAGTGCTGATTCCTGAGCGTTACGTGGAGTCAGACCCAGAGGAGGTTCTGAGCCCTGAGCAGGAGGCTGATAAGCAGAGGAAAGTTGATCGCATCAAAGCTCTTATAGCCAAAAACAGGTAAACACACTATCATGATCAGTCAGTACCAGTAATGTTTGATTGGAAAGGACAGGGCTCTTGATGTTAGGTGGGGATTCTTTGGTAAAAGGGCTGTCTTTGCAGGTGAGTGCTGATATTCCCCTGCAGATGTCATGCATGAAATTCTTTGTAGAAGTGATGGGTTAGTACGGGGTCACAGGAGAATATCACCATATACGTCTCAAAAGGGGCCATGCTGCCTGCCTGCTCTTTTCATGCAGATCAGTGCCTTAGATGTGCAGAAACATCACTGCTCTTTTTCTCCTAGCCTCTGTGACATTTTATTCTAAATGTCAGCCCTCTTGCATTGATTTAAATGAGATATCTTGTCTGTCCCGAGGTAATTGGGTTAATTCTGAAACTATGTTTACATTTAAAGCTGTACACTATAAATCACAGAGACCATGTTGTGTGTGTGTGTGTGTGTGTGTGTGTGCGTGCGCTTCCAGCATGCAGAATGTGCTGCCTAGTTTGGCTTTAAACCCAGAGGAGGACAACGTAGAAGAGGTTACTGTGCAGGAGAAAGAGAAGATGATTAATATCTCCTACGAGCTGGCAGCAGAGGCCTCAAAACGCAGCAAGCTGGTAGCAGGTAACTCTCCAGAGGGGTGGGGGTTTGATCAAAAAGAAACTGCTGATTATACAAAAGTTGGTGTGAGCCTCTCCGAAAAGAGCACTACTTTTCATTGCGGTTTATCAAACTGCAGCTGCTTTCATCGAATGAATGCCATCAGTCATTTGTCACTGTAGTCTCAGTAGTTTCTTCATTTTTTTTGTTGCTGTTTAGTCATTAGCTGCTAATGATTTTTTTTGTTCATTTTTGTGTGTGTGCCTGGTGTTTGTTCAACATGTTGCTCTGTTTCATTGCAGTGAAAAGCCTGTCGCCCTCTTCCCCACCCCTTCCACAGTCTCCTAACACACCCCCTCAACTCACTGATGGGTCTCACTTCATGTGTGTGTAGTAGCACCAGTAAGGGCCTTTATCAACCTGTTTTGTCGATACTCACAATGCTAATATGTTCTCTGTGAAGTAATTTCTGGGGAGAAACAGCATATAAGAACCAAGAGACTGCTGAAGTTTTGAAACATTATAATGAGGGGTAACAACTGTGATGTATTTGTATGCATTCTGTGTTGCTGTAGAGATTTGTAGTATTTCTAGAGCATATTTTGACCTTTGCCCTCATTTTAAATTCTCCCTGTCTCTGTTTGCAGCACAGGCTCTGGCCTCAGTGAAAACTTATACATGAAGGAAGCTGCAGTGGAGGTATAAAGATGCCCCAGAAGACTTCCCTAAGGACATCAGCACAAGGCCATGACCTGCAGAGAAAGATACTGCCCACTCAGTACTCTGGGGTCTGAACCTCTGACTTCTACACGCTCACTGTTACGTCTTAAGCTTCTATGCCACCAATGACACTTTTTATGTGTGACGTTTCGCTGTTATTGCCCGTCTTTGGGATGCCACACTCTCCTCAACCCGGTGATACAATACAGCTTTGATACTGTTATCGCTGCAGTTCCATTTTCAGTTTTTAAAAGGCTTTTAAGGTTATTTTTATTATTTATATGGTTTTATAAAGTTCTCGTTTAAATATGGGCTAACATCTATATACTATATATATGAGGCTAATAGACTGAGCTCTGTTGTGAGCCTAAAGGCCTGTGATAAAATACCACATATCCCATTATGTTTCACCACCTGTCTAAAAAGGTTTCAAAAACACATTTTCACTTCATTTCAGTTCAGTTTAGTCACATAGAAAGTCACTCAGTTTGTTTTTCCGGACATCATTCACTAGGTTACTATCCATATTTAAAAACTTGTTGTAAAGAACATTTGTTGATGCGAAAAATGGTTATATAAGAGATGTAGATCCCTCCATTATAATTAAAGGGGGGGGGCTCTTTATTGCTGCAGACTAAGATTATTTGTAATTTCTCCTGTTTCTGGGGTTGTAATTATTTAAAATGGGATCTTCTACAGTCCCTGTCGCATTGTTGCCGACAAATATGTGAATGTTCTGGCTTTAGTCACTCTATACTGTCTTTTTTTATTGCTGAGAGATATATTTAAACTGAGAGAAGGAAACAAAATCAGAGTCTGGTTCTATTTTATGACCTGTTGGTTTAAAGTCTTGGAACTAAAACAAAAAAAAATAAATTAGCACATGTAAAAAGCAATAAAAATAAACTGTGGATTCAGGATTATTTTTTCGTGTGTACAAAGTGTAATTATCAGAGGTTTTACTGTGTGTATAATGTACATGGTACAGCAGAATGGGAAGATGTATCCAACATATGGTTACATACTAGATTTGATTTGCAAATGTTCATAATCCATCTGTTTTATATCATGTTAAATAAATGTTGCTGTTCTTAACAAATAGTTGCAATGTGCTCTTTCCCATTCTTCTGACTAACTGTGGTAAACAAGCTGAGAATAAAGTCATTCAAACTTACTAACTGGAATAACAATTTTAATCATCAGCTCATTCAGAAATTGTTAAGTGGTAAAAAGGTCATTTTTAGGACACACAGAGATGAATGTTGGGTGATTTCATTTGGTCAGTCTCACTTTAAGACCTGTCTCACTGACAGTGAGTTTAAATGTGCAACTATGGCTCCCTCTTGTGGCCATTACGATTAATTTGGACATTGCATTTATGATACTAAAAACCTTCCCAGAGATCAAATTCTTAGGGCCCAAGCTGTGCAACTAAAAATACGTTGTTTCATTGAAAGATGACAGCATTTTGAGTATATAGAGCAAAGTCCAGTTGCCAGATATTTAACCCTCCTTCCTGACAGGTTTTAATATGCTGCACAACAAAAGCAGAAGGGTAAAATCATTTACATTCTAAATAGTTTTGTCAAAACTTATGGATAGACAGCAGGATTATCCAGAATTGTACCCAGTAAGCAATTCAGCAATAACTATTCATATAGATAAACCTGCATTTTCCTTGAAAAATATGAATCATTTTTTTTAAAGCAAGGCAACGTTTTTTTAAAAAAATATTAGAGGTTTATAGGTACATGACCTCATAAAATCAGTTATTAGCTTTTAAAAATAGCAACTTTGGGGTTGCCAGATTGGGAAAAATGTAAATGACTGATTCCCCTCTAGCATAATGTAGCTATGAATATTAGTGATTAATCGAATGCTTGATGATTTAACAATGATTGATTATTTATATGATCTGATTTTAGTTCTGATACCTTACAGATTTTTGCCGAAGGTAAGAGGTCCTTCACTGTGTTTTGTCTGATTAACTTTAGTTTAAATCATATCCTTCATCTACAAACCGGAAGGAAAACACCATTTAAATTAATTTTTTTTACAACCCAGAACCTGAGAAAGAAGATATACCACTTTTTAACAGCATGTTAATGAAATGATCATTAGTTTAGTTATTAGTCACAATCCTTTAGGTGAGGTCCGTGAATACCTGAGTAAACACTGACATAAACTAAGCTGTGTGATTTCGGAAACACATGGAAAGTTTAAATGCCAACGTCAGAGTTTCTCCTCCTCGTGCCGCCTTGGACCAATCAGAGAGCAGACAGTGTGATTTGACCCAGCCCTTCTTCTGCAGTCAAGCTTTTGACGGTGCCACGGTTGAATTTCAATACCGAAAGTGTCCCACGGTACGTACGGCGGTGAAATGGCTGCTGCTGCTGCTGCTGCTGCTGCTGCTGCTGCTGCTACGGAAGAAACACCCACACCGAGTGTTGAGAGCGACCCACCGTCTACGGCGACAAA
>JAQNCA010000028.1:17553626-17569611 GCA_029783725.1 Acanthurus tractus
GCTGCTGCTGCTGCTGCTGCTACGGAAGAAACACCCACACCGAGTGTTGAGAGCGACCCACCGTCTACGGCGACAAACGAGGGCAACGGTGAGGAGAAAGAAAAGGGCCTCACCGAACCGGAAACAGAGGAACCATGCCGTAGTGAAGAACCGAAAATGGAAGAGGTGGACGCGGAGGCCGGCGAGGAGAAGCCCGCTGCGGCGGCAGACAAGGCCGCGAGCGAGGCGGTGACAGAAGACAGCGCCGTAACGTTAACGGGAACGTCAACGGTCAAACAGGAGGAGGCGACAGCCGCCGCCGAGGAACCGGCGCAAAAGTCAGAGCCCCTCGAAAGCCCCTGTGACGGTAACAGCGAACCTGCCGACGATAACGCGGTGAAAGAAACGAAGGAAGAGCCTGGAGAGGACAGCCGGTGTTCGGGGATCGACTGCGAAAAGAGTAAAACAGTTTGTGAAGATGGTGAGAAACCGAGCGGCGGAGGCGGGGAGCTGGGCGACAAGAGGCGGCCGAGTGTCGAGATCTCCTCGTCGGATGGTGAACCGTTGAGTCGCGTGGACTCAGAGGACAGGTTGGTCCGGGAAATGACAGGTTGTCCTGCACCGGTGGTGGCTGTGAGCCGGTTACGGTAGCAAGACGGCAGTACTCCTTTCATTCCAGCACGAGATAACATTTTGAATTTTTTGCATTTAAAAGGCAAGCCATGAAAAAAGACAACCGTGTTATTGATATTTTTACCAATCGAAAATGTACTCAATTTGCAGCCCAGCTCGATTTTATTTTAAGTTTTTTTTTATTTCACATTAGTTAGTGATGTTAAAGAATCAACATGTTTTAGTACATCGCATGGTTGATTGTGCTTCAAATGAGTTTCCCACATTAAATTCAACCTATCACTCCCCCTTTTAAATCCATCTACATCTTCCCTTCCCCTTGCAAATGTCAATGTGCAAACATTTTTGTTTAAAAAGTTTCACTGCTAGATGCAAGATCTTTCCTACTTCACTAAAAGATCAGTTTTCATATCACATCATTCATACATCATACATACATTCACATCATCAAGTGGTGTATGTTTAATGTTTGACCATATTTGGCATCCAAACTAAGTGGTTAAGTCACAGGGACATACTTTACATCTGATCTGATCTGATCTCAGATTTAGGGTAGATTTGAGCTAAACCCTGAGAAACTTTTCATCTTCAGCAGACAATTGAGAAAACAACTTTTTGATGTCAGACTCTGCACAATAAAGGTCAAACATGGTTGGGAGTCTCAAGTTACTTCTACTCATCCCTTTAATAAAACAAACACTAAAAAGACTAAACTGATGCCTTGCTTGTTAAAATAGCGTGAAGTAGACAATTACATGTGAGTCCTTTGGTCATGTTTACAGGACACAGAATGAAATATAAAGTGCCAGGAGCATTGAATACAATAATTTGATTGATTCAGCATGAGTGATGAAAGTGGTATGCATGGAAAATCAGTTCCAGACGGGAGGCTTTCACGCATGGTGACTGTTCAGTGTGGCCAGTAATATCTGCACCTGTTCTCCATGGCTGTGCAAAGCCAAAGCTATGAAGATAATCTAAAGAGCCGTAGCACTCGTGTATTTTAACACTTTGACTGTGTTTGTCCTTTTTTTTTTCCTTTCTCTCCACTAATCCCACCCTCTCCTCTCTCTCAGTATCAGCAGCACCCTGATGGAGATGGAGAGCACAGTGTCCAGTGGGCGCTCCACCCCCGTTATGCTGAATGAACAGGGCAGTGCCAGCTCCTCCAACACCAAGACGGTAGCTTACCCCTGCTGCTGGGACCTCTGTCCACAGTGCTTCAACTCCAGTCCTGATCTGGCAGAGCATATCAGGGGCATTCATGTGGATGGGCAGAGAGGAGGGGTCAGTACACTTAAAACATTTTAGCAGGCTCCAAGTTGAACTCCCCTTTTTTTTGTATGATAGGTAGCCAGGCCAGATAATGTATATTTTTGCTGAAACGTAACATTAACAGTATAGACATATACAGAAGACCAGAGTTGAACACTTTGCTGCAGCGAGGCTGCATGCAACCGTTCATATACTGTGTCCATAAGAACTTTTGATTGGAACTACTTTTTGCCAAACAATTGTTAGTAAGAAAACTTTCATGCAGCTGCCTCTGTTTGTCTGTAGTCACCATTGCACTTGTCTTCTTATAAAAGTAACTCTGCGATTATCAAGATAAGACAAGAGCATAAGAGCAAATCACGCAAATCAGCTGTCATGGTGCATTTTTTTCTTTTCCTGAACAAGAGGAAAAAAAAAATCCAAAAAACAAATCTCTTTCACCTTCAAGCTGCATTCATAAAGGTTTCCAGATTCCAGAAAATTAAATATAGCTTTAGTCAACTTTGCACATTATTTGAGAAATTTCTTTGTTTTTTGTCTAACAACCCTCATCTAATCAAACCTGGCAGCTGGCTTCATTTTTTGACCAATGTTTTGCTATGTCTGACTTTTTATGTTAGTTTTTTACACTTTGCAGCATATTAATGGGTCTTTTATTTACATCTGCCTAAACTCCTCCATAACAGTCTCCTTTTTTTACCCCTCAGGTGTTTGTGTGTCTATGGAAGGGCTGTAAGGTGTATAATACACCATCCACCAGTCAAAGTTGGCTCCAGAGGCACATGTTGACCCACAGTGGAGATAAGCCCTTTAAGGTAAAGGCAGCATTTTTGATTAAATCTACATCTGCAGCTGCTTTTTTAGATTCTGTTGTTCAATGAACTTTGCATTACAACATCTGAACTGAGCTGCCATCATAGCTGTTTTTCATCTGAAGAAATCTGAATGCACCAAACTGTTTCCCTTTATGTTTTTGTTGCAATGTTCATATATGGTTCATTGAATACACCTTAGTAGGCATCACCTCCTCAGTATGTCATTAACTTAACTGTGTCATTAGCTAAAAAAACAGTGTATTGGTAACTTATTAAAAAACTGTCATGTTGTCCTGTTAGTGGCATTCATCCTCTTTTTTTTGTGCTTTTCTTTTGTGCTCTGCTGCAGTGTGTAGTTGGTGGCTGCATTGCCAGCTTTGCTTCCCAAGGAGGGTTAGCTCGTCATGTCCCCAGCCACTTCAGCCAGCAGAGCTCCTCCAAATTGTCCAGCCAGGCCAGACTCAAGGAGGAGTCACCCTCCAAGGCTGGACTCAACAAGAGGAGGAAACTCAAGAACAAACGCAGGTGCTCCCTACGTACGTACCTAACGGGCACACTCACAAACACCTTTTTCACTGTGATTTCTCTGGCTTTGTTGATCAGGATCTTTGAAGCCGACACATGTTTGAGGTAATGCCGTGCTTATTGTGCTCAAACAGATTTTTTTAGCTTCTCACCTCCCTCATCTCTTTGTTTGAGGAGTGAAAGCTCAACTGTACACACACTTACATGTACATTTTCTCGTGCCAGCAAGATTGTCCTCATAGTAATATTTTACATATTTTTCATAAATGATCTTGCAGCTAATGTGTCTGTGCTTTAGTTGATACTGATAGTTAGCTGCATGGTGTCAGGTTTAGAAGGCTCATGTCTGCATCATATGAACTCATTTCGTCTTTTACTATTTGAACAACACCACCTGTCTTGGACTAATCGCATTATTAACTGATGTATAAAATGTGTTGAGTAAAAATGTGAAAATGTGTTTTTACATTACAGGCAAAGAGTAGGTTGCTATTGCTGAATTTTGCAGTTTAGTTAAAGAACTATATATTCATTAAAAGATCACATCAGGGAGCTGAAGATGTAAAACAAAAATTCTGTGTAATGAAAGTTATTGACAACTGTTTCCCTCAGTGTAATGTTTCATTTTGATAACTTTCAGAACGTCATTATTTTGTATTCATTTAAGAACAAAATCATAATCAACTCACAAAGAATTAATGGTAAAATGAGTATTATAGAACTGTGGTTCAAAACAATAAAAAATGAAATATTTGTGAACAGAATGTAAAGAAGTAACAGTTATGACGTTACATAAAAACATCTATATATTGACATGCAGAGGTATCTATTGAAGTTAGCATGTTGACCAGCTAGACTCAGCGTGTCTCATAACACTAATTTGCACTTCCAGAAATGATGGTGCAAAAGCCCCCACATAGTTTCAGTCATATACATCAAACTGAGATGAGTTTATTGCCTTCTTTACTCAGTGTAAAACACAGTTCATTCAAACTTTATCCTGTTTTGCCTTTTACTTCTAACACTTCTTCTAACATTTCTAACACTTACTACCTCTGGTTTGGTTGTAATAAACCCATTTTTCTGAGTTAGATGTGAAAGTATTGTGGCTCTGCACTTTGCTGATACCCAACCATCTTCTCGCATCTCTACCGCTTCACGCCTCCCCTGTTCCAGCCTGCAGTGTCTTTATATTCCCCAGAGTCTGAGTCCGAGTCGCAGCTGCTTTAAATCCCTTCTATACTGTAATCCCTGTTGACAAACAGGCCACCATTAGTCTCAAAGACTGTTCCATCCCAGTCAGACCATGTTCCCAGTGATCCCAGTTCTGGGTCCAGGCAGGCTTATCAACCATAGAAAGCTACAGCCAAACTTTTAGTGAGCAGCAGTAAGTGGTTAGTGATTCGCTGCCAACTGTTTGGTTGGATTGACCTTTGACAGGTCATTTATCCTGACATTGACCCTTTAAAACCTGCCTGAGGTAATATTCCAACAAAATTAAGACCGTCTTTAAAACACATTAGTGATGCTTACAGGGACACTCTTATCATCTGACAGTTAATATAATTAAAGACAATTGTTGCTTGAAAAGAGAACACAGAAGACAAATTATAAAAAGATGTGTTTTAAGTTGTGCGAAGGATCTTTCCCGACTTTAAAGGAAAAGATGACTGAGATCATGAAGTGTTTTTAAATGCAGTACAAACAGAATCAGCTAGCCATTCTTTACAATAATATTATATTATAACTTTAAAACAAACACAAGCATCAAAATGGATTGCTTAAGTCTCTGCAGGTTGTTTTATTCTGTATTTAACTGGCTATGAACCAGTGGCTGTCTGTGTTTAATATTTTGTCAGAAACCACTTCCTGGAGATTGTTGTCTTTTTTGCAAGTTGCAGCAGTTGCAAGCACTTTTTTCACAGAGCCACATGTTCATCAAGGCCTCTCTTGCTTTGGAGCAACATGCTGGACATCAGGGCTGAGACTTGATGCTTAGAATATGATTCATTATCTAAAAGCTGCCCTTTATCAGATGTTCATATCTGATAATGTCTAAAAATTTCAGCAACACCTGCAAGTCATTTAGTAGATGACTTGAAAAAGATCTTTAACAAAGTAAGTTTCAGGCATGTCGAGACTCTTTGATGTTTGACGAAATTGCAAGCTTCTTGTCTCTAACAAAAGAGAATGCGTACGGGAATAGGTAATGCAATGAATGACAGAGAATGGAAAGTTTTGCATATCTTTGTTGCAATAAATGCTGATCAAGAAACATACATTATTCCATTGAACGACAGTAAGAGTTCAGAGACTTGGTCTCATCTAGAAGGATCAGTTCTAAAATTGTGTAAGAAAAAACAGTTTAAGACCTTTAAATATGATTGAAGGATAAAGTCAAAGTAAATGGTGGTCAAATTTTTGCTAGTTAAGTTGTTCAATAAGAGTGCGAGAACTAGCAAAAGTTTTCTCTGTTGTTTTAATTTTACACTCCTGGTTATTTTTTTTTTTACAAAGTGCTTTGCATCGACCTCAGCCCAGACTTCTTGAATAAGTGTATTTTTTAATAACATGAAATTTGACAAGGTCGCATTTGCGTATCCTCACCACTGAATATGTGCAGGGAAGGAGTTATTCAAAGCAGCTAAACCATAAGAATCTCATGACTAGAGCTTTCATTTAAGAGTGGTACCTCTTTTGTTACACATTTGGATATTTTGTTGCAGCAAGGCAACATTTAAAACCCACAGAGGAATAGCATTTTTTAGTCATTAGATGTTTCTGACGTAGTTATGGTTAGTTAGAGAAAGACTGTGGAAAGCCGTGGAATTTTTATGTATCGGGGTTTCTGTGGTATCCCTGGTGTTAGGTTTGTTTGACTCTGCTCTCATCTGAGTCTGCCCTTCTCCCCCCTCAGCGAGGCCCCACGACTTCTTCGATGCCCAAACCATGGATGCCATTCGCCACAGGGCCATCTGTCTCAACCTCGCCACCCACATTGAAAGTGTGGGTAACGGCCACAGTGTGGTCTTTCACAGCACGGTGAGTCAATGTGCAGCTTCACCACATTTTTGCATGTCTCATAGTGTTAACCTGTTTCCGTCTGAGTGGGTTTAGACACAAAGCATTTTTTTCATTCTGCTGTTTTATTTTCAACTGTTTGCACAAAGTGTCAAAAATAATTCACTTCATGCTTACTCATCCTTAATTTGTAGCTGTGCATGTTAAAAGGTTGAATTGTAATACAAAAACTAAATACAACAAAAGACATTACAACATAAAAACTGAGTGCAAATAGGCTTGTTCCAGGTTCCACATTATGTATGCTCTTATTCAATAATAAACTAGACCTCAAGGTTAAAAGAGCTACAGACCAGTCAGCTGTTACATTTCAAAAACCTGCACATCACAAAGGCTCAATATATTGACAATATGAAGATTCAGCTGTGATTACATGAAAATTACTTTCCTCATAAACAGCTTTAATCAATGTACCTTTATTGAAAGGTCCTTTGACCCTATGTATAATGTCTAACAGTGATAATAACATCCCTGTGTTACATAAACTCTGACATAATACAGATACAGAGAGGCAAAGGTCATTCTTGCCTTTTGTTTCCTTTTCTATCTTACTAATCATAGTCTGACCGGAGCAGAGAAAAAAAAGACTTTGCCAAGTACTTTTACTTTCATTCACCTTTTTTTTAGATGGACTTTTCTTATTTTCTTTTTAGACAACAGGGGGCATGAAAGAGTCACAATTAGAAATTAGCCTCTGAGATCACTGCATATGTTTTCTCAGTGCACTTGAAGTGAACCTTGTGAACAGCCTCAGGGCTTGATGTTGTTTTTCTCTGAGTCAGGCTACAAAGGAAGCACAATTGGATTGTTGTTGTGTATGGTGCCCACTCCACTCTGAGTCCAGTGTGTGATACATTATTGATGAGCTCTAAAATGCCTTTGCACCTTGCTGTTGAGGGCACTCATAGGAAAAAAAATACTTTTCTTGTGAAACATTCACAGTCTCCCACTGACAGTGTTTTCAAAGAGAGGAGGAAGAACATCTACGTTAAAGGAGGTTAACTGTATCTATATTCTGAATGCAAATGACAGATTTTTTTGAATGACTGCTTTTCTTGTGCAGTACCACTAGAGAGCACTCTGTCTCCTGCACAGGACCCTCAAATTGCATGATGGAAAAAAAGGGTCATTATTTGAATTTACCCTTCTTCCACATACTGTACATCTGAAAACACGCACAATCCCCCCAACAGCCCAGTCTTTCATTATAATCAAGTAGGAACTTACTCTTAAGTCAGTCACAGGGATGCTGTATTATTATCATTTGGCCCGTATTATTGGTTTGTAGCACTCGCCAAAGGATATTTGCCATTTTATTTTTTTCCCACAATGACTGGACATAATATGTAATGTATGAATGTATAAATTTACTTTGCATCTCATAAGCATAAGCAGTAATTTTGGATTTTATAAGTAGACAAGTACAGTGGAGGAAGAAATGAGACATACACAGAGCAAGCTTAAATATGCAGCTACACTTTGAAAAAAAACAATGTAGTACCAAAATATATAAGCATTTTTACAGAAAAACAAGCTCAATTATCACTGAACGAAAAAGTGTATGCATATTGACATAAAAGATAATAATGCTAAGCAAAGAAGGAGGTTATACTGCTCTTCATTACATGATTAAACTCATTAGTGCAAAATAAAAAGCCATGTAACTTCAGTTTTTATTTTAAGATTTTCATTACATCTTGCTTGTAGCTCATTCTTTTGTACAACATAAACCGAATAAAAGAAGAAAATCAGTAAAAGTTTGCTCAATCAGCAAAGTATCTTTTAAAGCTGAGTGGTTTTAACTTCAATCACAGACACACAATTAAGGTCAAAGAGCCCTATCAGGAAATATGAATTTAAATTATAATGGAATAAAGGTGTGAGTGAGAGTGTGAGTGAGAGTGTGAGTGTGAGTGTGAGAGTGTGTGAGAGTGTGTGTGTCCACCAGGCATACAGTGGTAAACAGATGATGCAAGTGTGTAATAGGCCTGCAGGTGATACAGATGTCTCTGACGCATGCATGTACATTTTCATCTTCTGAACAGATAACAATGAAGCCATGTCATACCTCTCTTTCTCATTAAATAAATTTCCACTGGCAGTGATTTAAACAGTGTTAAGTGCAGTTTTAGAAAAACCCTCCATTAATGCTTCTGTTAATGTGTAAGTGTAATTAGAGTGTTGACATCAGCGCTATCCTCACTAGAGTGTTGTTCTGCTCTTATTTCATTCCTTCTCAACTGTTTCCTGCTCTGCTCCTTCAAACCTCAACTGCTTCCCAGCAGCCAAGAATTTTTAAAGAAAAGCTCAGGGAAAAAAAAAAGTAAAGATAAAGCTTGGGAAGAGGTTAAGAGAGGTAACCACATATTTGGACACCGACTAAGAAGGAGGAAGAGCCAGCCAGGGGAGTGAGGGTAATAAATGGAGAGAAACAGAGACTCAGAGAAAAAGGACCAAAAAAAAGCGGTCAAGTGAAGGTCAGGGTTATGGAATCGGAAGGAGATCTGGCCAGTTGGGCATACATTCTCCTTCCCTGTCACCCCTGGAGGATTGTGGTGAAGAAGGACTGTGGTGCTACGTCAGACCCCAGGCCCCAGCGGACCCTCCCAGGCCTGAGGAGATGGAGCAGAGCTGTGGGGGTTCTGTGGAGTTTGGCCAGTGGGCCTGCTGACAGGCCAGAACAACTCAGTCATGTTTATGATGGGATATTTTTGTTATTGCTGCAATCTGCGTCATCCACAGCTTGACCCACTGACACCAGACAGGCACCCAGTTTTAGCAGGCCGGCCCTGCCCGGCTTTGGTCCTGCAGTTTTCACTGCCTTGTCTTGGAGCCACACTAATATCCTCTGTTCACTCCCTGTTCCCTCCCCTTCCCTCTCCCTCCCTTTCTCTATTCCCTCCTTCTATTACCTCTCTCCCTCTGGTCTATAGAGGATTAAGATCTGTCCCTTAGAGCGCCAACTTCCATCATCAAACCACTCAGCTCACAAATCTCTTCATGCTGCTTAAACACAGGCCCACCTCTTCATCTTCAGCCTTTACATACATGGTCATGGCCTCCTCAAGTGCAGCCCGAGCTTGTGATTATTAACCTGGTGCTGTGAAAGCCCGAGGGCACAGGTTAATGGCTATGCATTTTTAATTTAAAGGGCAATAAAGCAGCTGCTGTGTGGAGTCTTAGCTGCAGGCCTTGAAACACTTATTGTAGGGCTTGTTACAGCCAGAACAGGATTCAGGCTAATGCTGTGGACAGACCCTGTTGTCACTTCTCCTGAGTATTGTTTTATTGTGAAGCAGCTGTATCCAGCCAAGCCCTTTTGGAAAAGGAGCAGATATAGGCCAAGACAGATAAACAAGAACAAGATGCAATGGCAGTGCTAATGATTAAGAGGCAGTTTTTACTCTGTTTTTACTCGCTGACGTCAAAGTTGAGTGACCAATACAAGTGTTTTCATGCACTTACAGGGGAAATTTCAGTATTTTATCTGGGCCCTATATTTATCTTCTTATCTTGTTTTTTTTTTTCCACTAAGACTGTAGTTGTTATCGTGACTGAACAACATCACTGAACAAATCTCTATAGAGGTACATGTTTTGTTTTCAGTAAAGTCTTTTTGTTTAATGGAAGACCTGAGCGTCCTGTTGGAAGCAGGACATTTGTCTGTAGTTTTAGTCAGTGTTGTCAGGACGATCATTGTTGCCCTGAAGGTTTACATTGCGGCAACTGCACTGTGTCTTGAAACTTTTGGTAAGCACCAGTCATTGGCACACCAAAACATGTTAAATTGGGCCCAAGTTTAAAAATAACAGATATCCCATTTAAGTTATCAGGCTCTCATCATCTGAGAGGGCATTTATGTGCACTGTAGTAACAAAGTTACTGTGCATCCAAACTACACATGCAGCAGGTCAGTCACTGGACTTCTTTCTTATTTTGGGAACGTGGCTTACAGATTTTAACTTGAGTGGTGCAAGATGACGTAATGCTGAATTCTAATGGATTTATGTATTTCAAATATAAAGACACATTACTGTTAAATAGTTATCTGTTTTTATCAAGCCACGTAACAGCTAGTTTCTTAATCTGCAGCTGTCTGTAATGCACAAACCTACTTGTAAAAAGCTGATTTCCTGTATAAATACAGATAAATCTGACTAGGGAAATCAAGTTTCCCTAATCCCCTATTCCAGTTCCAGAAACCGGATTTCTCACTTACATGTAATCTAAGATATCAGCTTACTGGAGAAAACAAACTGTAACCTGGTTACGTACCTGGATGTAAACACACTGATGAAACAAGACTTGGGTATGATATTCAGTTGTGTAAAGTAGCCAAGGACATTAATTCATATATTTATCCTTTGTATGATTTTGAAGTGATGAGATTTTACTTCAGTGTTTCCATTTTCTTTATATGTGTTGCCCACTACATTTCAGAGGAAAGTATGGTACCTTTTACTTCCCTTCATTTGAAAAGATTAGTTACTTATTACTTTTCAGGTTTTAAATCAATAAAATAAAATGTAACCAACTAATACATTTAGATGTGTTGTTACAAGTTAAAATAAGAGGAGGAATCCATAAGCCTGTAGTGTATTAAGAAATTAAAAGAAATTCCACCCTTAACAGCTACACTTTAAAATTATTTCACATAATGCATTGATATTTTAATTTAAATTTTTTAGATTTTAATTTTTTTTTTTTTTTATTCTCATTTTAATCCAATATTATCACATATACTATTCTGAAATGTGCCTTTCTGCTTAAAAAGCACTTTTACTTTTTGTACTTTATGTTCATTGTAATGCAAATACTTTGCAAACTTTGAATGCACTTACTTGGATCAAAGTATTTCTATACTGTGGTACTACTAGTTTAACTTCAGTAAAATATCTGAGCATGTCTTCCACCATGGTCTAACCAATGGTATCAAACTAACATGTTCACAAGTATCGGAGAGAACCAGCCCTGCAGGCAACCCCTCCAACGTCATCCATGTATCTCTGGCCTTTGTTCTGTTCACTGGCAGGAAAACGGAAGCAGAATTCTCCGCTTTCCTTACAAAATCAGACTGTAGTACCCATATTTGTTTTTGTAGGTCACAGGGAGGGTTTGATTTCACACCAACAGTGTTCCTGTTTAAGTGAGATGCTCAAGAGATTTTTCTTATTTTCATCACCAGGCTGTTCCTGCTGCTTTGCTCTGCCGTCCTTTTCTCTAAGGAGTTTTCCATTCCAAGGAGTTCTATGCTTGAACACTATATTACGACAAGAGGCAGCGACATGGTTGATTTGCCAACTTGGCTGCTATTTGTAAATATTCTCACAGACAAATATTAAGGCACCAAGCCAGCAACAACAAAACTCATATCTGCTCACCAAGCATAAATATTTCTTCCAAAAAGTTAATCAAACTGAAACCAAACGTGTGGGTCCCATTTGCTTTCCCCCAAACCTTGCCAGACAGCTCTATACCTGGAAGCTTATCAAAGTGTAAATATAGATTTGTACACTTCTTCTTGCCCCTCCCACAGTGTAATGAGAGGGTTGTATTTTATAATGTACTTGCTAAGAGATGGATCGAAACCGGTAACATACAAATTTTTGCTTCATGCTCAACAGAAGAAAGAAACATGGGTCTGAGAATAATAATGTGCAAAATTGTCAGACCAGCAAGATAAATAAAACCATTTGATGCTCCTCAAAACAGAGAAACCAATAAACATTTGGCTCAAAGTGGGAGGTCGAGAAAAGCTGTAAGATGAGGAGGAGACTAATTCTAGGTCTCTGTGTCTCTTGTCAAAGTGGAGCCTTCTCCCTCCTGTCCTCAAACCAGTTTCCATCAATGCCGCAGCCAGCCCCTAGAGTCACAAAAATAATTTCAGATATTCATGTGCGTAAGCGAAGTTCTTCACATGTGAGCTCATTCCCTATCCTAAAATAGACATTCCTAACAAAAAAGAGCCGATTGACGCAAGAGGTTATATCTGTTGCTATTTTTGACACCCCTGGTTATTTTTTTTAGCTTGTCTTTTCCCTACTGACAATATTTGTGTGAATTCCAGAGCAGTTTTACTATAAACCAACACAGCATGATAGATGAAATGTGCATGAAAGGGGCAACTATTCAGGAAGTCTGGTATCGTCTCAAATGTGTTTTCACAAGAAGAAAGGCCTTGAAGTTCGTGATTGTGTCAGCAAATCAATTCTTGAGCACTTAAACCAGGTAGCATAACAACGAAAGATCAAATGAACACGACTTGGCATGTTACTGCAGCAAACATTGGAAACTTACTTGTCCCCATCAGAGGCACTTCTGTCTGAAGCTTTGAGGAGTCTTGTGCTGACATAATCCACTGCAAGAGCAGTGACTTGTTTATGGTGATAACAGCTCAGTCTGTACTCCACGTCTATCTTTTTGGCCCTCAAGCATGTCAGCTGTGATAAGCAGTTCTCAGTTAAGTCCGGAGATAGGAAGGGATATTTAACTTCTGTCCAGATTTGAATTCCTTGGTTACTGTATGTTGCAGGGGAATGTGAGAGAGATCCCTGTTAAAAGTAGAAATCTCACAGAGCCTCTTGCATGCATAATTAGGACTGCTCACATTGCTTATTAGTGTAATGATCAGCCACTGTATCACTTGGTGGGATGTTTGAAGCATGTAGCCTCATTATTCATAAGAGAGATGAGGCCAGGATGGGAGCATGGCTTTGAAGCCTGTTCTCAATAGACGAAAGAGAATGCTGCAATAGGAGCCAAATTCAACACATTTATGCTAATCTGATGCTTGAAATTTGAAATTAACCATAATATGTTTGTTAAATTATGTGTCAGTTTTTAGGGGTTAATTCTCATCGGGGAAGCTGCTTATATGCTTTTTTGCCATGCTTATTCCACATGTCAGTAGTGGCCAGAGACAAACTGACTGAAGCAGGTAAGACAGGACTAGTTACTACCTGAGGCTCTTTGCTCTTTTTGTAAGACTTTTTGTTTTTGTCTCTTGCTTGATTGTTTCTGTGCAGGTGCTGGCCAGAAGGAAAGAAGGATCTGGCAAGGTGAAGGTCCTATTACACTGGACACCCGAGGACATGTAAGTAAAAATTTCCTCAGACGAAACCTCACATCTGCATAAACCTTCAGCTCTGTGGACATAAGCCTTTTTTTTAAATAGAGAAAATGCAAAAACTAAACATGTGAAAAATTTAAGGTGCAAAGTGCAGTTGATAATGCAACTACAACAGGTAAGTAATACACATTGTTTGTCATAGTTTTCCTGAGTGAAAAATCTTTTAAAGTACATTAATACTTTCTTCTTTCCAAGAAATTCTGAATCTATCAACCACAGCTTTCTTTTTCTGTCCGCCACCTGCTGCCGGTGAAGGAGAAATGTGCATTAAAATGGCTAATAGTTAGCATTATAGGAAACATGGAGGGATTCAGCCATAAATGTTTGTGCTTGAGTCAGACCCAGACTCAGATGAGCAGTCTGTCATGCACCAAAATCAATGACTACCAGATGTATTAGAATGGTAAATGCAGTTAGCATCTTTGATTGGTTTATGTTGTTTGTCAGCTTGTTGGATTGTAACTGACAGTAGCTGACACTGCATCAGTGGTTGCACTAATGCAAACTCTCACTCTCTGTACTGTCAAGTCCGCTCTGCACTGAAGGTTTCAAGTTCCTCCACCTGTGCTTCGCTCTTGCATATGTGACATATCATATCTAGCTGGCCCGTTTGAATCTTAGATTTTAACAGAGTGTATAGTCATCTCCTCAGAAATGAAAGTGAGAACCTCCTTAGTAAAAAATACTTTGCATAGATACAAGTTAGTATAGTCGAGGTCTGACTTTTTAGAGGCCATAAACATGAGAAAAATACTCTTTTTAAGTCAAGAGAGATCTTAAAACACATCATGGTACATGTAGTTAAAACAAAATTTATTGTTGTTAGGTTTTGGGAATTTTTATAACCCCTGACCTTTATAGCTGCAGCAGCTCATGGGCCACATCATACGCTGAGTGCTTCTGTTGGCCAACAACAAAGGATGCAGTCCTTACCTGAAGGCATATAAGCTCAGCTTGGAAGCTCTTTGCTGTTGATCCACTGTGTTCCACAAACTGTGCACTGAAGTCAGCGATGGTTTCAGTTCATTTAGATTTGTAAGCAGATGCAGACGGAGACCAAATTTAATTACATCAGGGATAAAAGTTATCATCCATTATCCATCACAGTCTCAGTGAAGTTCGTGCTAGCCACTGCATGCCAATCAACAGTCCATTACTCTAGATAACCGCAGACAGACTTGTATTAGATGAGACTGGCCCTTTTAAAACTTGACAAGTTATTAGACATGATGAACTGTGATCAGGATTTATGTCAAATTTACAGAAATACTGTGTGAGATTAATGTAAGATTAGATATAAGATATAAGGTCAACGTGCAAGATGATCCAGCTACCTGCCAGTGAATTCACTGCTTGATTCGTATTAGGGAAGTTTGATTCTAAATACTGTCCAGCATGTATTTTTCATGTAATTATAGGGTATGTATTCATGACACAACCTCATGTGTCCGTAAACACTTAAAGATTTGTAGATGACCTTTGAAACGTCACTGATCCACAAACAGACAGCTCAGCATCACATTTATAAATCTCCTGCACGTGCTAACTACGTAAAAGCTGCATCTGTAACATAAACATTTCCTTTTTTGAGCATTAAAGGTTCATGCGTGTACAAGTGAACACCAACAGCGTGTGTTTCTCCCACAGATTGTTTCATGTTTCACCATCCCATTTAGTTGTACAATCAGCATGGTGGTCCTCCTTTACGTCAGAGCCTGCTATAAATCTTTCCCACCTTCTTCTTTTGGCTGATCCAGCATTTGTTGTCGAACCCTCGGCATGAGAAGTCCGGGTCGCGCTATCGTCCATGTCACACTGCCAACTCTACTTGAGGCCTAAGGGCTCTCAAATAAAGCTGAGGGCTTCAGCCATGACTCTCAGCCAGTATCCTGAGTCAGTCTTTCGACAGCCTCGTCCATGGCTGAAAAAGACTGGATTAGAAAGTCTGTTCTGTTCATGTCTCGGTCTGGCACTGGTTCTATACCATCTGCTTGGTTTGGTCATACTCAGATAAACCTTGAACTGGCTCTCCAAGGCGTCTTTTAAACAGTAAAACAGCATCCAAAGCTACTCAGAGGCGCATTTTTCTTTTTCATTGCTGTCCAAAAAAAATTTAATCAATTCCCAATTTAATTCCATTCCTCTATTTTGGTGTAACTTCTGGATGTACTCGCACAAAAAAATAATGCTCAGCCCACTAGAGCATTAGCCGCTCTGCCCAGCCCTCACGTGCTGCGTACTTCTTCCCAGCTTTGCCTCACTGGGCTCAGTGCATTTGAGTGGAACCTTGGCACCAATTCACCAGCTCATTTAATAAATTGAGAAGAAGGGCACACAGGTCCAACATGTACTTCTGAGATGGATCTGTTTCATAGAGGGAAAGAGCTTCACAGGGGGCTGTGATATTCAGCAGTGCACTTGCTCAGGAGAAGCTCCAACCACACTTTGAGCACTCCCACACTCCCATTAAAGGGTTTGACTGCACAATGTCTTATGATGATCAGAGAGTAGAGAGAGGAAGAATGAAAGGGAGGAGGAAAGAGGCTGA
>JAQNCA010000028.1:17569711-17580196 GCA_029783725.1 Acanthurus tractus
GCTGAGAAGAAGTAAGCCAAAAGGAGAGAGAGGTGAATAAAGAGAGAGGAGGAGAATGAAGGGAAGGGAGACAAGGTCATAGGAGACAAAGAAGAGTTTGGAAAACAAAGAGAGAAATGGTTTTGGCTGAATAACGAGCAAAGATGGCACTGGGCAAAGAAGTGTGGATGATGCAACATGAAATAGATTGCAGCTGACAGTTTCCGATGAACATAGTGTAGCTAGACCCTTGTTCTCTCAGCTCTCCCATCCGTTCTCTTCATCTTTCCTTTCCCCCTCTCTGATCCACCTCTGCTATCTTCTCATTGTCTTGTATGTGGGAGTTTAATCTTGTGCATAGAGAAAATAACGAGGTGAAGGGGGAGGAAGATAAAGATGAAGTTTGATGATCAGGAAGGACTTTTCAGATTAATTCCAAACAGAGAGACGTAGATGGAGATTGATTCTGAGACTCAAAGACAGAGGCAGAATGGATGAGGGAACGAATGGGGGAGACAGAGAATGGAAGAAAGTGATAAATGGGACTAGGAACAAAATAGTTGTGGGAGAGAAAAATGTGAAGAGGCAGAATGAAACTAGTGAGAGTGAATGAGAGCGAGAGAATTAACCATAAAGACAGAAAATAAGAGTGAGACGCCCTCTGTCTCAGTCCACGCAGGAGAAATCATTGATGCTGCTGAGTCATGTATTTGCCCTGAGGCAGTTAAGCACTCAGGTCATTAATACCCATAGCCAATTAATAACAGGCTAGTAGTGGAAATAGACAGTGATATGTTTAACTGTAAGGGTGAATTAATTATCTCCCAACTGATTAAATATGACCAGGAGATTTAAGTATGTACACTATATCTGCAAGTATACTTTTATGTCTTATCTGTAATGAGTGTAGTTGTCTGTTTTTTAAGCCCCCTCTCCTTATTTTCTGTTACTACAAATGTAGAACTTCATGATATTAGAAGCAATTAACCTCTAATATCAGACAGCATGTGGTAAGTAACCATGCAACAACCATCGATTTTTTTTGTCAGCTGAAATGACTAAATCCTTGGTTATCGTCAGGTCTATGCTGCCCATCAGCTGTAGCTAGCTTGCTAGCTTGCTAATTAAGCTAACATAGGCTTCATGAGCTGGTTGAAAACTTTGCCCCAGCTTAACGTTTTCCAGCTGACTCTTTTTAAAACAAGAATCTTGTAAAAGGGATCTTGCCCTGTAAACATTTGGCGACTAGAAAACTAATCACACTGACGACATGAGACAGAAGCTGCATGTCCCAGACATGACGTGGTAGCCATTGAAATAAAAAGAGGGCGCTTTTCTTGTTGTGTTAAGGCACTTGACCCCAGTTTCATGTACATGATAAGCAAAAATGTAAGAACCGTGTAACAATCCTTTTTGGCTCAATGACTAAGATAGTTTGCAATTTTAAATAATGTGTTTGCCATACATTATTACAAAGGTTATAAGGAAATAGACTAACAGAGTGTCTTCTGGGTTAACTTTGGTGTAAATGAGAGACTGTAAATTTTCAGATTCACTTTTACTGTGTATTTCTGGCTTTGAAAAAGGCCATTAAACAAAGACATGACTGTGCATGCTCTTAAAATGCAAAGTATCACCCTTAGTTTGGCCTCTTTCACATCACAGGCCTGCAATCACTGTTTATGGCAGGGATTTAGTGTACAATAAATTATTTTCAGATTCGGGTGGTTGCTAGTGAGTGTCAATATGCCAGAGTTCATGTTTTGTGTTTCACTCAGGATGATGTCTGAGTATCTGACAAACAATTGGGTGATCATTTGGACTGCAGTCAAGTGTCAAGACCCTCAATACAGAGGTCATTATCATGAGCTGTCCTGTGTGTGTGTACGTGTCTGTTTCTCAGTCACTAAGTCAATGATTAGCTGTGTGAATGTGGGAAGTCATGTTTATTAATGCTGGAGCAAACCATTCACATCCTGACCGACACTCATTAACTCCATTTGGATTAATGAGTAACTGATTAGCATGAACCATTCTGAACATGAACCACCAGCGACTCACTAAGGAGGAAGAGGGGGCTGGGTGGGCTGAGAGAGACAGAGAGAACCATAATTGCTGTCTAATCTTTGATGGATGAGTGAATGGATTCCCCTGCATGCTGTTAAATGCTTTAGAACAACTAAAAACAAAATACAATCAGTGACAGTGAACGCCTCGAGCCACTGAATGAATCCTGGCACATAATTTAAAGTAAACTACACGTTGCTTATCATGTACATGTTTTTTTTTTCTTAAACTTTTATTAGCTGGCTTTGTGATAATTTTTTGTTTGTTTTTTTTCATTGCATTGTTATATTTAGAATGTTTCTCTTTTTTTGGTCATTTGTATTCATTATATAAATCTCCCTAACTCCCAAGAGACAAAAGAAAAATCCTGGGAACTTTGTCACATCAAATTGGCAAAACTTATTTAGCAGGCAGAATTAGGACAGAGATCGAGATCTAAAATACCCTTTTTGGTCTGTAAATGACTTATTTATTCCTGCTTTGTGCAAATATTTGATCATGTAGAAAGAGAAGTACATTAATGGCATTTTGAGCAAGCAGCCAGTGAATATGAGTTTTTGGCCTACATATGGCCTTTTTTGCCAGCATAATTGCATTCCTGCTGTTGTTTTCATAATGCAGGCAGGCAGTGTAATTTTATTCGGCACCATAAATGGTTACATACCTAATCTATAAGTTAGAGAATAAAATAAACAGAACTGCTCGAAACAGTTCATTGCATACATAAAGACATGACGTGACATAAAGCAATAGAAAAATTGTACTTTGATCTAATTGTAATAAAACAACATCTAACCTTTGACCTAAAGATTAAACGGTTACACAACGGCAGATCCGTCTTATGGATATAGAGATCAAGTGACCATGTAAAACTTTGCTGTACAATATCATAGTCTTCCCTTGATTCACCCAAAATAACACAGAGCTTGAGGAACATGGTGAACTTGAGGAAGAGCAATTTGAGGTCCTTGCATGTTGGTCTGTTTTTTGTTTTTTTTTTATCTTTTCTTAATTTTATTTGGAGAAAGCACTTCATTTTTGTTGACTTGTTTTGCAACTTTCTTTGCTGCTGGCATTTAAATTTTGTGAAGAAAACTGTGGTTTTAAGAAACGTGTCACACATGACGCACTGAACTACAGCTGCAGGCAGGGGTAGATAATAGGCAAGGGAAAAACACCAGGGTTGAATAGCAGTAACTAGTGGAACTTTTTTCTTCTTTGAAATTTCTAATGCATGCTCATGCATGTGCATGCATCTAAATCCACAGATAAGTAAAATTTGATTTGAACCCAATTAACTCAACTATGAACATTGCTCTGCAAACTTAATAGCCAGGCAGTCCACTTTATAAATCTTTCTAAGCCCTAAAGGAATATTTTGCAAAAGCTTTGTCCATCTTCTGCATTTCCAAGTGCATTCAGAACAGTTTGTCTGTCAATTGTCTGTGCTATGATTGAACTAAAGTTGTGCAACAACTGAAGAAAAACTGGCAGAAAGAATGGGGCAAATTGAGGCTGCAATGTCCTCTGCAGAACCTGATGACCTCTTTGATCCTGCATTCCAGATTTACAGAGTGATGCAGTTTATAAGACTTTGAATTGTTACAGTCAATGGAGCTCAGTTTCATATAAAGCCATTTAATGTTTAAGCGATTTAATAAGCACTTTGCTGCTTTCTGATGAACTTATTACTCCTGTCACCACTGGGAGTCTCATGGCCTGGAGACAGCCATCAGTCTTGCCTGAAAGACTTGGCTTCTCTCTGGCAGGCACCCCCAGTAGCTCTCCCTGAAGAGGCCCCACTCACAATATACATTTCTGGCTCATAAAGAAGCAAGCCAAATAACATTCTGCTCTGGAAAATATAATAAATCCATTTGTCTTTATTTGGCTTGGTGTGAAAGAAAAGAGTGGAAAGGGTGGAGATGTCTTTGAAAATCTGTTTATTTGTGAATGTGCGTGCAAGAGTTTGAGTGATATGAACACTTGAGTGAATGTGTGTATGCGTGACGTGTGTGCCTTCCTGTGTGCCTCACATCTAGCAGAATATTAATTACTCATCAGTACATCGGCACACTCGCTGTGACATGTTTACAGTGACTCTGGAATTGAGCATGTGCACGCATACAAACACTCATGGGTGTTTACTGCACGTTTAACACTCAGCAGGTCCCCCTCTGTCATTTTAGGTTTGCTTTGCGCAAGAACACTCACTCAAGACTAACCCAAACTTTAAAGCTGCTTTGAAGGGGACTGTTTCTTGTCTTGTTCCTGCGTCCTCTTAACTTCCTCCTCCTCCTCTCCCCACCATTAAAGGGGATGGACACACTTTTGCCATGCACTACAGAATTAAAAAAAGAGTGAGAAACCTGCCAAAGAACTTAGAGTCAGAGTAATGTTTTAGAAATAACTATTAGGAAACCTTTGTATTTTTTCCAAAACAAGAAGAACTACACTATTTTCATTAAGAAATCCAAAAATTCAGTATAATATCCTGGTATAAATGTTGTAATGACTCAAGTGTCCATAAGCTTGTTGGCGTAACATTATTTCTAATCTGCTTTTTTGTATGATTATATTCATTTAAAGTGCACAGACAGACAGGAATCTCTGGCTGTGATACCGATGAGTATTCACTGAAGCCGAGGGCCATTAATAATTTCCTGAAATGCAGCATCACAGGTGATTGGTAGATTACAAATAACCTACTTTGGCTTTCTGAACTTTGTAATATGTACTTTCCCCACCCTCTAGGCACTTAAACATGCCATAAAAGGATTTGCAACCACTGCTAAAGCTTGTTGTTGTACAATAATATGAGCCACTTAACTTTCCCCCCTCCCTGTCCACTTTCCCTCTCCCTCTGTCTTTTTTCTGTTCCTCGTTTGACTTTTTCTATGACTTTTTTGTTCTTTTGTTCCATCTCTATTAGCACCCAGTTACAAATATGCTGCATGCCAAGTGCTACCTGCACACCATCCTACTGAATGGGCTGACTAGGCATGTGAATGAGTGATTTGGCTGGTTGGCTGGGTGGCTGCCTGCCTGTTTAACTGCTGCCTGCAGTTTGTGTGCGTGTGTGTGTGTGTGTGTATGTGTGTGCGTGCGTGTATGCCTGCATCTCTGGGGGCTCCTGTGATGACGCACATTGTGACGGGGGGAATGCTAGGGGTGGAGACGGGGTGGCTGTAGGAGGGAGGGGAGGCGCAGTCAACTCGCTAAGCTCTTTGTTTCCTCTGCACCTCGACTTGCCATGCCAGTGCTTGCTAACCCTTCTTTCACAGGGGGGATCACACTGCTGTGGGTACAGTAAAGTGCAGCTGAGCAGCACAGCACAGCACAGCACAACACAGCACAGTACAGTACATCATGTGCATGTGTGTTCATATGTCACTCTAAAGATGTCACATCCCTACCTTTGAGCTGAAAGAAATGAAAAAAAATCAGACTAATCATGAGGATATATTGTTAAAGTTATTTGATAGTTAATAAAACAGGAGGACAGTATGCTTTGTCCTTTGTGTGTGTGTGCAGACCTACGCACCTGTGTGCATGTGTTCCAGTCCCTGTGTTTTACTTAAGGCCATGTTTCTTGTGGAAATGTACTCAGTGTTCAGAGGAAGGTGTTAACATGTGCGCTGGACTCAATGAGGCCCTTTGTCCATCTCTCTCACCCCCTCTATTCAGCCTTTACTCCCACACTTCATCCCTTCCTCTTTCTTGCTAGAGCTTAAACCCTGACCACATGCCCTGTTTTTGTGTGTTGTATTTCAGACTACCTGACGTGTGGGTGAATGAAACCGAGCGATCTCAGCTGAAGACGAAAGTGGTCCACTTGTCTCAGTTACCACAGGACACAGCCATGCTGCTAGACCCAAACATCTATAGGTGAGTGTGTGTGCACGTGACGATGCCGGTACCCTCTTTGTGTACATGCACACAAAAGACACACAAGCACACACTATTGCATTGATCCATTTTGTCTCAGCCAAACACATGTTGTCCATGTGTAAACATTATCTAATCCTCAGTAGAATTCATTGTGTGAAACATCTAAGTGCCATAAGAAAAGTGTTTTCAAACGCTTGCCTCTGCCCCCCACAACTGTGTGTGTGTGAATGTGGAGGCATGTATGACAGTGTGTGTTTGTGTGTGAGAGAGAGGAAAAGAGAAAAGGAGAGAGAGGTTCAGTTTGTGCGCTGTCCTATCACATCCTGTACCACCAGGTGGCACCAACTCCTGACTTCAACAATTAGGTTAAAAAAGATTAGTGTAGAGAAAACACATTATGTGTGTGTGATGAAGCAAATATTATACACTGAGCAGCCTGATCAAGGATGTCCCCTCTGAACAGGAGCAGGATATGATTTATTTGCAAGAAAACACAAGCAATGTCGATGAAGAGGTCTTGTTTTATGTTTTAGGGATTTTTCTCTTGCTGGAGATAAATTATAGCTTCTCAGCTGATTAATATAAAAACAAATGGTGTAATCATGGAAATGATGCAGTCATCACCACCACTTCATTCATTTAAAAGTAGAAATTAAAGCAGATAGAGATTGTAAATCAAGAAAAAAAAATTCTTGCTACTGTGCAGATGTAACTCCACAGCCTATATTTTCACAGTATTTTAGTGCACCACATTCAGCTAAACATCGGTTGTAATATAATTTAAATCCTGTTCAGCTCTGCTAGACTTAGTACACTCGTCAGTGAGATTAAAAAAATGGTAAGCTTTATAGTTCACCATAAAAGACTCAAAATGCATCCTAAAAGAGGGACAATGTGCCTAAAATAACAGAGTGGTCATCTTACCGGAGATATATGGCTCACAAGTGTGCTGATCAGCACACAGGCTGGCTGATTTTAATTAGACCTGAAGGCTCAGTAACTGCAGGGGCTGCTGCTGGACTCTGGTTTCATAGTTGAATATAACCGTCAGCACTCAGCCAGTTTATGTCAAGGTTGTCCTAATGCATGAAATCCCCAAACAAATGAGGTGGTTGGTGCCTGAGGCAGTAAATATAGTAGGGTGTTTGAAGTGCTGTACATGTGAATGGGATAGGAAGAAAGAGACTGACGTAGTGGCAGTCAGGGATTATATTCTTTAAGAACTGTTTCCATGTTGAGGCTCTTGCATTTTGTCACAAGTCATACTGGACTGAAATCAGCTGAAGCATGTAATCACATTGTATAACATACTGAATTTACCAAAGATGCTCTTGTTCATTGGCTTTACAAGATTTCTTTGTCTTCATAGAGCACTTCCTCAGAAGCGGCTGAAGCGCAGGTAAGCTGGAACAATTTAACAACTGTGTGTGCTAGATATAGATAATAATATGCTGATATACACTACAGAATAAATATAAGGTATTTTCTCTACTCTCCTGTGGAGTGTGTTTCGTTGAAACACAGTTTTGTTGCACGCCACAGCTAACAATTTCAATCATGTTAATCAGTTACAGTAAGTGCACAAGGTATGTGATATTTACCAATCCAAAGAACAAACGCAAAAACAAACGCTTAGTAGACACTAAAGAAATGTAATACAGCATCACATGCTGTTATGTGTAAACATGCTGACTACATAATACAACCATACACAAAAAAATCAAGCATACATGTCCAATGGTATGTATTCTATTTAAACTGAAGGGTTTTTTTTATTTGTTTTTAGTTTTTATCTGGATGATTCTGTTTTTAATCAAATTGTAACATCATTTTCCAAATGGGGTTGGAGTTTTTAGAAGATATTGTTTAGTCACAGATGTACAGAAAGGCTTGGCTGATACATAGGAGAGCATCTCTTCTCCACACACATGCACAGCCTTTAATATTTACAGAAATGTTGGTCTGTGTCTGCAGACAGCACAGATCTGCTGCCTTATTCTTGGAAACTCAACTCCCACGTCTTTACTGGAATATCTCACATGTTTAAATTTTCCATATTGTTTTTTCTATGATGGAGATCAAACAATACTGATGCCATGATGGAATGGTAATGGTTCGTGCATGCACGCTGTACTCACGACTCTGACTCTCCTGTGGTAAAACATCATCATAGCCAAGTACTTATTGCTCACAGTTTCACAGGTTTTTTGTACCGTGAAGCCAGTTAATTGGGAAATGGGCCATTTTCGAGGCAGGACCCTTGGCATTCCCCGGTCTCTTTCAAACGTGAGGTCATGTTTGGAAGTTTTTCATTATTTCATTAATTGACCTCAGCCGTTTAGTGTAGCGTAGGCTCCTCAGGAAGTCAGCTCAGTGTCTGAACATCCAGGATAAAACCTGTTTCTCATACTGTAATCTCTCTCATGACACTCTAGGAACAACTCATTCTCTCCGTCTCTCTGTCTTTCTCCTGTCTTTGTGCTCAGCCTGTAAGGAGTCATCTGTGGAGTCGATACTTAGGGGGAAATGCGTGTTCATAGGAGGTTTATCTTTATGGGATGGGACGCTCTTCATCCGTCTTGGCTGAACGGGGAAAGTGATGTGGTGATAAACAGAAACGAAACTTGGCTATGCTGCAGTTCTCCTGTTTTTGCTCTTCAATTTTGTGTAACTGAAATGACTGTTGTAGCCACGTGTGTGTATAAAATAGGACTAACAATTTTTTATAAAGTTTGTAATCATCAAAACTTCTGGCAATGAATGTTTTGTTGTTGTTTTTTTAACAAGCACCAAACTGAAAATTTGCTTAATTACCCAATGGTGTAAAAAAATGTTTTGTGAAACCTTGTCAGAAAATACAACATATTTTATAACTGTTTGTGTAAATATTTATGCAGATTTTTAACTTATTTTTATACCATGAAAATGCTCGTGTTATGTTGATTTTTTTTTTGTGAAGGTTTTGAATAAAACCGTATTTACTGTGATAATCTACATATGTTAACATGTCACTTGTAGAGATATCTGAACATTTGGATTTATAATTACATGACAGAAGTCCTAACAGATTATCCTATTTATACTTATTGAATGCAGTACTTTTACTCATGTATATGAAAAATTAAGTGTGAGATTGTGCCAGTCGTGTCAGACTTGTGTTAAATGTAATGCACGCCGGTGCAGGAGCAATAACTCAGTAGTTAAGGACACTACCGTGTAGCTCTTAATCTTGCCCAGGCTGTGGACAGTATGGCATAGTAATGACTGATGTTTCAGCACACAAATGTAAATCACACCCACTTAACCCCCCTATCACCCTCTCCCCCAAGTAACATGAGCTGTGTTTATCATATTTGATATGATAAATTAACAGAATAACTTTTTTTATTATCAAAAAAGGTGTGTTTTCTACTGTATGTCATCCCCGTTGGAAATGGAATACTGTGTTTGTAATAAAATGGGTGAAACAACAAAAGTTGACGATCGCAAGTTGTTTGTACGGATCAGGATGCAAGGTGTTGGGATGGCAGAGAGGAGCAATGCATTCATTGTGGTATGAATATGACTTCCTTATGTGTGCGTTGGAGGCATTGGCAGGATTATTTGGCGTCCATTAGCAGAACAGCTTTGGGAGCATACTGTGGAGGAGCTAATGACTGGGCCGGCAGGGCAGAACCCCTGCTGGCCTCAGCTGTTAGTGAACAAGCCTGCAGAGAAAACTGAGTTCATGGAGAGGTCCGCTGTAATATGGCTGTCCTGCTCTTCAATCCACACTCACACATGCACAAATCATGGGGATTTAGGACCCCTAGCATGTGATATAATGAGGCCTTCAGGTGCTGTTTCGTTTTCTCTTTTTTTTTTTTTTTTAGGAGAGAAAGCACTGGCTTTCTGTCGTCTTTTATGCCTTTTTTTTGTGTCTGTCTCATATCTGCAATAGTCCATGGCAGCTCATAGAACAGTTTCACGGTAAATTGTCATGAGATGATTCCAAGATATGCAAGCAACAAAATTTGGAGCACTTTCAGGAACCCCACCATCAGTCTGACTTATTTTACAGTAAACTCTGGACTTTTTGTTTTTCATGGGCTCTTGGATCAAGCCAAGTTTGAAAAACAACCTATAAACTATAAAAAATGTTCTGGTCAATTCAGCTATTTTTATTTTGCTGCCATTTTTGCTGCCATTTTGACACTTACCAAAAGAAAACACCATTTTTTTCCCTTTTTTTTTTTACTTCTTGTTTGACAAAGTTGAGCCAGACCTCATATTTGAAAGCGTCTCTTGGATGCTGTCATCACCTCTTGTCAAAACTTAAATACTTAAAATAAGAGAAAGATAAACAATGTGTCCATGAAAATACACAACCAAAACTTGAGCCATAATAATGATAATGAAAAATTTTCTAGCTCTGTGCAAGTTCAGAAAGCTGTGTAACAGCACAGTTAGGCAATTGGACCTTTTTTAAAACCCTTAACACACATATTTTTAACCTTTTTAATTCCACATTACCAGGGTCATTACAAGTTCAGAAAAATCATTAAAGCT
>JAQNCA010000028.1:17598357-17629265 GCA_029783725.1 Acanthurus tractus
TTATCAGTGCATCGGTCCACATCAGCGTGCGAAACCGTGATTTATTGAAACTTCTAAGTAATTCATAGGCATAAACAATTCTCCATGAACAATGCATGAGTGAGACATCTGATGAAAGTTACCAGTCAACTGATTACATGGAGAATAATGTGGAAAGAAATCACCTGAGAACGCTGACAGTCGCTTCTGATTACATTAGAGTTCTTACCATCATAACATATTCACGATCTAAGGAGAAACAAATATGAAGACGTAACGCTGAAAATAGATTCATGGAAACAGATGAAGGAAGCTTGTTCTTTCTATTTTTTTAATGTTTCACCTCAAGATTCAAACCAGACTGTGCATTTCTGTTCTGGGATCAAGAGTTTCCACAGAATTAAATGCCAATTCAAGTAATAATTGATGTATAAATATCCAAATTGAAAGTGCTAAGGTTCAATCCAGGGGGTTAAATGGTAATTTAATGAATTCATATCACCCAATCATCCTGTCATATCTTGTAATGTGATGTGCACCTTGATGTTATGAAACGATGATTTAGATTCTGGCTCTGAATTGTCAGATACATACAAATCACATTATTATAATGCAGGCATCCATACGTGATCATGAAATCCGTCCTGTCTGCCCCTCAGGAATCCAAAAAAATAATGTAAACAGAATGATGAATGGGTGGAAATGGGAAAAGCTTCAAAGATGAAGTAATTTTTTTTTGTGTGTTTGTTTCTGGGCGTCTTCTGCCCGAACACTCAAACCCTTGACACGGCACCAGGCAGCACAACCAGCTCTGGGCGAGGAGTCGCAAGTGTGTGATGATGACACTCCTCTCTTTTTGGGATCTCGCTTCCTCCTGCAGGCCTGATAGCATGATTCATTGCTCATTTGATTCTAAGTCAAAGAAAAAAGATGAGAGCAAGCAGAGGGACAGCGACCACAGTCCCTCTGTGGCCTCAGATGTGCCAGGGAGCCTTCAGTTCTCTTCCTCTACGGTGACAAGAGGGAAATGAGCGATCCTTTAAAGGGACTACGTCTCCTGAGCTCCTGACTGGGATAAGACACCGGGACTCTGGTTCTTCACAGCAATCAGAGGCGTCACATGAGACAATGACAGAGCTGAGGCTGGAAAACAATCTCTTCATTTTCTTAACTTCAAAAGAATGTACCGTCTGCAAATGTACGACTCTAAAGAGGCCAGGAAGGAGATTAGCGTGGAGCTTAAAGCGGGAGACAGATAATCATGTCCTCGTTTGCTTTGGCAAGATGCTTTCCATACTTAGTTAGAGAAATCAAACAGGTCAGTGAACTTTAGTGGCAGATCGTCCCAAAACCTCGGCCAGTGTCATCAATCCCCGTTCTCTGATGGCAGATCTCCTTCCTCATTCAGTGTATTAAACTTTGGAGTGTTCACATCACAATTTCACAATCAAAACATTCAGTAAAAGTTGTTACTCGGCTCAGTTCAACATGACACATAATATGTCTAAACATCATGATCTAACAACAAGGCATTAGCCTGTGCTTTGGAGCTAAGGAGGATTTATTGGGCCATTGGAAGAAAAATGACCACTTTGAGTGTTTCAGTGGTTTTGTATCAACTATAAAAATGTCACTTTGCTTAAGCCTGCCGTCTTTTTTGTTTGGTGCTGATTGATACTACACACAAAGGATTCAAAGAACTGTTAAATTGATTAATTAACTACTGAATTTCCAGTGACTCTCAAGGGTTCAGAACCTAAAAGTCAGTAGTGTTTATCAGTTATAAATGGTCACACTGGCGTAGCTAGAAGTTCGCCATCATAGAGGAGGGGAGCGCAGTGAACGAAACAAATAGAGATTGAGGTTCGTACTTTTGGACAAAGGTTTGAGTGAATCCTCAAACTTTCACAACTGTGTAACTGTGTATGACTCTTGAAATTGAAAACTTTGGTCCGTGGCTGCTCCGACTTTTGTTGGTTGACTTATTGATTGGTGAAGCCCCCATCCAAGTTGTACAAATCGCAACACAGAACCACTTTTAATTTTTGCATAAATGTCACATGCAGCTTTTCACATGTGGCACACACATTGAGGAAGTGACCATAAATCGAACTGATTGATAATGTGAAGTATTGAGTAAAATAACCTGAGAGAAGTTTAAATTCTGCATACTCGCACCAGAGCTTCATGTGAATTTGGTGTTCCTAGATCGTCAGTTTTGGAAAACTGGAAGAACTTTCAAACACATCAGATTGCAAACATTTTATTGTTTTCCCAGCGTCAACTTGTGTTCGTGTTAGTGTGCGGTTTGGTTTGCAATTGACAATTGTGTCATAACTGCTGTCCATTGTCAATATAAATATTGCGCCGTTATACAGCATGTGATTGCAGGTTGGGCTCATCATGTCAATATCAGTGCACAGTCATATTTGTGTATTTAGGATGTTTAATACATTGTAAAATACCACCTTTTGTAGTCACAAGGTCAAGAGGTTTTGGAGTTAGTGGTGTTTTTTTGGTCAAACTATGTAAAAAGAGGTTGACTAAGTATTTTAAACAAGTCACATTGTGATTACTAATGAAGATATTACACATCGCTATGCACTGTTTTTTAATCTTTGCTTTGTTTACATTTCTGATTTGTTTACCTGAGATCCTGCTCTGCCACCCTTCAGGTCATCCAGTGATCAGGTAGATAATCTCCTCGTGTTGTCAGCACGACAGCAGATGGCCAAACCCAGAGGTGGCTGCGATAGATTACTGTTGTGCCCTCTGCACTGTTTATCAGACCTCTTCCTTTTTACTGCCTGCATCTATCTGGCTCACAGTAGTTAAATACCGAAGATAAAAGCATATAGTGCCGGGTCAACATAAAAAAAAAAAAAACAGCCACCCAGCTGATTTATTAGGTTGTCCTCCGCCACAGATCTGTGATTCTCAGGGCCACAGTGCAACGACTTCCCTGCAACATGTATCCAGTGACAGCTCCATCCACTGTGCCTCCTGGCAATAATTGTCACCTCCTTAATGGCTCTGTTTTCCGGCTTTGATGCATTTTCTCATGTTGTTGAAGCGTGGAGTGACCTGGAACATAGTGTTTTTTCTGTGGCTGGCTGATGTCGCACTAAAGGCCAGCCTGTGGCCTCACAGTTAGCCGACACACAGACGGTGACAGCGGTGCTGCTGTTTTGTTTTTTTTTAAATCACTCTTTGAATTTTTATTTCTCGGTGTAATAAAACTTGAGGAAACACATCTCCTGTGACCCGTCTGCAGTTAATCTGAAGCTGACAGTACGATAGTTGTTTAAAATGTGTTGCCCGTAGTTCTCCTCTCTATTTGATTGGCATTTAGAGATAGCAGAGGATGATGGAAAGGCTCTGTCTGTTCACAGCGATGCAGCAGGAGGCTGGGGAGCTGAGAGAAAGAAGGGGGGGAAAAGATACAGAGATGGAGAGAAAATGTGAGAGCAGAGCATCCTGAACTGCGATAACCTTAAGTCCTCCTCTGATGACACATGCTCCCATCTCTGACTGGGCTGATTGTGGTGACGGCAGCCTTTGCTCATCTCGGTCTTGCCTCTGCATCACATTCCTGTGATGAAGACAGTGGAAAGGAGAAACAGTCTTTGTTGTTTGCTTTGGGAACGTTGCCTCTGTGTGTCTTCGCCTTTGCCGTGTCTCGCTATTGAAGAGAGGTTTCTGTTGCACTCAGAAGATCTGCTTTTGAAAATACAGAATTAAAGGTTTCAGATTATTTTTTAAAGACAACGTCAGCGTGTTGAATCTTTTATTTTGCAGACTTGAATATTATCTCAGGTTAAATATTTTTAGAACAGAACAATTTAATAAAACGACCAACATTTATGTAGATAGGAGTGCTAGAATTACATAAGCTTTAGCAGTTGTACAGTTACCTGTGTTTAATTTGTGCATAAAATATTTTCTACACTTTGCTCTTTCTTTAAAAGTTTCTCTTTCAAGTGATGTTAACACTTGGAGTGGCTTCTGTCTTTACAAAAAAAAAAAATGTACAAGGATATCTCTCATCAAACTTTTAAAAAGACATTTTCTTTCATGTTAATCTCTGAGAAAATATTTACCAAAGCAACAACTTTATTGGCAATAAATGTTCAGCCTGGCTGTGAAAAACTTTACAAGGGTTTTCATGGGGAATGAGATTGAGAAAAAGTGCTCTATGGACCTGCGTAGAGTTTTATGGCACTGTGCTAAACTCTAATAACCTCCTGTCACTTCTTTTTTACTAAAATATGTCACTTATCTGATTTGATAAATTCCTATCATCTGATTTATTGTCTGCAGTATTAATCCACTGTGACCACGTGTGGGCCATTGATCTCTGAAAGATGCTGACGTACGAGTCGTCCTTGCCTCAGGCCACATGTTTTAATGCCAAGACTTTAGTTAATGAGTGGCTACAGTTGCAGTTTGTGTTACCGCCTAAATGTTAAATGAAACTGTTGACTAGGGGAAAAAAAAAGTCAAATGTAACATTCTGTCATCTGCATCATCGGCAAGTGCTCGGACGTCAGTGTTTCTGAAAGCATCTCACTGTGTGGTCGAGTGTCTTTCCCTCTAACGTGGCTCAGTGTAGCTTGTTGCTGAGACTGGAGCGTCCTGTGTTTCTGGTCGTGTGCCCTAACATTGTAAATATTAGTGTGTGTCTTATTTCATTTTTTTTTCAATTTGGCCCTTATTATTATTATTATTAGGGATTGTTTCTAGAGAATAAAGTCCTGGCCAAAAGAAATTACACAGAATGTGTCTGGAAATCTCACCACAGTGTGATGAATGTGACTCAACAGATTCAGTCTTATAACACGGCTGTGCCCTGTGTACCAATTTTTATAACATCTGGATGGAGATTTTGTTTTTTTTTTATATATTGGGGTTGGAGAGAGAACCTGACCCAGTATTAATCACCCTAAGAATATGGGACGGGCTTAGGAGACTGCAGGTAGCTTAACAATGCCTCTTATCTGACGGACTTTGCACTGCCAAGAAGCTCAGAACAGAGGAGTGCCTATTGTTAAACTCCAGCTCAATAATTTAACAGAGTTTTAGTGAAAAAAACAAAGATTTTTCTTTTTAAACAAACTCAGGGATTAAGCATCCCTCATACTCCTCTACCAACTAGCTATTATCAACTACCTACACTACATGCAACATTAGATAACACTCCTGGGAGGGGGTCGAGTGTTTGGTGGGGGGGTGTGGGCTGTTCTTTTCCCCCTTTTTTTTTTTCTGTTTTGTCAGGTCTGTTAACTATGTCATATGTATATACTGATACTGCTTAAGCTGATATGTGTGTGCTTATGACTGCTTCTGTTCGTGCATGCATGCATGTCTCAGTCTCCTGAGATTCTGCACAGCCACTGGCATTTTTACATCGCATGTCGTTCCTTTACATGAGATCATGAAGGAAACGTAATTCCCCGTGCTTGCTATTGTTCCTGCCTCAGTGAAAATATGGTTCTTGCATGCATTTTTTTTTCCATCTTGTTGCTCTTCTCATTCAGGATATTTAACATACATACTTTAAGCTGCAGTAGACACAGAGCTGGTATATGATTAGAATCTTCCAGCCCCGACCACAACCACCACTGCCGTCACCACCGCTGCCACAGTCCTTCTAAGAAATAGATCACCTCCAAATATTGTGTTATGTAACCTTTAAACAACTGCAGATTTCTCTCTCTGCTTCTTTCTGGAAAGACACGGGACCACAAGCGTGCCTGCAGGCCAGATGAAGATGATGGTCTGTCAGTTTGCGGACCAATGGTCAGGCCATCATGATGACATTAACACTCCAAGAATGTCTGTAGCACTCACTCTCGACCATCTTTCCACCCTCAGCTCGAGCAGTGTAGACTGGTTCTCCCCTGCAGAATGTGGATTGTTATGAAGGATTGCTTGTACAGTATGTTTGTTTAACCGCAATGCTCGCTATTTAGGTAAGCCTTTCTTTTCTTTGTGGTCTATGAAACTCTTTAAATTCTTCATATAGTATGATATATAGTATCAGTTACATAAACCTTTAAAGTGAGTGATGCATGCGCGTAATGACAGAATATGTATTGAATTACTTTAGTCACAATCAATTTTGACTCGGGTTGCAAGCCTTTACCGACTTGTAGGTGATGTGGTGGCAAAAGCGAACTGTTAGCCAGTTTTAGCGGTTAGATGGATGTCGCATGGGCGAGTGTAAGTGAGGACAGATGGAAAATCATAATCCATGCATCACAGAAGTCCCTCTGCATCTGCTCACGTCACGAACAAGAGCTTCAAATACTTTCAGGGGAGGTCAAGCAAACTTCCATTGGCTCCATCTCACCACCTGATTACCGTCTCCCCTCCTCCTTCCCCGTGTCTCCCGCTAACCTTTCCTTTTTGATAGCAGCCCTGATACGACGAGGGTCTCATGAAAGAAATATTTAGACAGATCACAAGCCCGAGCCTGTGCTTTGAAGCCCACGATGGTGGTGTTGACAGCAGCTACTGGAGCGCCTAATTAGGCTGCGGAGACTTCACCTCTGTGAGGGCTTCACTGACGCAACTTTGGAGGGAACTCTGTTAATGCCACCGCACAGTATCACTGTGAGGATAAAGCTTGCAAAATCACTGTTTAGTGTTTTCACTGCGTCCCGTACATCTCCTGCATGGATTTGCATACAGGATGTATTTGTTGGGGGCTTTGGAGAATAGCTGGGAGAAGTCCTTAAGTTGTTGATCTGAAAATTAAGGTTAGCACCTGGGGGGGGGCAGGAACTCGGGCTTCACTTATCCCTCATGTTTGATGTACAGCCTGTAGAACATAAATCTTAACTCTGCAGTTCCGTCTTGATAAAATATCTGAAACAGGAAAGTGAAATGGTTGTCGCCTGTAAAGCCAACTTCCTGTATGCAGTCTGGCTCTGTGGGGCCTGTATGAATTAAACATGGACCAGGGCCACTATAAATCACAGGGTCAGAACAGCCAAACAAGGATGTTGGAAAAACAATGCGACCAACAGGATCTGTCATCTCTGCCAGCTCAGTGAAACTTTGTCAATAAGGCCAAGTCAGCAAATATGAGACTGCAGACTCTAACACCGACATGAAAAGAGCCTCACTCACATAAAGATGGCAGTAACGACTGAAGATGAATTCCATGACGTTGGTTGTATACTGTGGAATGCTGTGAATGATCATTTTTATAGAGACAGTTTATTACCCTCTTATAAAGTCTCACTTACTCAAGTAAAGACGATACGCCGCAGAACATCCCTGACAGGCTTTTTGTCATTTGTTAGAAACATTCCAGTTCACCTACATCAGTTTTAATTAAACAGTTATAATGATTAGACAGTTTTTATATATTCATTGGCCTTTGGATAAAACAAGAATTTGAAGACACCTGGGGGATCTGAGACATTACAACATTATTTTCTATTATTAGGGAAATGATTAAAAACCTAATTAGAAACTATGAAAAAAAGGACAATAATCATTAGTTTCTGCCCCAATTTTACTTTCTCTGCAGACAGACCATATTTTTTTACACCTGCTTATGTCCACTATGTTTCTAATATCTGCGTGTTTGCCGTGCGGCCTGTAAGACATTTTTCTCTCCATAAGAAAAAAAAAATGCTCTTGAGATTATAATGAGTTTTTAAACAAATCCACTTTGTTTTTAATCGTCGTTGAAGTTTCCTCTCAACTGAAGGTGCAGACAAGAAAAATATCAGCGTGCGGAGAAATGCGCTGCATAGAAATCCCAAAGAAAAATCAGCTTATGATCGATTAATCATCTGTATTCATCACCAGTGATCAGTTGTTTTCAACACTCAGTGTCAGTGTCCCGGCGGCCTTTAACGCTCCATGTTTTTGTTTTCTCCATGGAAACCGCTTTGTCACATGTGTCCAGCCTCTCAGCTGCTCATGACGACTCCGGCAGCTCCATCCAAATCGCTCTCAACCGATAAAACTTGGACTCCCTGTTTGTTTCCTGTACCTGAGTTCAGTTATCTGGACCAGAAACCGACACATTGATAAAGTGGATTCTTAAAAGAAAAAAAAAAGAAAAAAAAAAGTGGAAGTCGACCAAAACTCATCTGTCTCTCTCATTGTGAAAATAAACCGCAGAAGTGTAGAATTAACACAAACCGGAGGGATCCTTATTGAGCAGTAAACACTGTTGGTTTTGTTTAATTCTTTGACATTAACAAGTTACATTAACAGAAATAAATCTTTTATATGATTCCACATCCCTCACCAGTGGTGCTTCCCGCACATGGATAGCCGAGGTAGCTTGATTTGATGGTTAGTAATGGCACATTATACTGCATTTTTCAGGTCTTTGAGATTTACTGGATCAGTCTGAGGCTTTGTAAGAAGAAGAAAACCTCAGCCTACAGAAATATAGACACATTCTAAGTTAAACTGATCATGCTTTGATGTAGTGCAGTTTTTAGAGAAAAAAAACGTCAAGTGCCGAGAGATCACCAAGTTCTTGTAGGTGTTTAAAAGATGCAGGTGTGTTTGAAAAATCACCATTTTCACTGCAAAAAAGGCATGCATGGAAAATATTTTAAAATCGAAAGAATGAAACAATTAGAAATCAATAACAACACTAGTCATTTAAATATGGAGTGTGTTTGTATTAAATGTACATAGTGCATTCACTGTTTAGTTCAAATCAATAAATTATATGGTGCATTAGTAAAGGCAGATATCTTGGTCATTTAGATGCTGTAATTTAGATTAGTTCAGCAAGTTTACCGGAATTTGGATACACAATTAAACACGTACGTCACCTCTCTTGCATTGATCCATAGTTTTATGGTGTCTTTCAGAGTTCAGATATGTTTTACAGATAAGATATGTCCTTCAGTTTTATATTAACTCCTGTTTTGCTCCAGTAAAAATGTACTTTCTCTGGGTGGAAAAGAGCCAGCTGGTTCCACCTCACATTACCTTTCTCTCGAAAGCATGCGGTTGCCCAAGCGCACTTCATCCAAGTTCAACACATTAATTCTCCACTTGTGTTTGAAAGACCCTGTTAACCAGGTTTTGATTAAGATAATAAAGATATTTTGGCTCTCAAGTTTCATAATAACTGAATATGTCGAGTAATGTTCAAAGAATGAAGTCTAGAGGAAAAAGGACAGCTTTCATTTTTGTCTTCCTAGGTTTCCCACTATGGCATCGCTCATGTGGTGGCATATTGGACTTTGCACTAATAAATATCTAGTTCTTGTGGGACGTATAAGCTTTAATTGGAAGGAGAGTACATGATGTTGACATATCTTCAAAGAGGTCAAAGGTCAGGATCGGGTAGTGCCTCAGAAGCTGTTTGAGAGACAAAGCTGACAGTATAAAGCCCTGACAGGGTTTAGCTGAGTTTTTGTTTGAGTATTTTTCCTTTCATCATAATCCCACGACAACAGAGATCTCAGCTGTAAGATGCTTCTTTGGAAACCGAGTCGTTTTTTCTTGACATTATCTTCTCTGCTTTCAACATCGGGCCTTTTCCCAGCCATAAATCCAGGCTCTTACAAAATGCTCTGAAAACCATCTTATTTTACATTGCTAACCAAACAGATTCCTTTGTTGATTACTGCACAGACACACACAAGCCAGCTGGAAAGTTTCCCTTCTGGATTTGGCCGTGAGGACAGAGGAGCAGACAGAAGAAACACTGCTGAGGTCAACAGGGCGGCAGGGTAGCCTAGTGTTTAGAGATACCCTCCCGAAACTGAAGGGTCAAGGATTTGATTTGCACTCCCACAAACACAGGAACACCCACAGCAGTTTGTAAACTAAAATACTGAATAAGAGGGCTGATTGATAAGATTTTGGCCCTAAGGTAGGAGGAGATGAGGTATGCAGCTCTTGTTACTTGCACATTGCAGCTCAGCTCTTGGAGTGAATACGCAGAAAGTTTGAAGTCAATAACTTTTGTGGTATTTCTGTTTCGGGTGATGAAAAATTGCAACTCAGCACTGTCTGAGGAAATGGACATCAGCCTTTCGAACAGTCATACATCACCTCTATCACAAGGGTCCCCCTAAGGAGGTCTCCGGTGACATGAAGGGGAGGGCGCCCCTGCATACAGCTCGGTGAAGAAGACGGATGCTGAATTCAAACATGGCAAAAGAAATGATTATTTCGACCCAGATTTTTTCACTCCTGCTCTTTCATTGTTTTATACGTGTACCACAGTGTGGGTGTCCTGATGTGTTAGTGTGACCGTATCTCTCACATTTTTTCTTGTCAGATAGACTATCGTCTCGTGTGGTCTGAAAGGTAAACAGGACCCAGGGGGGGTCTGGGAGCTGCTCCACTCTGCATCCACTCCTCAGTGTCAGAGTCAAGTGTTGGCTAATGGAGCCTGTCAAAATCCCTGCAGCCTAAAACCACCTGCCTTGTGAGGACTTGTGTGTGGATGTCAACTCACTATAGTAATACCCACCAGCCCTGCAGCTAAACTCAATACTATGCTGTCACACTTGATTTATACACCAAGTGGAGAGGAATAAATGCTACAATTAATCTTAATTAAGCCTTAGTAATCCTGACCGAGCTCTATTAGCTGTGACTTATGTGACCTCTGCATTGAAAAATGCCTCTGTGTTGATTTGGTCAATATAATAACAGAACTGTAGTAATTTAGATTTGAGATGCAACAATGTGTCTCTGTTTTTCTGCTCTTTCAATATTTGACATTCTGTGGTTATTTAATGGTTATTCATTATTAATACTGAGTGCTGCAGTTGTGTCTGGGGAGATGAGTATTGTAAATATAAGAGATCAGAGAGGGATTTAATGGGGAATTATCACTCAGCAAAGTATAAAGGATAGAATCACAAAATTTACACACTTCTTAAGTGCAAGCTTATTATCTCACTAAAATAACTTTGCTAAAAACTACAGAGGATGAAGAATTGATTTGTGTTTGGAATACTTACTAATATTTACTAAGTGAGTCCCAAAGGATGAGGATGAATCTTTATACAAAAAAAAGAAAAAATCATGGTTTCTAATGGCAGAAAGAGTCAAAACATTCAAATAACTTCATATAAGATGAACTATACCAGCCAACATTAATCCACATTAAGTGTCATCATATAGTAGCACAAAGTTTATACTTTATGTATTATAACTTTAAAATTTATGTGAATATTAACCAATGAGTCTGCTAAAGAGAGACAGCTCCTATCATCCTCAAACACACACCCTGAGCTTTCTGTTGCTGGTGTTCACACATGCAGTGTTCACTCATGCTGCAGACACGCTGCCGGTCGGATGACTGAACCTGGCTCTCTCAACTCGCATTACCAGCAGCTGTTATGTGAGCTGGAGAACTGCAGCAGAGTGCAGGGAAGTCGCTGATGCATGCTCAAAAAAGTCTTGTATTTGTAGCTGCAGAGTTTGCCATTGTCCATTAGGCTCACCTGTTTTTTATTTTATTTATTGTATATTGATGGAGGCTAGGTTAGCTTAGCATACACTCCATTTTACAGTTTGGCCACGGCTACAGATGTATAGGAGAAAAATAAAGTAATGTCAGAGAAGCAGACATAAACAACATTTGGTACTTTAGACTACTACTAAAGACTGATTGTCTTATAGTTTCAGAGGAGCAAACATATTGGAAATTCACTGTGTTTATTTAAAAGCAGAGTTTCTCTCGTCACTTCTCATGTAAATTCCTGATGCATCAACCAGTTGTTAAAATGAAAATGGATATAGGATGTAAATTTTTTTTACAACAGAGGCTTGTTAGTTAAATAAATACCAGTGGTTATTACATCTCTTAGTCAACAAACCTCATATAAAATGCAGTGGTAACTGTTCTTATTATCTCTAGTTATAAAGTTAAAAGCAAATGGTGAACCAGACATGACATTGTGGCTGTAAAATTACTTCCCTAGTAGTTATTAACAATGCAGGAATATATATATATATATATAATATTCCATTCTGGGGTTTTTTTGATACAGAGAAATGCATGAATGTACCACATTATTAATTTAGTAATCCCATTTGAAGCTAGCTAATGATGTTTACTTAAAAATAAAATGTGTGTTTTAATGGTACATTTGCTCAACATTAGCAATGTTACTGATGATCAGCTGACTGTCAGATCTTCAGCACAGCTTAATCCACCCTTGATTCGAAAAGAGGTTTTAGCAAAACACTGCCCTCAGGACAGTGTGTGTTTCTGTTACATGGCTTCAGGCTCATCTCTTGCCTTGAGAGTGTGTTTGTAGTTCGTAGTGTGAAACATGAATGCAGCTTTCCAGTATGGTGCTGACCAAGACTGTCAGATTGTGTGTTTAACCTACAACTTCTGCAGCTCGCCCCTGGTTGGTGTAGCTGCACGTGCAGAATGTAGCCTGTCTGGTTTGTTTTCTACTCTTCTCCCACATTGCACTGCTTCTCTGCACCTCTCTCTGGCTGCCAGTGGCAGCTTCAATCTGACTGAGCATACTGGTACTTGCTTACTACATCCAGAACTTTGTCAAAACTACCGCTCAGCAAAATCACGACTGTTTGTTTATCTGACTTCGCAATGGTGGGACAGGCTTTTTATTTTGCATCAGGATGGCAGAATCTCTACACATCTTCTGTTGGAGACTGAAACTCAAATGTTAAGACTACACTTTGGCCCATGAATGAAAGACAAAACATGAACTGTTCTCTTGCCTCTACTTCTCTTCTCTTATTGTAATATATAGCACTGGAAGCAGTTCAACATATTTATTGAAGTTCCGATGTGCTCGCTTGATTCTTGCAATTGTTGAGTTGTGTTCACACGGTTGAATGAACTTATTGTAGGTCACTTTGGATAAAAGCATCAGCATGTTCTTCCCAGATGGTGTGCCTGCTGTATTATCCCTACATAATGTGCATGAGCCCTCAGCTGCACATACAAACAAATATAAAATGCAAAAATGCAAATATGGCTACAGGCTTGGTTTGTCACGCTCACTCTTCGTTACATATTCACACGTCTATTCATGGGAATACATTCTCTCAACAGACTTCATTTTTGAATTCCTGAGTGGTTAGTTAGTCTGCAGGCTTATCAGGCTGCCTGTGCCAACGTTAGTGCATGTGCAGAGGCAGGAGCCCCTTCATTGTGTTGTGTGCAAGAGTAAAAAACTAGTTCTGCAGGTTTTTTTTTTTTTCACCCTGATTAGATCAGAGCAGAGGCCTGATAGTTTGGTCTGCTGTGAGCTCCAAGTCTTTGGCTTTTACCACTTGGACTACGTGGAGACCTTCTCCCCAGGGAACAGTCCAGTTGAGGCCAAGCAGTGTGGAGTGCTGCAAGGGAGAGCAAGTCCAATGCGCAGAGGCCTGAACACCAGGAAGCACAGACAGGAAATGACCTGGGTCTTTGGAAGTCATTAAACCCATAATCTGATACCACGGGGGATAGGACGCACTTCAGCTGCTCCTGTTGCCTCTCCTGTGGATATTTTATTCAGTAGCTCCGGTGATTTTTTTCAGTTTTTATTAAATTATTTTTACACTTGAGACCATAATTGTATGATCTGATTTCTAATGACATCTTCATGATTAAATCCATTTACGTAGTGATTAAAAAAACAGTTTGTCATGGCAGATGAAATTATCTTGCCACAAAGAAACCTCAAGTAATGATCAAATAGAAAATAATAAATAGTGACTTTAGAGCCAAATTCCTATCTTTTGCTATTTTTGTGCAATGTTTTCCATTTTTTCATTTTGTCTTTTTGTCTTGTTTCAGCTGTTTTGTGTTAGAAAAGTGTTGTATGATCCTCTTCAGGTTCCTATATGACACAACCCCCCGTGAACATCAAACCGGTAGCATAGTGAAAGTAACGGTGCAGCGCACAAGTCTGGCAAAAGTGGGTGTTTAAATTTTTAAACATATATGCCATTTTAGCAGTTTAATAATTGAATGTTCCCAGTGAGGCGTGAACAACTTGTGCATAATGTAGCACCTGAGAAACGTTTCAGCACCATATATTCAGAGAAATTTGGCTCATATCTGTTCTCTGTGTTCTGCTCGTTTTCAGTTTTCTGTAAGAGAGAGAAGAAACAGTGAGAGATTTGTTGTGTCACAGGACTCAAAAAGTCAGCAGAATGTTTAGTCAGCATGCAGGCAAATTCATAGAGGAGATGACCTTGACTTAAAACCCACTGATTTATTCATCATGCATCCTGTAGTTGAGTGAGGACCATTGTAAATGTGTCGGCGCTGATACGAAAGCATGCCAGCACAGATTATAGAGGAAACAGAGGAGAATCCAGATGCCAATCAAACCTTTCATCTCACCACAGACCAACAGATTTAAGGAAAATACATCCTGACTGCAGTGTACCATATTTTTAAGGGGAAAAAGGACAAGATTTAAAAAAGAAAAGTAAAGTGAGAACCTTCTCTTGCTCATTATGTTGCACTTCAGATGTGCTGATAACTTTTATAACTGCGTTCCCCTAACCTTAAACATGTGGACCCCTCATTCAATCATTATTTCAACAATAACACATATCTGCGCTGGCTTTGCCTTTAAAGGCTAACAGGGATCTGTTGGCACAGAGAGTCTGTGCATGCACCCGACTCTTATAAACACTCCTGACACGAGGTAATGTTCAGTGTATCCTGGGGCACATTTGCCTTTTGTAAATTGTGCCATATCTCCTTTGCTCTAAACAAAAGAGGAGTCAAACGAAGCTTATCAAACAGTGACATGGAAGGACAAATGTTACAGGTTTGATTTAAGAAATCTAGTTTTTGTAAGTTTATGCTTTAAAACATTAAAATGAATCTATAGTAATGTAAATCTCACATAGGTTCCTTATTTGTGCCAAATCTGAATCTCTGTTCAAATGTCAGTCACCCTTTTAGCAACAAAGCACTGCATTTACAGACTAATCCAATGCAAATGCTTTGACTGAGCTGCTGCCAACCTGCGATATTAAACAGTATTTGTGTTAATTACTAGAGCTATTTGGTAAACATATTTAGGGGTAAAGTACTCATATTCATGTCAGGTGAGTATGGAGTAAACAAGCATAGAAAAAAACGTAATTAAGGTGAAAGTGCTTCGACAAACACGAGACCTGTTTTGATCTGCGTTGTTGCTACCATCAGTTGGGCATTTTAGCCACAATGTTTTAAATGTCTCCCTTTACCTCGGCAGAAACATTGTGAGTTTTGAGACTAATGATCTTTAGATTGCAGATGACATAAATACGGAACTAGTCCATTTTTTACAAGGAGCAAACTTTGCTGATTTTACTCGTGCAGGAAGTGTAAACTTAGAATACAAAGGTGATTCTCAAACACTGAGATATAGGCCTTATCTCTTCCTCTCTTTCAGGCCTGTTTTACAGCCAGTCTTGATCTGCAGAGCTGATTATTAATTTTTTACTACTGGGGTCAGGCTTCCACTTATCAATGACATTATATTTTATGTCATACTAGGAGTATCTACTTTGATCTCTGAGACTATAACAGGGTGTTATGGAATAAGAAGAATATCATTCCTGTGTCAAAGCGTAAATAATTAATAGCTTTTAAAAATCAACTGTGTTAAATCTTCACATATGGCACTTATTGTGCTCGGCAGAGGCTCACGAGCGGCGGGGTCATGTGCGATTTTCCCCCTGATGTTTACAATGCTGAGGCTTAACTAAATGACATCTGTAAGCTGTGAGAGAGGTTTCTAATTTTTGTCAGTTTACTTAAGACAGCCTTTCCTCTATTAAATGACGTCAAACAGCCACTGGAAGACTAAATAGGGCTTCTTAAAGTCCGTTGCCTTCTACACAACTGTCCTCACACTGTTCTTAATGGGAGATTTTAAGTCCCTCCTCTTCAGCTGATGAAGGGAGAAAAGTGAAGGGGGCGGAGATGCTTTATATTCTCGGTTTAAGAGGCAAAAACGTTTCCTTAAAAGTCTCTGTTTAGGGTTTCAACCGTGTAGGTGTTTCCCATAAAATGTTATTGATAGAGAAGAGAACAAGGCTTGAGAGTGCGAGTTTGTAAATGGAGGGTCCATTCTGCTCACTTCCTCTTGAGGGGACCACACACTGTATGGATCACTTCCTTCTCCTCTCTGGTCCAAGAACGGCCTGACGTGCGTCGGCGCCATGCTCTGTGATGGCAACCAGGATAAACGGTGCAAACAGCGGGGGATACATGGCAGCTTAAAAGCCTCTGTCCCAAATAAAAGTTACACAAAAGAAAAAAAAAAGAAACTTGGAGAAGAGCTGTCACAATATCTAGATAAAGACCAGCCATGTGAGATGCGAGCTGATTGGAGAGAGCCGGGATGAGGCCTCATCTGCTGCTGCTGCTTCTTGGGGACAGGAAGTCTGCTGTGGTGTCCTGTCTTCTTTCTGTCCCTTCCTTCTCTTTAGATGTCAGCTTGCCTCTCAAGCTTTTTTATTTTTTTGAACACCAGTCCTCCATAGGTCAGTCAACATCAAGCTTAAATCTCATTCTCTCCTTTTCATCATGGAGCTAAATGGTGTTTTACACTAAATCACCTGACAAGCGATTCAGAAAAACTGACTTTCAGGAAGGTCTGCTGAAGTTTGTAGGATTTGGCCTCAGGAGAGGAAAGTTGACTTGCACACTTCACTGAAAGCCCACAGCTGCTGGCCGATTCTGAGTGGTACCCTAAATTGTTCCGTAGCTTTTCATCCTTGATGATTGTTTGTGTCTGGCATTTGAAAGTCCAGCAGCATTTATTTCAGATTCCTCTGTGTATGAAGTCCTCCCCGAGCAGCCAAACACATTCTCCAATAGCATATTTACACCCCAAGAGAATCAAGTGGGCTGTCAGCCTGCAATGTCCCTAAATTATTACATTCAACTTGGAATCTGACTTTCTCTCTTCTGATACTGATACTGATACTGATACCTAAACTCAGGAACAACACAGAGGACCATTAGCTGAACTCCAATTTTCCTAATTAATTTAAAATATATAAACTTCACTGCCTGAAATATATGGGGCTAATATGTCTGAGACTTTAACAACAAAAGTAAAGATTATCTAGACAAGGAGATTTTTATACATCTTATTTTTATCTTAGTGAAGGTTTAACCTATATTGATTGATGTTTTGGCCACTTGGGCGCAGCAGAAACAAGCTGTGAACACAACGTTGACATATTATCATCTTGTTAAGTTGTAACAGATCAACATGTTCATTTAGCGTCATGTCTGCGTCCGTCTGGTGACTGAAATACATCAGTTGCTCTGTTTTTTTGTCTTAATTATCTTCTGAGGGAAAAATCGGTCTTTTGAGCAGCTAAATGCTAAACTATGTTTACTAGATGCTAGCTCACCTGTCGTGTATTTTGCAGTTAGCTAAAAGTTTGCAGTGGGTTTATCAGTTTTTCCTTTCACAACAGAATCCCAGTGAGAGCAGACCTGCAGCTTTTACAGGGCCCAGTATCCCGACTGGATTAGGTCAGGATATGTCAAGTCTTTTCAGGACATGTTTTCTTCCCAACCAACCTTTAGTACATTTTAGCACCTTAATGATATTCTGTTTCGCAGACTGTTAATATTTTTATAATTCACAAGGTAAAACCTGAGTCCAAATCTTCTGCATCACCCCTCTCTATCAAGCTTGTTAAACATAGTACCAACATCAGCTTTCTTATAGTGAAGCCATAACTGCATGAATCTTATACTGACACTTAAAAAATGTGGATCAACACATGGTCAAAAGCCAATTATTACCACTTTTATTGCCATGTTTCCATCCCCAGTGAATTGAGAAGTTTCATAGTAACAATGATGCCGTAAAACAGCATCAAGAAAGCATGTATGCAAGTATGAACCAGGGAAATATTAATTTGAAAAATTTATGTTTGCGTGTTTAACAAGTCTCAAATAGTCTATCAAGCACATTTTGTTGCTACAATAAGAAAAGTTTGGTCTCCAAAATGTGAACTGCTCCGAGCCTGAAAGAACAGGCTTGTTTTTAGCTTGACAGTCATGAATTTTTGACTTCATCCAGTTGGCTCGGAAAGAGTTTCATCAGCACGTGTGTCATGGGATTTTGTCATCCCATAAATTCCTTGTGATCTTTCAAAACTCGAGTCGCAGAGTTTCTCCTAACAGTGACGGTTGTTTTTGAGGGTTGTTCCAGGTGATTACTTCTTCAAAGCAAACACAACAAGGCCAAAATACGTTGAGAGCAATAAGAATCTGTTTAATTGTTGTTTGTGATTATGCATTTGGAAAAGGTTGTCCATTTCTCACTCATCCTTTTTTCCCGACTGGAAACTTGCAGTGAGGCACTTTACCCATGACCCCCTGTTTCCCAGACAAGTGAACAGAGCCTGAGGATCTGTTTCTAGGACTGAGCTCCTGACAGCCTTCCTCATGTTTAGGAAAACATGTAAACTGACGTCGAAAAAATGAAAGTGAGCAGTCAGCTCCCTTTGGCCTTTCTCGCCTGGCCCAGATGCCCATATGAAAGCTGACTTTTGTGTGCTGGACAACTCTCATACAAGGTGGACGGCTGATGTTTTTCCTGGCATTTCTTGAACAAACACAGGCCAATTACACCGCGCTGCCTGGTGTGTCAAACCATGATCTACAGTTTTATTTTGCATTATTTGAGAAAGCATAGGAAGTAAATCTGTACTTTGCAGAACAAGAGAGACAGAGAAATATAATAGAAGTCCCTGCAGTTTCCCCATGGTTAGCATAAAATCCCAGGCTCAAGCAGATATCTAGTGTCAAAGACAAGCAGCACGTCCCACGCCAGCTAACTGCCACATGGTCTGAGCGAGCTGCGGTGGCAGAGCGGCATTGAAAACTTTGATCTGAAATATTCAAAACTCAGACATGCAACTTTCCCAACTCCCCTGAATACATATGCAATAAAACGTGTGGCTCCTTCCCCACTCAAACCTTGGAATTGCATTATTCATCTGAGGCAGTGTTTCAGTTTTCTCCCTTTCTCTGCCTGCAGTGCTCCCACCCACACTAGTGAATTAAATACCTGTCTTCTAATTTAATCCCAATATTCTTCCCCGTCGTCTTCCAGAAACTGCTCCTGTGCACATGCCCTGTCTGTATGTGCATTGTGAAAACAAATAAAACTAATCACCTAAACTCTAAATATTTACCCAAACATGCCTGACAGATTAGACAGATTGAGATTACATCAGTTTGTCCGTAAAAAGTGCATATTTGTAAGTTATATGGAGAAATAGAGAAGCTAGTTAGAGGTGTAACTGTGAGATTCCTGCGCCTATGTGAGTGTTGTACTGTTGTTTATTACATTCTTGGGTTATTATCACCATTGTTAATGTGTAAGCAGTATTGTACTGTTGTAGAAGTTCAAGGTGGAGCTTATTTAATTATTTTGTTGGGGTTGTTGCTTAGTTCAAACTATAAAAATGTGTCATGTTTCATGAGATCACTGTGTCTTTAATGTAAAATCTTAACTTGTATGGTAGCTCAGTTACCATAGTTGCCAATTAAATGCAGGTGGAGTCTTGTGTTTCCCTCTGCAGAAAGTATGTAATGGAAATACACGAGTGAAGTTCAAATAACTGAGTAAACGCAGTTCAATTCCACTAATGACGACATGTATGTGTCATGATTAGATTAACGTGCAGCCGGTTTGACCTTTATCATATTAACAACCATCGATATGATAAAGTTTTCTCATGAAACTGTTATTTATCCATTTTATTGTTTTACTTAGTGGGTCAATAATGTTTTTACAAATATAGGCTATCATTAAATATTCATGCAATCAAACTGGTAACATTATAAGCTGACTATCAAAACCAAAACAGCTACAGGAAGTCTTTGTGCAGACTTATTTTTATTGGCATCAGCTTTCAGAAATCAATCTGCCATGTTTGTGTGCTTTCTAGTGTTAGCTTGCATGAGCATGTACTGTATATAGACTCTTGTTTTGGTGTGACATTTTATAACCCTTCTTGTGGATACAGTATGTTACAGTCTTCCATGTCTGGAGAGTCAGCAGTGTTATTTACCAACAAACACAGCAGGAGGGTGGCAGACAGAGCCTTTCCTCTTCGACAGGAGACTGTGCTGAACTGTGTGCAATGAATCATCTGTATTCCTGATTCACCTGCATATCATTTTCTCTATTATTTGAGTCATTGTTTGAGTCCTCTAATATTTTTTAAATATTAGAGGACTTAAAAAAATTGACCTGTCATCAATTGACTTTTTCTGTAGAACTAGCAGTGAAATGTCAAGGATTGTTAGTTTACTGTAAGCAGTGAAAAGGAAAGGTGGGATTATCAAATGTTGACAAGTTTGCTTTAATCATCAACTATTTATATCATTGGGGATTTGTTGATCGATTAATCGCATAATTGCTGCGGCTGTAAATCACAGATTCTTGTAATTCTTGTTAAACCACAAGAGAATTACAGTTTGCATCGATATCATTTGGTTTATTTCATCATCTTTGGCTTGGCAATTTTATAGAATTATAGTTTATAGAATTCAATCCAGACATCTAGATCCTGTGTCTCCCTTGTGCCAATGAATCCCTGACGGTACATGATTCAAATTTCAATATTGATGGGAACAGTTTGGTGGATGTTGAAATCGTTGACCTAGACTCATACATAATGCAGTTGGCTCCACTGTAGGTTCCTGCTCCCCTTTTTTTGCCCTTGCTGTGCAGGACAAGATTGCACAGACTTTTCACAGTCAACGTTGTCGGGTGAGATCCATGTTTCTGAACAGAAAGGAGGCTTGTTGACTCCTCCGGTGTCCAGCCTAGAATGCCCCTGTTTCTGTGAGCACTCGTGCGACTGTGTGTACACACACACGGGCAGATAAATGACTGTTAGGAAATGTGTGCACGTGCATGTCGGTGCATATGATGGTGGTGGCATTTGTCTGTGTGTGCATATGCATGTGTCTGTGTGTGTGTGTGTGTGTGTGTGTGAGCGAGTGTGTGGAGATGGTTGTCCACAGCACCTCAGTGGAAACTTGGCAGTGAGCCGAGCGTTGCCCATGAGGGCTGGTAAACACGCTGTGATGGATCTAACTCCGCACACAAGTGCCAAACACAATGTAAACTTGTTTCCATCACTCCATTTAGCCTCATGCTCCTCTTTTTTCCTTCTTTCTTCAAGTCTAAAAAACTCAAAATCACAATGTTTTTTAGGCCTAATATCCTGAATAATGCATAGAATGTATTTATGATCTTACACTTAGTAGCTCTATCTGTCTTTTGTGTTGCAAGACTGCCGAAGTGTGATCAGGAAGACATGAGGGCATAACCTCTTGCTCTTTGGAAGGGTCGCATCCCCTTTTCTCAGTACCTGTGCCTCTCTGACACCAATGTATCCAAAAATATGTTAAATATGTTCTCCTTTTTATGAACCATTCAATAGATCTGTCTTTTTCCCCCTTGGTTACCCCAGGTAGCCTCTTCCAGTTACTTGCTTCACTAAAACTAACATTGGTGATCCTGAAAAACCAATATGACATGGATGGTTATCATCTGTTTCTGTTATCATTGTGGCTCTCAGCTAAAAGCAAGACCGGTGAGTTGTTCAGCGCTTAATACAAGCTGTATAATCCAAACCATGAATGAAGTATTGAGATGAGATAAAACGATCAGCTGATAGCACCCAGGGGAAAAATCAGTTCCATAGCCTGTTAAATGTGATATTCTGCAAAGTGAAATAAATAAACAGTCACGTCACTATAATCAGAAGCTGTAGAAAATAATTGCCCTTCTCAGTGTCGGTGTGAAGATTTCATCCTTGAAAAGACAGCTGCTCCTCATAGTTACATGTAGGATTATTGAAAGCTATTGTACAACCAGATTTGCTTGAAGGGTGTAAATCAAGTGTGAAGTATATCATCAGTTCATTTTCATATTCAACGAGAGGTGAGCATGCAGGGTGAAGGGGTTTGCTGGTAAACAACACTGTTGGAAAACAGCCTTTGACATTCACACTTCCTGAGTATACATGAGATTTCGTCAGATGCGGCACCAGAGGCCAGCCGGGGCCTGTGCAAGGTCACATCCAATGGCTGCCCCCCATGCAACATCCAAACCAGATGTCTGATGAATTGCTCCTCATAAAAGGATTCCTTTCTTACAATGGACCATGGCATTGCCAAATAGGGGTAAGACAGTTACGTGTGCATTCCCCTGGTTGTTAAAATTCTTACGGATAATTCGGAAAGGCCTCAAGGCACGTCTGTAAGAAAATTACACAATGATCTTGTCCTGACATGGTGGGTGTAGTGACAGTTTGGGACCATTGTGATTCATTTCCATGTGCCACAAAACACATCTGGGCCCAAAAGCGAGGCTTCTCATTAGGGAAAATTTTGCAGGTTATGATGAGTTTCATTCTTGACAGCTACAGAGAAACAAAAACAGCTGTTGGCTTTCACATTTGATAACACATGCTTTGTCTCTGATATTCCACATCTGGTTTAACTGCATTTTTTCCTCTTGTTTTCCAGCCTATAGCATCATCTGCAACACTTTATATAACATTACCACACACAGATATACTGCGGTCACTCTGGTTAACCTTTTGCCCCCAACATGATGAAAAAAGACAACAGAGGACCAACAATGTCACAACACAGGTGCACCATGATATCCTACAAGTAAAATAAATGCTTGTATATTCTTGTTTCCTGGCAGATTTCAACTCCTCTCTCTTTTGTCTTGTGCTTATCTTCTATTTGCAAAGAGGGAATGTTTCTGTTTCTGCCTCCCATGAAATAAACCAGTCAGATAATGCAAACAACTCTTCCGAAGAAAAGTTACCCATGGGGGCTGATAAGGTGGAAAAAAAAAAAGCAGATGTTGTCGCAAAAATCTACTCGCACTCGGAGCCAGCAGCTGTCCTGTGTGGTGCGCTGCATTGAAAGGGCTGTCTGGCACTCAGTGAGCATGTGCTGAGAGGTGATGGACAGGACCTGGCCTTCTCCTGCTCCTATCACTCCCTGTTAGCGCTCCTTCTCCTCCCGTGCTTCCCACTAATCACAACTGACAAGGGATACAGAGGACTCTGTCTACATCCATGGATGGAGAGAGTCTTGCTGACCTGTCTTATTCTGGAGAAATGAGCACAGGTAGAATAGGGGATTGAAGGGGGATGAAAAAAAAGCCAAAGATTTCAAGAACATCAGCGTCACAGTTCTGCAATATAGGCTGCTTCACTTTTTTTTTCAAGGCTGCAGGATCTCCATGAATTAATGAAGGAGGTGCGGCTGAGAAAGCAAGACCATGGCATGACATAGCATTGTCTATTAGAACACTCCGTCTTCATTTAGATGCTGTGAGAAAACCAGATGTTGAAAAGCTTCAGGGTGAAATAGAAGGCATAAAACTGCGAGTGTATATGTGTGTGTTAAGTAAAAAGAGAAAAAAAAGGAGTTTCGGAGTCAAGAAACTGACTGACGACATGCACAGTATGTACGTCAGCTTCTTTGTGTGTGCATCAGCAAACATGAGTGAGATTGCATGTGCTTGCTTGGCTGTAGATGTATATATATGCAAGAGGGAGGGATCCCATGAGAGCATTACATGGACATCTGAGGGAACACATGTGTGCCTCTTGAACTGTGAACAACTACTTATGCACATGGGAAGATCTGCATGCTGAAACATTGATGGAAAGCCTGTGACGCAACGCATCATCAGTGACACTTAAAATGTGATGAATATTTCAATGACCTGGTGGAGCGAGGACATTAGGAGTCAAGCTGGAGGGCAACCGAGGGACTATTATGGGAATTTCACTGCACAACAGTTTGCATGCAGAGATTCAACATTTCTGCCATTTGTCAGCAGTCAGGCACTTCTACGCAGTTAAAAATGAATTCATGTCAATGCAGTTTAAAGCCACCAGGTTGGTTTTTTTTGGTGTCCTCGCATGAATTTTACAGAAAAAAAACTGCATCATAAATGAACCCACTGAGATAAAACATGGCCTGAAATATTTGCTCATAAATACACCACATTTGTTCCATTCAGAGAGAAGCTAACTGGGAAAATATAGGTCAACCCCATTTTATACAAAAACAGGTTTTGCTGCAGTTTTAAATGCAAAAATTGAGAACAAAATTATTTTTGCAAGAAAAGGGGGGTATTGAAAACATATTTGGAGACGAAAAAATGTAAACCTAATTCATAACTAGTGAGGAAAACGCCTGGTGGGCTGACTGAGGAGAGATTTTGGGGGTTTTACTGCTGCTGCAATATCTTGCTCCCTGTGTGAAGTCGGAACTCGGGGGTGTGAATGAGCTGAGACTCATGGCTGTTTGCTGAGCTGGTGACAAACACTCCGGATTTGCCCCTTCAAAACGCCGAGCAATAACCTGACGGACATTGACTCAAACTGATAAGATTCCTCAGCAGCGTTTATCCTCGAAAGTAGCCAGGGAGCGTCTACCATTTGCAGGGAGACGGGAAAGTGGCCAGACAGTGGACACAGATAGCGCGTTTGATCGCTGAATGTCCACGGAACGGGACTGATGTTTTGTGAATACCGCTCCTGCTGCTGCTCGGACCGGGCCGTGGAGCCACAAAGCGAAGAGAAGGACAACAGAAGTCAAAGAGACGGCGCTCAACAAAGGAGGGCAAAGCGGGACGCGTGTGTGCGGAGGAGCGGTGTCCTAGATCTGCACAACATCTGAGTTGCTCTGTCATTCAGATTCCTTTCATGCTGTTTCGGGCAGCAGTTTCTCAGCTCGCACCTGGAAAACAAAAGAGAATGTGTTCAGTGGCAGAACATCTCCATGCGTAAATGGAGAGGCTTCGGTGCGTATTCGCCGTACTTTCTCATTATGCCTACAATAAATGGTGTTTGTTTTGTCACTAACTCATGCCCTGTTCCACGACTACACTGTATAGATGCATTATAGACTTCCTCATACTCCATATCTGCCATGAGTGATGGCGATGCCTGCAGAATCTGACAGCACCGGTGCGCCAAGCAGCACTCATGAAAAAAGCTACAGCGCACCGGATCGCAATGGTTATGTGAAAACATGTGTCATCCCACTGTGCCGTGACCGAAATTACGAGTCGTGGGTGAGGCTAATGTTCACAAAAATATGGAGTTCCCAGAGACTCAGGAGTGCGGTGTGTGCGGGGTCGCTATCGGTTTTTCTCGCTCTGTTGGTCAAATGTGCAGACTGGAGAGCTGAAGCCAGCAGCAGCAGCAGCAGCAGCAGCACTGACAACAGACTCTCGCATTCATCGTCTCCCCTTCACTTCGTTTCAGGCTGCGCTGCGGAGCTGTTGCAAACTTGCTGGAGTGTGGTTTCGCCATTGTTCACCATCGTATGTGCCTTCTTTTGGGTCGGTGTGTACTTGATCCGCTGCGGGGTCCTGATCCAGACCGCCCTCTCCCTCCTAACCTTGTGCCACCTGGGCGAAGCAGCGGCGTGGTCTCTCCTGGACGGGACGGATGAACAGCTGTTTTCATTCACGACAGCAGCCGTGGTCGTGCTCATCTGCGTGGCCACCGGCGCACTCATGGTAGCACGGCTAAATCAGGGCATATCCGTGATCCTTTTCATAAGTATAGTCAGGACTATATCACTTTTCTCGCTCCACAAAGTACGGGCCACTTGGAGACCGTACGTAGCGTACCTGGTTGGAGTGCTGGGCATCCTGCTGGCGAGGTATGCTGACAAGCTCCTTCCCAACCAAGGGAGACACAAGGAGGGCTGCACCCCCGTGACTGGAGCAAGGGAAGAGATCCCTGTATTTAAAAGGCGCAGGAGGTCCAGTTCTGTGATAGCCTCAGACATGGCACACAGTCAGTCCAACAGTAAGTCACATCGCCGGACCTCTCTGCCATGCATCCAGAGGGACCAGGTAAGAAGTTTGTGTCCCATTCAACTTTTATATTTCTGGCTTGTTTTCTTCTTTCTGTGACGAGTTTTGTGTTTAAGCCGAAGGGAAGAAAGGAAGGAGCAGAGCAGGAGCAACGAAATAAGGAATGTTGGCCTTTTGTGACTGGTTGGAACATTGCAGTATTATTTTCCTAATTTTAATGCTATTAAGCAATGCATTATATACTGAGATTACAGAAACTCAATGCAAACATTAACTGTGTGTCATTTATACAGTGTCACCATAATAATAATATCAGCAATATATTATTGTTATAATTATTGTCATTATTATTTTTATTATTACTATCATTATTTTGTTATTAATATTATTATTATTATTATTATTGTGTGTGTTTACTTGTTAGGATCCCATTTGGAGTGTTGATATTACAGTTTGTTGTGCTGTAATTTTTGATCAGTTCTTGCTGCTCTGATCATCTTTGGACTGATATCTTGTCAAATTCTGCAGAACCACTTGCAGCCATTGGCAGGCAAACATGAGATTTTAACATGTAATTGTTTTTCCAACTTTTCAGTTAACATTGCAGCTGTATAATACCTCATTTAATATTTTTAATATGATAATATTTTATTTTGGAGGAAATAAAGCTTTATTTTGCACATTTTTCTCTGAAATGATTGCACCTGTCAGCCCGAGGTGATGACATAATTAATGTAGACGTATACAGTATAGATGCCAGTGTAGCTCTCTCTTGTCATTTGAAAACAAAGTGACAAGTTTGGCTTTTGTTGTGAAGGGGTTGCTATTTTGGAAACAGCTTTCAAAGCTGATAAAAAATGGAGAGCTGAGGATATGATGTCAGTGATTCATCGCATCCCTAATTATTTATGTCAAACATTTTCTCCACATGATCTCTGATCCGCTGCCTCAGAACCAACAAATATATTTTTGTCTCTCTTCTGCTGCTGGACTGGACTGAAATGCCATTCGCTCTTCCTCATCACTTATGTAGCAGCTCTGGCTTTTAAACCTCCTCTGATACTAAAACACATGTGTACCAGTGTTAAAAAGAGACAGGAGCGTTTTAATGGATGCTGGTGGGGGAGTCGATTGTTGAGGGGGGGGGACTCATATCAGCTCCTCAGCCGTCCTTATGGAAAATCAATGAGCATGCTGAGCATGTGAATGGGAAACAGACTTTTGCAGTGATCAAAGCTCCCGTTGTGACCTGTGAGTGCGGTTAGTTTGGGAGATGTGAGGCTGCACTGTCGGCCCGGCCACTTGAAAGATGCCCTTAGCTCTTAGGGCGAGTTAGCGTTGTAGTGTGCTTGTTTGTTTTTCTTTGTGGTCACACACACACACACGCATACAAACAGCACATACACACTCCTGCATACACACAGATCAAATATGAAAGGACTCTTAGATATTTTACAGTTTACACATTATTTTGAATTGCACTTTGGTTTGATGTCTCAGCTGAAGCTTGTACAAGCATCAGTCATTATTAATTTGATATACAGTATTTGGTTTGTGGGAGTAATTAACTGATGATGTAACTTTGTTTTTGAAGGAGTGATGAAGTGGAAAATAGCTGACTGTATAATTTGTACTGAATAGTTACTGTATGACTGCAAAGACACATATAGCATATATTTTACACCCTGCTGTGCTCTCAGAGGAAATACTGAATATGATGGAAAGACTTATGTACTTTTTCTTAATATTAGCTTTAATATGCATTGACATATGCAAAGAAAACAATTATTTGTTTTTGTTGTTTATGTCTGTTTGTTGTTGTTTTTACTTTGAATAATGAAGTTATATCTATCCATCTAATCTTATATTCTGTGACTTTATATTAAAAACATAATGCAAGTAAATGATATGACAAAAAAAAAAACAAAAACAAATTTTAATTTTTTTGTCACTTCACATGGTGGCAATTTTATTATGACAAGAGGAAACAAAGGCATGAGGCATAAGTAAGCTGTTATAAATTTACTTGCAACAGTGCCCTCTTTCAAAGACACCAAATGTGTAAAAAACAAAAGAGGATGAGTACCATTACGATTACATCCAGACTCAATTACTTCAAGAGACTTTAAATGGAATTACTTAGACAACAGTAAAAACATTCTCCACAAGCACGACAGTGATTGTAAACAGCTCTCATTGATGCAACTGAAGCAATTAACAGGTTTGTGTCTGCTTTAGATTTATTTTCTCTAGCAGCAATGTCCCAATAAAATCTTAGTAGGATGAGACTACCAGACCAACAAAGCAACATGCAAAAATGCAAACTTTTACAACATTTCTGACTCTCCTTTGCTCTCTGTCACCTCAGCCAGACTGGAGCCCTCTGCTGAGAGATGATCTCTATTACATGTTTTTTTGTTGTGGGACATAAAAAGACAGTAGTGCTCACGCGGTCTGCATACTATGTGAAAGTTAAGAGCATAATATGTTTTCTGTAATTACCTCAGTCTTCCACTATTCACTCATGTCTCTGGCGGCGGTGCTAAGCAGTTGACCAGTCATGGCCTGCCTGTAATTGAGACACACATGGTGTACATATGCTGTCTTAACCGTGTCTTGTCTGTGTGGTCTGTAATGTGTAAACAAGACCATGCTGACCCACGCTAGTCATCACCTCGCTCACACAGGGCTCTGGCCTCCCTAAGGGGGGTCAGATGCACGTTTTAGAGCTACAATGCAACCACCACATGGTGACGAAAACAGTGGAGATGCCAGACAGCATAAAGTGTCTAACTGACTCTGTCTGGAGGAGAAATTATAGGCTAACTGCGTAAGAGCAACATGGCTGAAGCCTCTCAGTTAGGCTTAAAGAGGCTGGATGACGTTTAAGCAGTTCTGCCCTTTTGCTGTGTTCAACAGAGTTATGATGTTTTAAAGAAGCAGTAAGAGCACTGTGACAAGGAGTAGCTCTGCACTTTGTTGTTGTGACGATGTTTGCGTTAGTGCTATGCGTCTGAAGTGTTTGAGGAATAGCGTGAGTTTGGATGATGGATTGCAGTTTTGTTTTTCTCTGGACGCTTCTCCCACAGACCTTAGAGTCTTATATAAAGGCCCTTCAGATTGATAGTCGCTGTGCAAAAATTGTTTATTCAGAAAATAAATAGAGCAAAGAGGAATCCCTCTGTCTCTTCTTCCTCACAAGCCTCAATGCTGCCATGTTGCCCTCTGCCACTCTGCCAAAGCCATGCTCCGAGGCAATGCTTCAGTCTGCTCAATTGTGGTTTTAATAAACAGCCATTTTCCCTCCTTTTTTGATCCCAAATTGGCTGCCAGCATCTATCAGCTCACTAAGTATATGCATTTCGCAACGGCGGGGTCGTTCTTCCCATCATCAGCGTAATAAAAGAAAGTCATTATCTGCTGATCTGATAGCAGTTAGCGGGGGCCTCCACGGGATAGTTTCTCTACTTGGGTTAATACGAAATGACAGGCCAGTCTTCTGTGTTTCAGCTGGAGATATTGAACTGGAGGAAGAGGTGTGGACTTGTGGTGTGGATCGCTTTTCACGGGGTGGGGAAATTTGAGTCCAAGGCTATCTTGCTGCAGACATCAGCTCTGTCACAGAACTTTCTCTCCTCTCAAGCGCAAAAATGCAGGCGGCCATGTTGCCAGCACACACTGAGCGTTTTCAACTAAACCTACCTGAGGTGTGGATTTTTTAGCAGAGCTGGTTAGCCGGCGGAAGAGAGTGGGCATGAGCAAGAGGCTTCTGCTTTTTAGATGAGTCTCTTTATGAGGTGTTGGAAGCCACTCCCTTATTTTGTGTCAGTAACTCCACCCCTCCTCACAGCACTCTGCTCTCTGTCCTCTCACTGACACCAACACAAATATTATCCCAACCAGAGGAGGAAATTCTTTCTTAACTTGGATGATAAAGATATTCATGAAATCTATGGTAATGACTTCCTGTGGAATGGGATCCAAACACAATTACTGTTGCTGTTGTAAATGTTTCCTGTTACTCTATTTTTGCTGCACCGTCCATAATTGAATTGTGTTTTGGATGGAGGAGGTTGTTGATAGCCTGTAGGGCAGTGATTTAGCACTGGGCCACTGTGCACTATCATCCCAAACAGCTTGTTTGTATTCTAAACACATAGCCTCGTGGGATATGATGTTTTTTTACTTTTTTTTTTCTTCGCCTGGACTGGCCTCTGGGCTAAAGATGCTCTCATTGAAAGTCTCCCTGCATTTGGAGAGGAAGCTCCTATTAGCATGTGGCTGTGTGTCTTGCGTTTGGGTGATCTGCTTCACACTTTCAATCCCCATTCAGTTCCAGTGTATTAGCTGCACTGTGCATGAGTGAGGAGGCGAGGGGTGGAGGAATTGGGGTAGAAATGAAAGTAGGTCATTCGAGGTTTTGTTTAGTAGCCAGGCAAAACAGCAGGCTTACTCTTACCCCCCCTGAACAGTGCAAGAGTCTTGCATTCGACTGGTGCAGTGTAGAAACTATAAGCGTTCTTGTGCTTCAGATTTGTATTTGTTATTTTGTGTTACTTCAGCCATGTTGGCTACCCAACATGAAGCCACATGAAACTGGGTTTGGTCTGCGGCAACGTCAACAAAAGCTTCTTGGCCCTTTTTTTTTCTATCAGTGTGTTTCTGTGACCAGCCTCCATATGTTGTAATGAAACATTGGAGTTTTTTACAACCTGGGTTTTTTTTTATAGTTTTGGCAATTATTTCAATTTGTTTTGATTAAATTTTATGAAAAGATTGCATAAGACAATGACGTCACTGCAAGAAAGTATGATGCAGCAAGAAGTAAACAGTTGGCAATCATAAAGGTTGTTAAAAAAAGCCAACAGTTCAGTCAGGTTAACAAAACTGGGTAAAATCAAAGAGTGAGCAAACCTGAAAGGCTGAAAATAATTCAGTGTTGCACAGGAAAGGCAAGAAGTTGTCTGTAAGCTGGGATATTTGCTTTCAACAGACATTTCATAGAATACATTTTTTTAGCCTTACAAAAAAGAAGAAAAGAGAAAATGAAATGGTTTGACATTTATGGAAATACCAATACAGTGA
>JAQNCA010000028.1:17629365-17639425 GCA_029783725.1 Acanthurus tractus
TGCACCACCAGTCTCGTAGAGTCAGATGAGAAGTTTAATTCCCCTCCCACGAATGCACAGTACACATATAGTGACAGCTGATTAGCTTAGCTTAGCATAAAGACTGGAAACAGGGGATAAGAACTAGCCTGGGATTGCTCTGAATTTTGAAAACAATCTTACATCATATTGCATGTGTAAAAAGGGCTTAAAAAAGATTGTTTATATTTTATTTTTATTTATTTATTTTTGATGATAGCCAGACTAGCTATTATTGCCTGGTTTCAGTCTTTATGCTAATGCAAGCTAATTTGCCACTGATTGAAGCATTTCCACAATCTGACTCTCTGCAAAAAGCAAACGAGAATTTTTTTCCCAGAATGCAGAACTACTAAAACTTGTATTATCATCTTACCTCCTTCATTTCAACCCATATTAACTTGTTTTTGGGATGCTGCTGTCCTCCTGAATCCTAGCCATTAATTGGGTGAGAATAGTGTATTATTGCAGATAGCAAAGATGGCCCAGGAATACCCTTGTTGTAATAAAGCAGAATTATCCTTTAAACTCTATATTACATGGCTCTCCCATCTGTGTCCAATTGTTTCATTACCTTCATTTACAGCAACAAGAGTAGCTCATATCCCAGTCTTTGTCCTGCGTCTCTGATCACTTAAGCCAACCAAACCAGAGGTCCGAGACTAAGCTGAGCAGCCCTCTTCCCTCCACCCGCTGGCACGACCATGATCAGGCTCACTACTGATTACCATGGAAATTATGGAAGGACGTCTGTGTGAGCATGTGTGTGCATGTAAGCGAGTGTGTGTTTGTGTGTGTGTATGTGTGTGTTGCCAGCAGCTTGATGGCTGCCAGCTGCTACGAGCTGAGAGGTTGAATCCGCTCGGAGAAACACGGAGGGCCTCAAACCACAGACACAACCCAACGCAGCTGGAACTGCTAGACAGGCACAGGCCTCTAGTCCTGACACACAGCACACATATTAACACTTCAGGATCCTAATAACTGCCTCACATTTGAATAGAATAGCAGAATCTGAGGCGAATTATGGATTTTTTCGGTTTGTGTTGAAGGGTGGATTACACGCTGTACTTTCTTCTTCTGCTGTCTGTGCTAGACGAAGGCAATTATGTCACTCAAGTTTTCTGTGTTACCATAAGAGACCGACTATTTCTGTGATGGAGGTGAACAGAATGTTCCTGGCACAAATGTGTCTATGCGTACAGTACGTGGGTGTGTGTGCGTGTTCATGTGTGTGTTTGTGTGTGTGAGGCAAAGATAGATAAAGAAAGAAAAAGAAAGAAAAAAGAGTGTGTGTGTAAATAATTGGATGCACATGTATGTGCACACATGTTCAGTGTAATGTGTGAATAGAGAAGGGTAGTGTTTAAATTTTTTTTAAATTTTCACCTGAGTTTTAGTGATCAAAATTACATTTTTGATGATAATTTATTTTGAAGATAATAATAATACTCAATATTTCTATTTAGGCCATCAATATTCATATTTAGGCCATCTTTGTTAGTTCCAAGCAATCACTACATTACATGTGGATTGTTGATTTTGAAGCTTTAATAGGTGACGTGAGATTTAAATCAAAAGTTAGGAGTTTATCTTATATTGTTTACAAGCTCTCATGTGAAGAGGTCGAGAAGGAAAAAGGAACTCAATTGTTGAAATGGCATCAGTAGTTTTAAGCTGTTTGTGGATGTTATAGTGTGTTGACCTTGTGTGTGTGAGAGAGCTCACTTTGTTGTTGGTCTGTCAAAAGTGTTGATTGAGCCCACTGTTTGATTGTATCTTTAAAAAGTCTACATCTAAAAAACGACAAAATCCAGACTTCCTGACAACATGTCACATGGCTACACATTTTTCACAGCAACCTATCGACATCATCAAAAACAGTGAAAATGATGGTCGTGCTGAGTTCAAGGCCTGCAGACAGATTAATAGGTTTCGGTATGTGTCTTGTAAAATAGCCCATTGCTTTTTAGTTTGGCTGCTTTTATTTTTATTCATCCTTCTGAGGAGCTCACCTTTAAGACAGAGATTCCCCAAATATAATAAAGTCTAAAATAAAAAAAACTTGGATGAAAATCAAAGAGTCAAAGAAATAACTCATGCACAGGCTCCAAAAAAGGACTAAAGTTATAATTCCAGATTTATGTGCGAAAACAAGCGCTAGTGTGTGTGTGATGCTGAAGCGATGCTATAGCTCTTTAAAGGATGGACAGATTAATAAGTGCCAGTATGTATCCGGTACAACATCACTTTGGGGAATTGAACACAACACACTTTGCTTTCATCTGTATTTATCCCCCTGAAGGGCCTTTTCAATCACACGAGGAGCCCACCGTCAAGACAGTGATCCCTTACATGCGGGGACATTCCTGCGCTTGCCCCAGCGCTAAATGAACTGGAATGTGCAGGTTGAGCAGACCCTGAAGGACAGGCCTGTGGGCCCGCTCCCCTTCCCTCCCCTCCCTCCCAGCCCTCCTCTCCACGCACACCCTGACCTGAGCCAACACCACCATCCTGGGCTGTCACCAGGTGTGCAGCTGGCCTCTGCCGAATGAATAGACACTCTCACATCGCCCCGGGAAGTGTGTTGCAGGAGTGTGTATGTGTGCATGTTTGTGAGAGGGAGGTAGAAGCAAAGAGAGAGAGAGAGAGAGAGAGAGAGGGGAGGGGAGGGGAGGGGGAGGCAATCCTAACGTAAATAGCTTCAGTCAGTAGAATGTGTGAAAAACAAGTGGAAGAAACAACTGCTGTTAATCTCCCCTTTTCGGAGCGTGCACAGGCACATTTGGGACAGCGACATCCCGAAAATTGATCTCATGGCCTTCGATTGGCGTTCGGGGTTCAAAGAGGAAGTGCAGCTAATCCCTCAGGTCCAGTCTGGGCATTGTGTCTCCACTAGAAACAGAGCAGGCCACAGTCACTGCTGCTGCTGCCATGATTCATTTAACAAGCAGGAACATTTTGAACCCCTCTGACTGGGGCTGTCCAATAAATCCAAACATGGTCAGCTATTAATTGATTATATATTTCAGGAGCATGACAAGGAAGGCTGTTCTCACTGATGGATGGTTGTATTTAGTAATCCACTGCCTGGCTGCATTTGGACAGGCTATTTCATACATTTTATTTGATTCAAATTGTTCATACAGCAAACATTTTCTGCTCAACTTTACAACCTCTGCATTTCACCACAGGGCTGGTTGCACATTACTTCCAAAATACCAGTGGTAGAAGAGGAGTTCAGATCCTCTACGTAGGTCACGGTAGCACTAAAACAATTTTAAAACTCTCAAAAACTAGAAAAAGCGCAAAAGTTTTTGATGGCAAATTGCACTAATAGTTTATAAAAATGATGTCAGAGCTGTACACCATATTACATTTAAGGATCATTAGTTTGCATTTTTAAACTTTTAAAAGCATATTAGTTTACATAATGTGAAAGTTCACTTAGTCTCTACAAAATGTAATCACCCAAAGGCAGTTTAACCCGTGACAATAATTCAATTTTTAAAAACTGATCCAATGTTTTGAATCTCCATCTGCAAATTAACCGCTGGCTGTCAATAAATTCCAGTGGATTAAAAAGTAGAATATTTCCCTCTGTCAGCAGGCTGCATGTCTGTCTAGCTTGATGTTGTGGTACGAGGAAATGTGTTATTGTAACCTCTGCCTGGTGAGCCCTCCCCGTCCGTCCAGGCCGCTGCCTCACTGGCTCGCCATGAGCCTGTCTGTCCCTGCAGCCAACAAGGCTTCTGCTGTTCCCTGCTCAATGCTATGTTTTACTCTCTAAATATGTCGGAGAAAAAAAATATGTCTGTACATCTGTCTGTCAGTCAGGTTATTTCACCCCATGCAGGGGCGAAATGTCTTAGGGGTTTGGGTTAAGGTCTGTTTTTGTGCAGTCACTTTCAATTAGTCAGATATTAAAAACGCAATGTATAGCTGTGGTGCTGCACTGAATTTGCATGTTGGTTTACAGTGTCAGTTTTATTCAGATTTTTTCATGGATACACCATATAGGAACAAATGCCAGTTGAAAAGCTAGTTATGATGCACAAATTCATGGTGTGGAGCCGTTTTTATCACACTTTGGTCATACTTCTGCAAACAGAAACCGCCAATGTTAAAGGTTCAAGGAAACAAGTTGTTTTTGTTAATTAAAAATAGCGATAAATGGGAAAAAGAGGTTAAAAATTAAAAAGCAGTCTGCTGGGGATTTTTTATGTTTTCTTTGAAAAAACACCTTCGCTCTGTGATTTTGGTGTTTCCTATTTGTCTCTGTTTGTGTACACCATTCCTAGTAGAGGTCCAAGTGTGTGTGTGTGTGTGTGTGTGTGGCAAGTGTGTGTAAGTTTGTTTCTTTTGTGTTTTTATCATTTATTATTATGGGACACTTCAGAATCATTTAATTGTGCTAACTGTAATAAATACTTGAATTTCTTTTCAAAGTTACTGTAATGGTACACTGTATTATTCAGAGTCTCTGCTTATTTGATGGAGAATTGATGAATTCAGGGTCTATGTCTTGTCCCTTATCTGTTTTTTTTTTCTTATCCCTGCTCAGGCTTTCTGCCTTTTGTCTATATGGAAAATAATCAAGTAGTTCCCCACTTGAGTATATTTTTTCCATACACACACGGAGTCCAGCACACTGGCAATGCGAAGCCTCATTGATTTGTTACCGTCATGCTCTGCATTGACCGCAGATACTAAAGGATGTCTGGTTTGTTCTTGTTCTGGTGACATTCGTGTATACTCGACTACAATTGATGATGGCTAAGAACAGCAGGTTCCTCTGTGTGCATATGTGTGTGTGTGTGTGTGTGTGCGTGTCTGGTCAGACAAGTCCTGTGTAGTGCAGATAGTGGGTGGCACCCCTTCATGCCCAAGATATCCAAGCGCACCAGTTAATTGCTTTATGGAGCGTGTGTCAACTCTGATCCACTGACGCTAGTTCAGGTCACGTTTTTGCCTGGAAAGCAAGAAGTGAGAAAAGACAAGCCATGACAACATGTGAGTGTCATTGATAAGCACACGGCATTGTGTCAGAAAACTTCAAATAAATCCCCGTCTGCGGTCCTTCGTCCGCCCAGATAGCACATGTCCGCACAGTCTGCGTAAAGAGTGGATGAAAATTGAAAAAGGGACCCACAACTATGTGACTGAGGTCAGAATCGGCACGCTGAGCCTTTATTTTAATAATTATGTGCCTCAGGTTTCTCCCTCTATAATGTTTTCCATTAACTGCTGTTCCATAGGCTCACTGATCCCCTCGTTGTCTCCTGACAGCTTAAATGAAATCTCTATACCCGCTGTAGCAGACACCTAACTTGGTCTCTCTTCTCTCAGTTTTGTTTTTTCTCTGATCTGTCCTCCCCATTGACAGTGGAAAGACTTTAATGTCAGATCTTCAGGCTGGAGGCAGTTTAACAGCCTCAGATCCTGGATCAAGATGAAGGCTCTGAGACCACATAGCAGATCCTTTCTTTTATAGAGCACTGCTACCAGCATGCATTTTCTGCCTGTCATTCTGCACCTTCCCTTTTACCTCTCTCTTATGGGTCTAATTTTTTTGATGTAATGTGAGAATGTGGGTCGACCTTTTTGATCATCAATAATCAGCCCTTCTCCTCGTGTCCCGCTGTCATGGTCAGACTTGCTTTGGCACAGAGGTTTGAGAATTGTGAGAGGTTTGGCAGGTGAATCATCGAGGGTTTGGAGAGAGCGTTTCCATTGTAAGGATGAGGAACGGCATGTGGTGAGTTTGGCGAAGCGCCACAAACTGGAGAGGCAGAAGGACTTTTGACGTCATCGGGAAACGTGACCCACTTCTCAAGAGGCGAGGAGCCTTGGGCTGGTTGAGCAGATGTTGCACAGATGAGCCTGCATGCACGCGCACACTCACACACACACACACACACACACACACACACACACTTCGACACAGACATGCACACACCTACCCTGTATGCACACTTTCTAGTCTGCCTTTATTTCCCACTAAAATACACACAGAAAGATCATCAACGGCACAGGAACTTTAGCCGGGTTATGTTTGGGCTTGTGGGTGTGCACAAGTTGAACTGATGTGGTCGTCAGATTCTGTGCTTGTAGAAAGAGGTACAGCAGGACAAAAGGGACGAAGTTACAGGCTCGTTCTTGTTATATCTGGTAGGTGTTCTCTTAACAGTTCTGGATGGAGGTAGAAAGGAACCTGAAGCAGCTTCTGCAGTTCGCCTTTAAGCTACCTTGCTCCTGTTATGTAAGGTGGATGTAAGGAAGACGAAATGATGCTGGGCCCAAGAGAACCACTAGTTTAGTTCTCTGCTGGCTCCATCCTGCTCATCAGCCAGGGGCAATCTCCTCCTCCTCCTCCTTCTCTGCCATCACTCTGGTGCTTTCAGACGTTACATAAAGCCTTTCTTTCTGGTCTGTCAGTTCGTTAGACGTATTACTGTGCGATAGGCTCTCTTTATCTCTCTGCACCTTTCATTGAAACTGTAAATGTGCCTGTTGTAGTGCTCGTTCCAAGAGATTGGGTAGATCGCACAGCTCCAGGCTGATTCCCATCAGAGTATTGCAGAATTCAAACCAAAGCTCTCCGAGCTGTTTCCATTGCTGCTTTTCTGTTGTCTTATTATAAGCAAAAAGGAATTAAATGTGTGTCAGGGTGCTTACTGTAGTTACGAAACCCCAGAGAATTATCACGTGACTCTGTAGTTCATTTTTGCAAGGTATTTTAGCATCTTTAAACTCACTGCGTTGGTTTTATGGCCCACTGCTTAACTGTTTTCAGCCAGAAAGCCTCCTGAAACAAAATTTATGCAACCTGCTCGCCTCTAAACAGCAGCAAAGGTTAGTGACTAAAGCTTAAGAGTCAGTAATTTGCTCAGGAGGTAGTGGAGACCAAAACATAGCTAAAAGGGATCCAGTACATAATATAAGTTTGGCAGATCAACTTAAATGGTGATTTCATTTGTACAATTACATATTATTTCTGCTTTCGCCCCTTTATTGGTGTCTCTTGTGCCGCCATGCGAATCTGATGATAACGTTTCGTCTGATCTGATCTGATTTCAACCAATAAACCCGATACACACAGCATAGTTGTGGTGTTACTGATCCTCTTCATAATTTAAAGTTATGAAAAAAGCATTTCAAAAATTTCACTTGATTAAATCAAATCATGGATTCAGTATGTTCACAATGCTTGCGGCAAGTCTTTTCCGGAGCAAGCAGGCGGAACAATCAGGCATGCAATCTGAGAGTTCATGTGTTTTGTATATGAACATGACAGGTTTGACATGTTCTGCATGTAAACACATTTCACCTCATTTATTTCCTTTTTTTTCTTGAATCTGTCTCCGCGATCATTCAAGAGCTTTTGATTGATAGTTTTTGGAACTCATCTACGTTACATATAGGCTTCTCAGACCCTAATGGGGTCAGAGCATTTCTGCTTTTCTTAAAAATTTCATTGTCTTACTTCTTGCCAAGCCGCAGCTGGCAGTCCCTCTCCTAACTTAAAAGTAAAAAGCAAAATAGTCCAAATTTATTTAAGAAAAAAGAGAAACATGAAGACCTACTGATCTAAATCATAAGCTCGGCTGTGTTCTGTTTATATGTTGATATTGTTTAGTTTTTAATCTAGCTCCGTTTTGGCAGCCACGTCCTCTTCATTCGTTGTTTTTTTCCCAGGGGACAAGTCGGAGGCTGCATCGTTTGAAGCAGATGTTTTGGTCGGGCCCCCCTTTTTTTTTTTTTTGTCTGTGTTTAAAATTCAGACAAAGTCCAGAAAACAAAATGGTGGCTCTTCCAGTAAGGAGCTGCCCACACTGTCTATGATGAGCTCATTATTTCTGAAATGTCAGTGGTAATGAAGATTGGTCACCTTCAAGAACCAACTCAATTTACTGTGACTGAGGCCTTTACGTTTCTCGTCACGCCGAGCTCCTCGCCGTTGTACACTCGGTTGCCGAGAGCGGACCAGACAAGATTACACGCTCATAAAGATTATTCCTGCTTCATTTCATGTGTGCTCAAATTGTTGCTTGATGGCAGGAATGCACTTGGATGTTGAGGGAAGTCCAAATGGACAACATTCACGAGACACACATGCGCATGCAAACACACACCTGCATTAAAAAAAAAAAAAAAAAGAAGAAGGGGGCGGGAGCCTGCGTTGTTGCTACAGATGTAATAAGCACTCATTCATTTCCATGTTGGCAGAATGTTAAGATTGATTCAGGGGCCCGCAGATGAAAAGGTCAGTAGGCATGTTTTGAGTGAGTGTAAGATTTCCATCATCAGGCTGCGCGCTCGGCCAGGCCAAGTCCAAACTACACAAACAGTGTCTCTGAAGCCCTTGACAGCCTCGATTCTGCCATTAAGTCAATAATCTGCCCTCCTCCTCCCCTCACGTCTGACCCGCTGTTAGTTTACGTACTTCCCTTTTTACTTACCCTCAACAACGCTTGTCCAAATAGCAGCATAACTTTCCCTCCTATGTGTATCCCTTTCTCCCACCGTGCCATTTTCCACAATCCCTCCACTTTTTCTCCCCTCCTCACTTCTCACCCAGCACCTTTCATTGTTTCCAGACAGTGGTGAAACATATAAAGGGAAATGTGTGGAACGTTAGAGTCTGTTTGCACGGAGAAAGACAGGGACACACACACACATTCACACACACACACACGCGCACACACACATAGAGGGGGATTGTTCCAGGAAAGTGGCATCTGTGCAGCCCATTAGAAAGGGATTCAATGGACCTGTGCGGCCCTTTTACATATGGTGGTCAGCTGCTGGAAAGGAACTGGAACCAGAGGTCACATTTGAGATAAAACATTAGAGGAGATGATGCATGTTGGACACACACACTCACACACACACGCTCTCTCTCTTCAAAGCTCTGTAGTGACCTTCAACGCTGCCCCCGTAGCATTGCTCCGGCCAAGTCGTTCATATCCGCAGGGTCTGTCTGCAGGTCGGATCAGTAAGCGAGTTAGTGGGCTGCAAATAAACCCTCGCCCTCTCACACGTTTCACCCATGACAAATTTTATTCCCTCCTGGTTCACTTTTTGACTCATTAGCCCCTGAAAAGTCTGACATTTGTTCCAAGGAAGTCTTTGAATCATGAGTACAAGGGGGAGGGAGAGAGTGAACTCTGAGAGGCCTCTCATCAGTAGCAGATACACAGTTAATATTGCAGGGAAAGTCCACCCCGTTGTAATGATTGCTTAAATGTCCCTCTGGAGTGCAGGTCTGCGTCCTTGACTTTTGCAAGAGAAGAGGAGCAATAGAGGAAGAATGGAGAGGAATGGGAGAGTGAGGGAGTGTTTTGCAAAGGTTCTTGGGAAGCGAAGTTAGACGGAGGCAGCTGTGATTCATTAGTATATTTGTGTTGCTAGGTCTGAGTCGACTGGACCACGTATGGACCCGGTCCAGACCAGGCTGGGATACTTCCTACTTGGCCAACTGTTCTGCCCCCATATCTTTGAACTTCTCTGTGTGCAACGAGACATTCTTGTAAAATGTGTAACGGATAAAACATGACTGTATTGCGCCCTATTTATGGGATTATCCATTTTAGTTTTAATTTTTTTATAAATCTTTTCACGGGAAAACTTAATCACAATCAAACTTGAAATCAAACTTGTCTATTAAAACATAGACAGACATAGAAGAAATAATAAAATGCTTTTTGCTGTTTTAGATTTGTTTTGAAACTATGAGAAGCACTGGCTGATTCAGAGTTTGGTCAAGTCTTGCTACATTTTTTCTTTTCTAATCTTTTCTTCACCATGACTTTTATCAGCTGGATCCTTGCAACAAGATGAACTTGTCTTTATAAGAGACATTGGAGTTGAAGGTGAAAATTTGTTTAATCCACTTAATTTTTTATAGACAATATATTAACAATTTAGGGCGGCTTGATGCTCAGAAAGTTGAGTAATTATTAATTAATCCTCTCTGTCTGCATGTCTGAGTGTCTTTAAGAGAGGAACTCAAACTGCTGTCTTTTACTAGTGCTATAAG